>JACDJE010001026.1:0-19923 GCA_016647715.1 Pavo muticus | reverse complement strand
CCCCATTCTCATCCTCTTCCACCCCCCCCATGTCCACCCTCAATCCTCCATCCCTAATCACACAATCACAAGGTTGAAGAAGCCCTCCAAGCTCACCCGCTCCAACCATCCAGCTATCACCAATAGCTCTCACTCAACCACGGCCCTCAACACAGCATCTCAGCATTCCCTGAACACGTCCGGGCTCGGTGACTCCACCACTCCCTGTGCAGCCCATTGCAGCGCCTGACCACTCTTTTGGAGCAGCACTATTTCCTCACGTCCAGCCTGAATCTCCCCTGGCACAACTCGAGGCCATTCCCTCCTGTCCTATCACTTTTAGATGGGAGCAGAGGCCGACCCCTAGCTCACCGCAACCTCCCTTCAGGAGTTACAGAATCTTGAGGTCTCCCCTGAGCTCCTCTTCTCCATGCTGACCCATCCCAGCTCCCTCAGCCGCTCCCCATCAGGTTCTCCAGAGCCCTCACAGCTCCGTTCCCTTCTCTCCACACACTCCAGGGCCTCCATGTCCTTCTGGCAGTGAGGGGCCCAGAACTGAATGCAGCGCTGAGGTGCAGCCTCACAGTGCTGAGCACAGAGGGACGTTCACTTCCCTGCTCTGCTGGCAGCACTATATCTGATACAGGCCAGGATGCCATTGGCCTTCAAAACAGTGGTCTGGAGGGCAAGCTTACAGCTACAGCCACCAAAGGTGTAGAGAAAAGAACAAATCCCACAGTGGGAGCATCCAGCTGAAAGCACACCGACTCTGCACCATGACACTGCTTACTCATATGGTCTTGAGGAGGACAGGAAACCCAGAACACACTCTGAGCAAAACTGAGGCCTGGAAACACTTCAGGAAAACGTGAGGGGAATGTGAGCTTACCTCCAGCAGCTCTATAACCCCGGGTGAAGTGCGACGCTGGCTGGGGAGGTGGATGAGGAGTCTCCCCACTCATGGAACTTCTCATCCACAGAAGCTCAGTAGGCACTGTATTTTATACAAATGGCTCAGCAGAAAGCAGCGACTGTAATGAGGTACAGCATATGAGGGAATGCTGCTCCAGATGGTTCGTGGGTCCCACCATGGGCTTGTAATAGCTTGTGGAGGAAGAAAAACTGCTCGGCTCTTTGAACTGCCTGCAGTGCAGCAACCTAAGGGCATCCTCTGCCTCAGGGTGCCCTGGGCAGGCTGAGCGAGGCCAAGGATGATGGGATGGAGATGGACAGAGCCGAGCCCCTGCCCCATCCTGACAGTTCATGCATCGAGGAGCAGCGAGATGGGATCAGCCCAGTGGTCTCCTTCCTTTGGTACTGTGTCTCACAAAGTTGCCAGGACAGGTCTGAAAGGCTACAAAATGGTGTATTTTGTTAGAATGATGGTCCTGTCATCGACCGAACATTGCTGTTATAGGTGCTACACTGGGCAATAAATGACATGAAGTTAGCGCTGTGCAATGACAGGCAACCCATGCTGGCAGCTGTCCCTGCCAGACTGTACTCGAGTTCGTTAGATACAGCACATATTATTTCAGTGATAAAAACACAACTTATCACCTCTGTGCCTGTCTGCTGGATCTGCTCAGCGAGCCGTAGGCACAGACTGGAGCGACGCGAGCCCCCAGGCGCTCACTGCAGCCTTGCCTTCCTCCCACATCACAGCAAGGACGATGCTCGCAGACCCAGCCTGCTTCAGACCCCCTACAAGGCTGAGGAGCATTGGGCTTTGGCATGAGGAGTGCAACACAACTGCTTTGGGAAACACCTCAGTGGATGTGCCAGGAACTAGCGTCACGTATCAGAAGTTATTTAAAAGGAATTCCCATGGCCTGCCAAATATCAGTTTTCAGTGCTGTTTTGTCTCATTCTTTGTCACAGGGTTATCTAGATCAATTTGTGCCCATGACGGGGCAGCAGGCCCATAGGCACCCCAGCCCAACAAAGGGACGGGAGAAGGAGAAGGAAGGGAGATGGGAGCTGGGCCCAAAGACGGAACAGTGGCAACAATCTGAGGAGGAAAGTTAATTTTACTAAATATGATGTCGGAATGCAAGATAACACAATATAATACAATATAATTGAAATTGAGGCTAATAAATCAAATCAGATGAGAGAAAGAGTGTCTGAAACTGAAAAGCCTTACTCTGAACTGAAGGCAGAACGGCTGGGGAGCACAGCCACACACTGCCAGGCAGTGAGAGAGAGAGAGAGAGTCTCGTGACTTGTGGGTCTGATCTTGCCCCTGTCAGAGGGGCAGGTCCTTTCACTTTGTTTCACTTAATAGCAAAACCAGCTTGCAGAAGAATTTGGATTATTCGCTCTCCTTTCTCAAAAACTTCCTCTGCTGTATTGCCCCGCACAACGATATCATCAATGTACTGCAGGTGCTCAGGAGCACTGCCCTGTTCCATTGCAGCTTGGATCAGCCCATGGCAAATTGGCGGGCTGTGTTTCCACCCCTGGGGCAAACGGTTCCAGGTATACTGAACGCCCCTCCAGGTGAAAGCAAACTGTGGCCTGCATTCTGTTGCCAAAGGAATGGAAAAGCAGGCGTTAGCAATGTCAGTGGTGGCACGCCATTTGGCTGCTTTCGACTCCAGTTCGTACTGGAGTTCTAACGTGTCCAGCACAGCAGCGCTCAGTGGGGGTGTGACCTCATTCAGGCCATGGTAATCTACCGTCAGCCTCCATTCTCCACTGGCTCTAAGTAAAAAATTTCAGATTCGGTTCAGTCTGCCCGCATTCTCCACTAATAATTGTCATGGAGTTATCTCTGGATCTGTGTCTGTGACAGGGGGCACATGCCCAAAGAGAGAAAAAAGAACAAAGGAGCAGGGAAAGAGAAAAAGAAAAAGAAAAAAAGAGAAAGAGAAAGAGAGAGAGAGAGAGAGAGAGAAAGAGAAAGAGAAAGAGAAAGAGAAAGAGAAAGAGAAAGAGAAAGAGAAAGAGAAAGAGAAAGAGAAAGAGAAAGAGAAAGAGAAAGAGANCACCAAACCACAACAGATGGAACTGTTTCCTTTGGAGTGCCCGGTGTGACGCTGTGCCCTGGTTCTATCAGCGTTCCGTGTCGTCCTGCAGGCTGTTTGTTGTGCAGAGCGCAGTGCTGCGGAGCTGTGCTTCCCGGCCCTGTGCTCCCCAGCACTCTCGTGTGAGTTCCGCCTCTCCCAGGGATCTCCTGTTCCCAGGAACCTCCGCTGCTCCCTTGCACACGCATCTGTGTGCACATATGTGTGCAGAACCACACACCCACGTGCAAAGACTTCCCTGTACACATACCTGTGCATTCACACATATGCAAGCACATCCTTGCACACCTGTGTGCACACTCCATCCATGTGCACGCAAATGTGTGCACAACCACACAGCCTTGTGCAAAGACCTTGATGCACACACCCGTGTTCATGCACACACACCCATCCCTTTGCACACCCTCGTGCATGAAGACACGAGCGCAGCTCCAGCCTTGCACACAGCCGTGTGCACGCACATACGTGCAAAACTAACGTTCACCTGCAAACACCTTGCACACACCCACATGCAAAGCACGCTCTGATGTTCAACGCCATCTTTGCACACCCCCACATGCACACACACATGCACTCGCAGCTCTGTGACCAAATGCCGCTCGCATGGCACAGCCAGCATGCAGGCGGTGGGAAATGTCAGGAGGAAAGATGCCCCGTTACGCTCCTTGCTTCTCCTCTCTGTAACGAAGGCACTGGGGCACAGCTGCAGCCCCATCCTGAGATGCGGATCGCTGCGGGATGCCTCGTTGGGACGCTGCGGGGTTGACCCGGAGCTGCAGTCTGAGGGACACTCCTCATGTGCTCTGGAGATGGGAGACGTGCCAGGAGCGAAGAAAAGCCCTTCACAGACAGCGCAGGGTGGCGTTGCTGGGCTGGGAGGTGACATGCAGAGCAGTGCCCGCTGCCCTGGGATCTGCGCGGGTCCCGTCCCGCAGCGCTGCAGAAGGGCTCAGGGTGCGGCACATCGCACTGCGGACGCCGGGTTCAGCACCAGAGCCCCACGTGGGCGACGGGGGTCCTGGGATGGTGATGGGGGTCCTGTCAGGGACCGTGGGGGTCTGTGAGATCCCAGGGGGGGCCTGGAATGGGTAAGGGAAGCCCGAGGGAGGAAATATGGGGGTTCAGTGGGAGCCCAGTGGGGGAACATGGGGTGCTGTTGAAGACTGTGGGGTTCCGTGAGGTTTCAGGCTGGCTGTGGGGAAGGTGTACCAGGACTAAGAAAGGCACTGAGGAGCTATGGGGCTCTGTGGGGGGCATATAGGGACATGGGGTGGATATGACAACACAGCCTGCAGGAGCGTAATGCTGTTCAGGAGAATGCAAGATGTGGGCTGCAGGTGGGACATGGGTGTATGGGGTGATATGGGCATATAGGGGGAACGGGGGGGGATGTAGGGAGCCATTTTGGGTAGAAGTAGGAGGTGTTGGAATGGTTTTATTTCTTCCTGAGAGGGGACTGGGAGTCCCTGTGGCCCAAAGGTGGGGCCCTGAGCCATAACCCCACATGAGCCATAACCCAAGACCACATAACCCTGTATATGCGTGACCCCATGGCTGCACATGACCCACATCCCTGTGTGAATCATACTCCCACATGACCCTGTGACTCCCTGACCCTCCCTGCTCCCATCATGCTGCGACCTAACACCATGTGGCTCCATAAATCTGGGATCCCTGCACCCACCTCATCCCAACCATATAACCTCCTGTGACCCGTAACTCCATGTCACCCCATCTGTCCCCATAACTTTGACCCAGAACCCCATCTGACCTCACATAACCCCATAACTCTGTGACCCTGCAGGACCCCCACACGCAACCCCGTGTCCTGACCCCATGGGGCCACAGAACCAGCTGTGTGTGGGGAAAAAGCATCCCCTCCTTGGGGTGGGGCTGCCCCAGAGAAGCCATGGGGTGGGCTGCAGCCATATGTCTGTTTGGAGAGCTGGGAACTGGGCAAAGGGACCAGAAGGAGGACATGAATGCTTCTGTAGGGAAATACCTGTCACAAGGTTTGGTGGGCAGGTAGCTTTTGTTTCTCTAAGTGGACAAGAACAGAACAAACTGATCCTACTGAGACTGGGGAAGGGACTGGAGCTTGGCTGCTGCGGTGCTGCGTGGCAATGAGGGAGACTTGAACCAGGAGTGGAGCTGTGATGGACGGAAGCAAATCAACTCCTTAATGGGGACAGTGGGAGAAGAAATCCAAGTCAGCTGCAGAACGAACAGCAGAACTCCTTTCAAAATGCGTCCCAGACCAGGGCTGTTGGAGGAGTAGGGACAGTGCAGCTTGGAACAGATCTCGCAGTGGGGAAGTGTGTAATCAATGAATATACAGATGTTATAATTAAGAAATATACAGGAAAGTTAGGCTAAACAGGTTATCATGCTAAAGAAGAATGGATGGAAAGCTTACCCTTGTCCTGGGCTTGCTGAGAAGACTCCAAGAGGAGCAATCTCCAAGAGAGATCCTTCCCAGTGTTAGTCAGCTCTTAAATGGGGTCTAGGAGAAGTGGAGCCAAGGCTCCACCTCTTCCGGTAGCACAGGAGAATTGTCTTCACCTGTGCTCCCAGGGCTGACCCATTGCTCGCCTCAGGTGGTCAATCGGAGGTTCAGGCCGTGATTCAGCAGTTCCCATACAGGAAGAAATTGCTCCAGCATCAGGACTTGGAGCAGTTGCTGGAATGACCCCGAGAAATGGACACAGAACTCTGACGGCAGCGCAGCACGAGGAGGAAGGAATGCATGGCGGTGCTGAAGGAGCGGAGAAGGATGCAGAACATCAGCGGTGGGATTCCCCTTTGGCACGGTCACCCACCGCTATGGGACTCTGCCACAAGAAGCTGTACCCTGCCGTGGTCAGCATGGCTCTGCATGTCAGCTGTGTGCTGCTGGAAATCATCTGACCTGTTATGGTTTGGAGAGGGGCAGAGAAAATATTCTAACACCTGCAGGGATAGCACAAGGTATAGTCAGTGTGACAGCTGTTCTGGTTTTCAGCAGACAGATGCTGAGCAGAGCACAGCAGGGCCAGGACGTTCTGACCAGGGTAAGATGGAGACTGCACACGAGAGAAGGCACAGGTGCAGGACGGAGCATGAGACACAGCAAATGTGACAGCTGTAAGAAATCCTGCCTGCCTGTCTGCATAGAAAAGCACACAATAACCCCATAAGGAACAGGTGGGACACAGACCTCATCTGGAAAAACAGCACAGCGGATGTGTGGCGTAGACTGCGAGCCTGCAGTCCCCATCCAAGAGGGAACAGGAGAGCAGGGACTGCCATGGGAGGAGAGCTACAGGAGCAGGAGGAGCTCACTGAGCAGCTGCGCGTTTTCTCTCTCGCCGCGAGGAGGGAGAGCGCAGTAACGCCACAGCAATAAGGAATGAGCTTTGCTGCTGCACCCAGAGCTGTGCCTGATGGAACAGCAGTGACGAGAGCGTTTCTCGCACACCCCACGGGCACTTGGGGGGATCTGCTGGGATGTGGGGAAGCCTTATGGGGTTGTGGGGCAGCTGAAGGATGCCTATGGGAGGGCTATAGGGGCACTGTGGGGCAGCTATGGGGCAGAGCCACACCTAGGAGCTGCCTTTACCCAACACAGTGCTGGAACTGCTGCTGGCCACGGGCCGTGGGCAGTGATGAGGCTGTTCCTGGGCTGCTCTAGGATGGCTCTGGGGCTGCTATGGGGCAGCTATGGGACACACCCACACCTCAGTGGGGCTGATGTTCCCCCACATGGAGCTGGTGGTGAATCTGCCCCGATCACGGAACCTCTCCCATAGCCCCACATTGCTCCCTTGACCCCCATCCTGCCCCCCCAAAATGTGGGCAAAATGGGGCCAGGGACAGACATAGGGTACAGCAGCCCCAGAGCCACCCTATAGAACCCCCTGAACGACGCAATAACAGACCCATTGCTGTCCACAGCCTCATCTGGGGTTATGGTGCTCACAGAGTTATGGGTCATGTGGAGCCTTGGGGTCACGCGGAGTTATATGGGGTTATGGGGTCTTGTGGGGTTATGGGGTCTTGTGGGGTTATGGATCAGGGCTCCACCTTTGGGCTACAGGGAACCCCAATCTCCTCTCAGGAAGAAACCAATAAATGCACTCCAACACCACCCCACATCCCCCATTCTCACCCCCANTGGAGACTTACCGTGATTTGCATTTCTCTTTTGCCTACTTGCAAGCACACCTGCTTCAGGGCACATTTCATCCCACTGTTAGTCCTTGTAAGAAACACTCTGGCAAACCCGCCTGCAGAAAACACAGTCATTCCCTTTGCTAACAAAGAAACCACTCTGCCCTTGCTCCTGACCCTCGTCCCTGCCTCCACCTGCATTGCTTGGTTCTCCTGGCAGCGTTTGTGGGCCACTAAAAGAAATCCAGAAAATAGAGAGAAAAAGAGACAGACAGAGGAGTGTCACTAATACTTCTTCACTGGTGGGAATCTCAACAGAAAGTGTTGTGCTAAAGGGAACATCCTTATCACGACAAAAATCTTAGTATGGAAGGTTTAGTCATGGCATGCTGACTAGAAGAAAAAAAATGACTTGTACTTTTTTCTTTCTGTCTCTCTCATCATGTAGATCTGAGGATGACCAAAGCCTGTTGCCCTGAGTATTGCTGAGCCCATCAAAATTGTTGCTGAGAGGTATTGCACCGGCACATAGCATATAGGAGAACTCTGTAACCCCAGTGCCGAAGGAAGAAGAAAGGGGAACTGTTAACACTCATTACCTCCTGTAAACTGATAGTCTTTGGCTCCTTGTCCCATCCAAATCCTGTAAAGCAGGATAACAAAGATTTAGTGATGTTGGCAATTGTGGTAGGGATTGCTGTCTACAACCAACCACACAAGACTGAGCACACTCTCCTGTCCCTTTCCCAATTCTAGAAATACCCAGAAGAGCTCCGTGTTCTCTTGCTTACATTTACTTAAATGAAGCATTTTAAAATGCATGTTGTAATGTTGTGCATATTGTGCCTAAAGCCATAGCCCAAGAGGCTGGCACTGCCCCTAGGGCTAAAGCCACAGCCTTAGAGGTTAGAATGGTCATGGGGCTTAAAGCCCCAGCCTGAGAGGCCAGCACCAGCCCTGGGGCTTAGAGCCATAGCCAGTTAGAGAGGATGACACTGACCATGAGGCCTGAAGCCACAGCCCCAGGGTGAGAGGCCAGCTGCGACGCCAGGGCCTGAAGTCACAGCCTAAGACACCGCCATCGGTCCCAGGTCCTGAATCCCCAGCTACAGCCCAAGAGGCCAGTACCAGCTTTGGGCCTAAAGCCACAGTCACAGCCAGACAGGCTGGCACCAGCCCTGGGTCTAAAGACATAGCCGGAGTGGCCAGCACCAGCCCTGGGGCCTACAGGCAAAGCCCAAAAGGCCAGCACTGGCTCTGGGGCCTAAAAACACAGCCAGAGAGATGGGGACCGGCCCCAGAGATTAAAGCCACAGCCCGAGAGTCCAGCACTGGCCCAGGGGCCTGAAGCCCCAACCATGGAGGTCAGCACCTGCCCAAGGGCCAAAAGACAAAGCCACAGCTTGAGTTGCCAGCACCGGCCCTGAGCCTGAAGCCACAACAAGAGAGGCCAGCACTGGCCCCAGGGCCTAAAGCCACAGCCACAGCCAGAGAGGCCAGCACTGACACTGGGGCCTGAAGTCTCAGTGACAGCCAGACAGATTGGCACTGACCCTGGGGCCTGAAGCCACAGCCACAGCCCGAGAGGCCAGCAAAGGCCCCGGGGCCTAAAGCCACAGCCTGAGAGGCTGACACCAGCCATGGAACTTAAAGCCAAAGCCACAGCCAGACAGGCTGAAAAAGGCCTTGGGGACTAAAGCCACAGCTTGAAAGGCTTGAAACAGTCCAGAGGCTTAAAGTCACAGCCACAGTTAGAGAGGCTGGTACGAGCCCTCAGGACTGAAGCCCCAACCAGCGAGGCTGGCACTGGCCCGAGGGCCTAAAGCCACAGCCCCAGTCTCAGAAACCAGCACCAGCCTCAAGGCCTGAAGCCACATCCACAGCCAGACAGGCTGGCATCAGCCCCAAGGCCTAAAGCCACAGTCCGAAAGGCCAGCACCAGCCCTGGGGTCTAAAGCCACAGAGACAGCCTGAGAGGCCAACACCGGCCCCAGGGCCTGGAGCCCCAATCAGCAAGGCCAGCACTGGCCCAAGGGCCTAAAAGGACAGTCTGAAAGGCTGGAACCAGTCCAGGGACTTAAAGCCACAGCCAGTTAGAGAGGCTGGCACCAGCCGAAGAAGCCCAGCACTGCCCAGGGACTTAAAGCCACAGCCTGAGAGGCTGAGATCGGCCCTGGGTTTTGTTTTCTACTGGTTCCTCTGGGACTCCATTGACCACTATGAGGCCATATTGATCTTTACTGGTTTTTATTGAGCTGCACAAGAGTCATCTTCACTTCTCTGTTATTTTACTTCAATTAACTCCATTGATTGACCCTGCTGTTGGTTTCCTAAAATTTGGATCTGGGAGGCGTCCATTCCTTCGCTTATGATGAAAGCACAGAAGTGATGCGGGCGCACACTGAGGTCACAGTCATTGCTGGGATGGGAGCATTTGTGCCACAGCTGGTGAGCAGAGCTGGTGCTCTGGTGAGCGTGCTGCATGCAGAGACTGAGCTTTGTGCCTTCCTTGGAACAGATCACCCTGTGAGAGCCCGTCGGAAGCACCGCTGTGGCGTGTGCGTGAGCTGGGCACAGCTTAGGCTGAGCAGGCCGGGCATGTGAGCTGGGTTTGGTGCTGGGTGGTTGCAGGGAGGTGTCTCAGCAGAAAAGCTGGGTGGGAGAGGAGCTCCCAGCTCCTGTGGTGCCTCTCAGCATGGCTATTTCCAGGGGAAATGGATTCTTGTTGAGAATCCATCCCACGTTTTGGTGAGGATGATGAAATGTCATTACTGCCTTGGAAATCCGCTGCCAGGCCCCCGCCTTCACGTCAGACATTAAAAAGGAAGGAGAATGCAGACTTCACAGAGTGCAGCTTGTGCCTCACTGCTCCACGGATGGCTGGCTGCAGAGCTGCTGAGGAGATGGAGAAGAGCACTTGCTGACACAAGCCATGGCAGTCAGACACAAGCTGGAGCCAGCGTTGGGCAGCTCTTGCAGCCAGCTGATTTCCAGGCATTGCCCTCCTCAGACTAAGTTGCATGGCAGAAGAAAGCTGGGAAAATTCCTCAAGATTTTTCACTTGCTGGTACTTTCTGCAGGGCTCCTGTCCAAAAGGAGATTTTGAGGATCAAGGCAGTCTTAGGAAGAGTGAAGCCAGCTCTTTCCAGGAGCGGGGGAAGTTCCTGTGGAGAGATCTAAACTTGGGCTTCCTCTGAGACTTCAGCGGTCATGTCTCAGCAAGGAGACAACCACGGCTGCTATTCCCGCTCTATGAGAGGAAAGGTATGGCTGGGTTTCTTTTGCTTGGTTTTTCTTCCTTTTTCTCATTTTCAAGGGGAAGGGGTGGAGCAGGGGGAGCCTGCTTTGTGACCTCCGTAGCCGGTTGGATTCTGCGCTTGCTGCTGACAGCCTGGCATAGTGGCGTGGCATGGCTCAGCCTGCATTTTCCCTTAGTGATAATTAATGTCTCAGCACTCTGATATCCCATCTCTGGCACGATCTGGAACCTCTCTGCAAACCTTGGCTGCCCATTCCCACCAACGTTTCTTCCTTTCTCTCTTCAGAAGCAGCGCGGTGCGGTTCCCCATGTTTGGGAACAGCAGCCAGCAGGCTGCCAAAGATCCAACAGCGCCTTTCAGCGCACAGAGGGACGCGGTGGGGACGGACCGTCCTTACTGCCATGCAAAAGTGAGTTTCTTCAGTCCTCTGCCATGAAGTATGGAGGAACGAATTTTAAGTATTACTTCTGAGCGGGTGCAGTGCTGCAGGGGATGTCAAGTAAGCATCCATTTGGAGTGCAGGAAGGAGCAGTGAGAAGTGAACTATTGGTTTGTGTTTTGGCTGTCAAAGTAGCATCTTTCTGTTTTCTGGGGGGACATGGGCTTACTGGATGATTCTTCTGCTGCCTGCTGTTGTCTGTGAAATCAATACACGATTTGTTGTAGGGATGGAGCCTGCGCGTCCATGGAATGGTGCTGGGCACGGGGGGAAACGGAAAGCCTCCGCAGGTAAAAACCTCTTGTGAGCTGTGGTGTGGGTACCTGCCTCTAAAGAGGGCTGCATAAAGGGCAGTGTGTGTGATGGAGGAGAGAGGAAAGGGCACTGCAGATCTGTGCTGACTGCAGAAGTGGCACAACGCTGTAGCAGCAGAAAGGCAAATTGAAGAAACTACGCTTGAAGACCAGAAGTTTGTGGCTGACTGTGCTGAAGTTTTCCTCCAAGGAGATGCTCTTCAAGTATTTCTTGTTTCCTTTCTGTCAGAAGCTGATGCCAGTGGCCTTCCTCTGAAGCGCATCTGTGTGAGAAGGCAGGGGAGGAGCACTGGGTGTGACATGGCACCCAAGAGAGGTACAGGCACACAATGGGCATCTGGGTTTGGTGCACTGTCTTTCTAGTCTTTCTGTCTTACGCTTACTGTCTGTCCTTTCCTGGGACTGTTGTCGTTGTGTGGTGGTTGGGGTCTTAATCCCTGGGATTTACAGTTACCTTTCCTGTGCTGATTAGAAATGTGAACCCACAGTTCACCCGAGATCCTAAGATCCATGACCGTGAACACTCAAGATCAGATTTCCTAGTATTGTGGCCCATTTTGCAGACAGAAAGTAGCCTTGGACTCTCTTTAAATCTTGTTGTTTCTCTTCTTAACAGAGATAGGTGCTGCGCCAAATGGCAGTATCTGTGTGAAAGTGGTGCAGCAGGTCCGTTCTGAGAGAGCTTGTCAATGAGCAGCAGCTCAAGCTCCTCTCCAGGCTGGAGGGCTTCCTAGAAGAGCAGGTCCCAGCTCAGGAGGAAGACCTTCCCCTGCCGTGTGGCCCCGCTCTGTGTCCAAGACCCCGGCTGGATGTGAACGCGAGGGCTTGGAAGAAGAGAAACAGACAGCAGCGCAGCTGCCTGCTAACAAAAGAGCGAGGGGTCAGAGCACAGACAGCGTGCCGGCTCCAGCAGCACACCCTGGGGCTGCCCCAGCCCGCAGCTCCAAGCTAAGAGGTGAGAAGGTGCTGTGGTACCCACCCTGGTAGGTGCTGCCCTTATCAAGCACCTTGAGTTTGCTTAGGGTTTGCTTTGCTTTTCCCTTCTCTGTAGAGGGGAAACGGGTTGAAGACTACCAAGTCCAAAGGCAGCGAGGTGCCAGAATGTGTAACCCAGTCTCTTTCTGTTAACTCTGTAGTGGTCTTCTGTATGTCCCCCTGGAAATGCCTCTTAGTGAATGACTTCCTGGTCAAATTTCCTTTGTCTTTTTTCTGCATCTGCGTTTATGGTACCCACGTTTCTGCAGTTTTGCTGCTGACAAAATGAATTCATTCTTATTCTTGCTTTATGGCAAGGAGACGATGATGAAAAGAGAAGAGAGGGGAATTGATGAAGGCTACTCTGAGAGCTGCCGCTGCACGTGCAGAGGTGAGTCCTTGGTGAACACAGACACGGCTCTTGTTGTTCTCAGGGCCTCTGTCTGTCAGACATGAAAGAGATTGCAAAGCCTTGAGGGAAGTGGTGTCCTATCTCTACACTTGCTTTGTTTCTTTCCAGTCCTCTGCAGTGAACAGCCTTGCGGAGATGATGCAGAAGCTGCAGCTGAAGGATTGAGAGGAGGAGCGTCAGAAGGCAGCAGCTGCAGTGCGCGGTGTTACAGGGCAGCGCTGCGAGTGCCGCCCAACTCGGCACTCCAGCTTTGGATGTAGTCAATAAAAACAGCCACAATTAGAGATTCACAAAGAGCGCACGGCCCGCTTTGTCCAGCGGCACTCAGTGAGCTGCTGCACCACCTCCTCGTTATTCATCTCGCGGCGCTTGGTCAGAACTCCCACAGCTCCATCAGCAGACGCTGCCGTTGATGTAACACAGGCACCAGTCCTTTGCACTGCCCACAAACAGACTGCCTGCAAAGCACGTGCAAAGAGCTGAGAGTAACAAAGTCTGGCCACGAGCGTGCTGAGTTAGAGAACAATGCTATAGAGATTGCTGAGTTTCCTGGGGCAGCACCGAGTGTTTTTTGCTTTTATGATGAGTGCATCGTGAGCAGAGTTCACCAAAAGGATGGCATTTTCTGAAAAAAATGACAGCCTGTTGGTCCAGAGCAGCATCTCTGTAGCTTAGGAGCACCAAGGCGCCATCCCAGCACTGTGCTGCTTACAGACAGCGCTCCAGCTTCTCCTGATGTGGCACTCAGAAGGCATCCCTCTGTCATGCAGCCCTCCCCAGTGCCTGCCTGCCTGTCACTGTTCTGGCTGGGATGGTGTCACGGGGTTATCCCTGGATACACGTCTGTGACAGGGGGGCACAGCCCCGGGAAAAAAAAGAGAGAGAAAAGAGTGAGGAAAAAAAAAAAGAAGGGGTACTAACGGTTTGCCACGTGATCCGGCCGGCCCAGGGCCNATGTCATCAAACCTCCGTTCTCAGGGCAGTCGCACTCATTTCTTTGCATGATAAACCAGGCGTGTGCTTACCGAGTGAGCAGCGTTTACCTCCAGTTGAGTGTAGCAACCTATGCCTAACTCTAAAGAACAAACAGTAACCTATGCCTAACGCTAAAACTAAACCGAACACTAAAACTAAACTAACACTAAAATCAACAACAAAACCCTGAACTGGGACCTAACTCCTACACGGGGAAGATGGAACTGGGGGCCCGCAGAACCTGGCTCCGGAGGAGCAACAAGGTGGAAGAGGAGCAGATGGTAAGCAATGCCACCCAGCTAACGCCGGGGGCGGAGACCGCGCAGCAGGTAAGGAGCCAAGCGCCTGGACCAGCGATGGTGGAGCTGTGACAGCGCCAATGCGGGGCCTGGCATGGTGGTGTGGTGCCAGGCCAGCTGTGCCGCAGGCAGATCCACGTCCATGGGCTCAGCGTCATCTGGAGGTGGATCCACCTCCATGGGCTCATCTGGAGGCTGATCCACCTCCATGGGCTCCACACGCTGGTTGGTCACAGCGCTGGTCCGGGCGTGATGGAACCGGACTCTCTTCCCCCTCCTCCACTTGATGGTCACGCGGGCCCCCTCCTTCTCTTCGATTCTGTGGCCCCCAGCTCCCTCTTCCCATTTAAAACCACACAATCCTCTGCTCTCGCTCTCTTAGTGCCGGACATGGCTGCCACCTGCCCAGCACTCTCAGAGGCAAGTGTGCTGGGTGGGGCAGCAGTGACCAAGGTGACAGCTGTGACAAGGGGAAGATTCTAAAATGGCACTCGTGCTGCTGGCAGTGGCGTTCTGCATAGGATGAGGAGGGGGCTGGAGGACAGGGCACGGGACGGGAGGTAGAAGGCGCTCCCTGTGCCCAGCGGGCAGCCCTCCTCTCTTCCAAGCAAGAGGGCACAGAGGAACCATCCCCGAGGAAAGGGCTCTCACTCTCCTTCACCCTCCCCACCTTCCACAAGGGAATCCCCTTTTGGGGCAGCGGCATGCTGAGGGATCTCCTGAGGTCAGCGCAAACAACAGCAGGCTCCAAAGTGGACCTGACTACACCTGCCTCCTGGCAGACAGAAGCCCCGGCTTCCATTTCAGCACCCAGCACCTCTTCCCGCCGGCCACGTTTGGGGATTCAAACATTACCTACAATAAATACGTCCAACTGAGTTTTGAACTAAACTTTCAGAGTCTCGGAGGAAATACGTTACAGGGAACAAGCTTCCTCAACAAGGCTGCTTGTTACTCGCCTCGCCTATAAAGCCCTTGCATTCAACAATCCCAAAATAACATCTCTAGGATTTGCTACAGCATCTCAGACGGCCTTGCTGGCAAAGACGTGGTAGCTAAGTATTGCAGGACACAACTTCCACAGGACACCCAAGGACTTGGAAGGATGGCAGTCACTGCAGGCCTGCGGACTACGTCAGCATCCTTTCCCTACTGCAGATGCTCAGCGACAGCAAGAGAGCATCTCCTCCTGCCATGAAGCAGGCAGCCGGCATCAGGGAGCAGGGAGCCACCAGCTGGGGCACAGAACTGTCAGCAGAACATGAAGTGCACACTAACCGAGGTGTGTGTGGGTCAGACCCAGAGCCCAGGAACACTTCAGCTGCACTGAGGGGACAGGCATGCGGTGGTGTTGCGGCTCCGTGCTGAGGGGCGGAGCCCACACTCATCCCACTCAGTGAAATCCACAGCAAGTCCATCTTTACAAACCTTTATCCGTGCCCACTCCCCCAGTCAAACAGAGCACCGAGGCGTGGGGATCCGTTCCTCACCTGGAGTTTGCTTGGTACAAATTCCAACGGGGAGTCCTCCTTCAGACACCTGAAACACCAACGCACAAAAACACATCAGAAAATGGAACGGATCCGTACGCCATGAAAACACAAAATCCCCTCCTCATAGCCCACAACTCACCCTTCCTTTTCCCACTTCACTTCTGCTTCAGGAACGACCAATCCCAGCCACGTGACATCACCCACAGCTCTCACGTAGGCTGCCAGCAGCCACCAGGGCCACTCTCACCACCTGCCTCTACCACAAGCTCACACATGGCACAGCACACCACCCTTGCACTCCGCACCAACACCACTCCTTCTGCTGATATCATTGCACCTCAACTAAACCAACAAAACACGTCTCCACTCAAAAAAGCCTCCCAAACCTGCTCACTTCACAGCTTAAACCTCTGGCAAACCCGCTGGCTGCAGCTCAGCATTATAAGGACCAAAGCATGTCGGGGTGGCACAGCTTGGCATCCGGCACACCGCTCACTGCATTTACCTGAAGGCAGCATCCCTAGCCTGTATTCACAGCTTTACATTCACGTGGCCTTCCCTCAGAGGAACCTGCCCCCTGTGCCCCGCAGCACTTGCTGGCACTGCACATATCGCCTCTGCCCACACGCCTCGCTCTCTCTCTGGGACACGCCAGCAGGAGGAGGCCAACAAACAGCCGCACTGCACAGCACACGCTGACTCTGACTATTTCTTAACCAGGTCTTGTTGCTAGCAGGATTTTACAGCAAGTGAGCTACTGGCAAACAAAGGCATGTCTTCCTGCTGCACAGCACAGCACAGCACAGCCACAGCCACACCACAGAATCCAGGGCAGGGGAGGGCTCAGGCTCTGCCTCCAGGCTTTTTTGGCTGCATGACACCACAGCAAGACGACACTGACGCCATCCTTGCCGCAGGATCAGGCCCTGCCATCCACAGCCTCGTGTTGTCGCACTCTGGCCCGTAAGCAAAACTCCACACAGTGAGGACAGAAGCAAAACTTGCCATCCGCACGTAGCCCTGTGCTTCCCTGCCAGCATCTCCAAGGCCCGCCACGACACAAACAGCACACAACGACAGCAAGCGAGACGCCAGCTTCCCCACCACGTCCAAAAGAAGAGCGACAGCACCAGTGCACAGCACGACAGCTCCCACCGCACGACGGAGCACGGGACTGCCACCGCCCTTCCCAAGGCACCAGCGCCGCCGCCTGGGAGCCGCCCCGCTCGCCCCGGCCTGTGCACTGCCACCTGCAGCCCTTGCCACCCAGCCTGCCTGCGAGCTGGGACCTGCCTCTGGCTGCCGGCAGCACCACGACCGCCTCCCCCGACAGCCCCTCCATGCCCCCGCACCGAGGCCCGACCCCGTTCCCATCACACCCGCTCACCGCGCCCTCCCATTCCTCCCGGCCCCGCTCACCGCCTTCGCGCCGCCATGCCGCGCTGCCCCGGAAGTGCTCTCCGCCTCCACGAAGCACTTCCTGTCCTGCCCCGCCCCGCCCCTACCAACCGCCTGCGGCGTCACGTTGCTAAGGGCGGCCTGGGGGCGGCCCGGGTCCTGAGGCTGGGAGCGGCTGCCGGATTCCTCTCGGATGCCGCCGGAGTCATGCAACTTTTCTTCTTCCCTTCCCTTCCCGTTTCATCTCTTTTCTCTTGCTTTCCTTCCTTTCCCTTTCCCTTCTCTTCCTTCCATGTGGCATGTGGAGTTCTAGCACGTCAAGAACTTCTACTGTGGTTATCAACAATCATGACAAAGTCAATAAGCTGTGCATCTGTTGAGAAAGATTAAAGCAATTCCTAAAGTGAACTGAAAATAGTTTTAAGCAGTTGTAAAGACATGCAGTGATATTCTAAGGAAAGATTAGGAATAAGCTTTGCTAATGTTCTAAAGTGCTGCAGTTCAAGGGTCTACTTTAGAGAAGCCTTCACAAAAACTTGCAGGAAAACACATTACTTGTCATTTTAGTTCAGAAGATCTAAGCCTTCTTCACCAGGGAAAATAACCCACAAACGTCTCCACAGATCCTGAGGACTGAAGCTCATTATCTTAGTAAAAGAAAAACAATCTATGTGTGTGAAGAAAACAGCTATAAACATTGGCAGGGCATATTACTATCTGCTGTGTCAAGCAGCATTTAATGAATCATGAATACATGAAATAGTACTTGCTTATGGAACGTTCATCACATTGGAGGGGTTAGTAGCAAACATTTCCGCAGATTAACAAGAAAGAAAAATAATAATTTGCAAATTAAATCCTCATGTCCATGGCCAACAGTCTGTACATGTGCACCTGACCAAAAAAACAGCCAAAAAGTAACCGGGGCCAAATACAGAAATTTAGGATTTTTTAAATATGATCCTGAATGGTACTTGAGTGGTATCCAAGTTACAAGCAGTGAAGAGATGTAATTAAGACCTCAAAAAGGACGCATATGGGAGGGCTATAGGGGCACTTTGGGGCAGCTATGGGGCAGAGCCACACCTAGGAGCTGCCTTTACCCAACACACCGCTCGTGCTGGAACTGCTGCTGGCCACGGGCCGTGGGCAGTGATGGGGCTGTTCTGGGGCTGCTCTAGGATGGCTCTGGGGCTGCTATGGGGCAGCTATGGGACACACCCACAACTCAGCGGGGCTGACGTTCCCCCACATGGAGCTGGGGATGAAAGTGCCCCGATCATGGAACCTCTCCCATAGCCCCCACTGTCCCTTTGACCCCTATCTTGCCCACCAAAACAGGGGCAAGATGAGGGTCAGGGGCAGATATAAGTGTCCCCAGAGTCACCCTATAGTACCTCCTGAACAATCCAATAACAGACCCATCGCTGCCCACAGGCTCATACGGGGTTATGGTGCTCACAGGGTTATGGGTCATGTGGAGCTTTGGGGTCACGCCGAGTTATATAGGATCATGTAGGGTTATGGATCAGGGCTCCACCTTTGGGCCACAGGGAACCCCAATCCCTTCTCAGGAAGAAATCCACACCACATCCCCCATTCTGACACCAAACTGCTCCCCACATGTCCCCAGACCTCCTACATCCCCATGCCACCCCATGTCCCTGCACCCACAAGTCCCACCTTTACCTCACACGTTGCCTTCTCCTGCGCAGCACTCTGCTCCTGCAGGCTGTGGCCCATATCCCCACATCCTCCCATGTTCCCGTGCCCCCATATCCCCAGTGCCCCCCACGTCACTTTGACCCACACCTGTGCCCTACACCTGCTCCAGTTCCGCATTCCTCTCCTGCAGCAGCTGCCGCTGCCCCAGCACCGTGTGGTGGGATCTGGAGGGAGAGGGGGATCAGGAGGGGCCCCAGGTGGGCTATGGGGGTCCTGGGATGGTGATGGGGGTCCTGTCAGGGACTGCGGGGTCTGTGAGATCCTGAGGGTGCTAGGAGGGGGCTAGAGAGGTCCAAAGGAGGAAATATGGGGGTTCAGTGAGAGTCCTGGGGGGGACATGGGATGCTGCTGGGGACTGTGGGGCTCTGTGAAGTCCCAGGCTGGCTGTGGGAGAGGTGTACCAGGTCTGAGGAGGTCCTTGAGGGGTCATGGGGCACTGCAAGGAGCTGTGGGTTGGCTACAGGGGTCCTGGGGGGGAAATACTGCGGGGCTATTGGGGGTCCGAGGGAGGTATGGGTGGGCTGTCATGGGAAAGGAAAGGGGAACCTTGGGGAAAGCAAGGGGCAGCCAGGGGGATGGAAGGGAAACCTAGACGAATACTAGGGGAATCCGGGCTGAGGCAAGGGGACGGGTAGGGGAAGAACAGGGGAACGTCCCAGTAACTGAGTTCTTTCAAATCCACATCTTCTACTTCTCAGCTTAGCTACAAAGCTGCCAGAGGAGCTGCAGTGCCACTGCCCGTCTGCCTGTGTCAGAAAGAGCTGCACGTCAGCAGGGTGCAATTGCCATTAGATTTTAAAAAGCCAACTCCACAATTGCAGCCACAAAATCATCACCTCCAGTATCTGTTACAGGCAGATGACCATGCCTTTGCACAGGAACCATTCCTACGGAGCAAGGGAAGTCCTTCACTGCCTAGGATGTGAGTAACACAGAAGAAGAGTCCCAAAGCCTTCAGAACATGCTATCAAGCCACCAACTTTGGAAGCTAAACACATGCTGAGAAGAATTTAATTAGACAATTTTTAGGGAATTCAAAGGAGAAAAAAATCCTCACTCCTCCCAGGAGGACCAGGAGAACTCGCACGGTGCCACGAGTGTCAGTGGAAGGAAGCCCAAACCCCGCCATGCTCTCCTCAACGAGCAGAGCTTGGAAGAAATAGTGAGCTTTCCTTTCCTTTCCATATCTATTTTTCTTTTTCCCACTTTCACCCTTCACCTGGAAATCACAGTGAGAGGCAGTAAGGATTTTAGCATCTGGGGCAGGGAAGGGCAGAGAGGGGGAAAACGCTGTTTGGAATAAGTGAGAACTAGTTGAGCACTCAGAAACTGCCGTACACAACACCTTCTACTTCAAGAATTAGCAGCTCAGGAGACACTGATGTCAGCTGGGTCACCATGACCAGTGTTTGATATCGGAAACCACCCTAACTTCAGCTTTAATTCATAACCATCCCGAGTGAACCACCTCTGCAT
>JACDJE010001009.1:32255-46326 GCA_016647715.1 Pavo muticus | reverse complement strand
AGCTCGGAGACTCTCCTGGAAACTCTCTCTTTCAGCCTGGAGACTCTGTTTCTGGACCTGAAGATTCTCCCTATCAGCTCTGAGACACTCTCTTTCAGCACGGAGACTCTCTCTCAATTTCAGAAACTCTCTCTCTCTCTGGGATAGTATTGAATAAGGCCCGATAAGCATTAGCCAGGCCCCAAATCATTTGTGCCTCCTCAGATCTGCCTGAGCCACAACATCCCAGTCTCAAATATCTGTTCAGGCACTCAGGGTCTTTCAGGGGTTCAGGAGTAAAGTTCCATGACACTGAAGATGTCCATCTCTCTAAAGTCTCTCCCAAGCCTCTCCACACTCCCTGCCACTCAGTATTCTCTGGTTTTGGGGTAGGCTTCTTCAAAATATGATAAATACAAATAATGAGTGAAATGATGAACAGTACATTCAAAGAGATTAACAATGTGATCAGATGAGCATTCAAAAACAGCATAAAGGATTCAAAGGAGGGACTGGGAGCCTGCTTAAAAATCACAAGTTCTGTAGAATTAACAGCTCCCTCTGGAATCAAGTCTAAGAAAGAAAGTGGAATAATTTTTTACCTCTTTAAGGAAGTAAGATAGCAGTGCTCAGAGTTTACAAATATCCCAGGATATTGGCAGTCTGCCTGGACTTTCAAGGTCAAGTTTTCAGTGAGCACCTGCGAAAGAGATAAACTTTCCTAATGAAGCTCTCCGAGAGCAGAGAGAGATTCGTTCAAAAAAGCTAAAAAGCTGATGTTTGCCCGCATTCTCCACCAAGAATATTGACAGCCCGGTTCCGTGACTAGCGGGGCAGAGGGATTTGCGAATCCCTGCTTCCGGAAAGGGGGAAAAAGGAGATCCCAAATAATTAAAAACAGCGGCAACCGTCTGAGGAGAAACAAACTTATTTACTAAATATCCTATCGGAATTCAAGATTACACTCTATAATGCTATATAATTAGAACTGAAGCTAATAAATCAATTATAACGAGAGACAAAGGTTCCGAGAACTGAAGGCCTTAGCATAACACTGAGGTGAGACACACAGCTGGGTCAAACAGCAGGGAGGAGAGACGAAGGAAAAAAGGGACATCAGGTGACCTTGCCAGGGGTTATATCTCCTCTCTGAACTTGAAGTCTTCCAGGATATGTAGTTCTTCTTCTCTTCCAGAAAGATGCCCGGAACTGGAGCATTAACTCTTTAACTCACACTGCACTACATGATGCAATGATGTGGAATACCGATAACCAAATATCATAAAACCATGACACCCCACTACATTTCCTTCCACTCCATGCCTTTTCATTTCCTTCTACTGCACTCCACTCCATTTCCCTCCTCTCCACTGTTTTCATTTTCCTCCACTTAAAGGCTCTCCACTCCTTTTCATTTCTTTCCACTCCACTCCTCTATGTTTCCCTCCACTGCACTCCACTCACTTTCATTTCACTCCACTCCATTTCATTTCACTCCACGCTATTTCACTCCCTATCGTTTACCTCCAGTCCACTCCATACAATTTCATTTTGCTCCACTCCACTCCATTTAATTTCGTTCCACTCCACTCCACTTCGGATCCCTCCACTGCCCTTCTCTCCATTTCCTTCCAATCCACTCCTTTTCATTTTCCTCAGCTTCACTCCTCTCTACACCATTCCATTTCATTTCCCTCAGCTCCACTCCACTCCATTTCATTTCCACAACTCCACTACTCAGCATTTCATTTCCCTCCACTCCAGTCCATTTCATTTCCCTCCACTTCAGTCCATTTCATTTCGCTGCGCTCCACTCCTCACTATTTCAGTTCCCTCTTCTCCACTCCATATCATTTTCCTTTACTCCACTCCATTTCCCTCCACTGCACTCCATTTCATTTCCTCCACTCAGCTCAGTTTCATTTCCCTCAACTCCACTCAACTCCATTTCATTTCCCTTCTCTCCACTCCTCTCTATTTCCTTCCACTCCACTGCCTTTCATTTCGCAACACCCCACTCCATTTCCTTTCCCTCCACTCCTCTCAACTCCATTTTCTTCAACTACTCTCCATTTCCTTTCCCATCTCACCGCTCCATTTCTTTCCCTACACTCCACTCCATTTCTTTCCACCCCACACCCTTTCTTTTCTCTCCACTCCTCTCCATTTCATGTCCCTCTATTCCACTCCACTCAAATTCGTACCCCTCAACTCCACGCCAGTTCATTTGATTTTGCTCCAATCCACTCCTCTCCATTTAATTTCCATCCTCTCCAGTCCACTCCATTTCCCTCCATTCCACTCCGTTTCATGTCCCTCCGCTCCACTCCACTCCACTCCACTCCATCTCATTTCTCTCTACTCCACTCCACTCAATTTCCTTCCACTCCACTCCATTTCATTTCCCTCTTCTCTACTCCACTCCATTTCCTTCTACTCCACTTCATTTCATTTCCCTCAACTCCAGTCAATTTCATTTCCCTCCACTCTAATCCACTCCGTTTTCCTCCAGTTCTCTCCATCTCATAACATTTCTATCCACTCCACTATATTTAATTTATCTTTACTCTAGTGTATTTCATTTCTCTCCACTCTCTTCCACTCCACTACATTTCGTTTCCCTCCACTCCACTCCACTCCACTCCATTTCCCTGAGCTCCTCTCCTCTCCTTTTTATTTCCCTCAACTCCACTCCTCACCATTTCATTTCCATCAAATCCAGTGCATTTCATTTCCCTACACTCCCGTCCTCACCATTTCATTTCCTACCCCTCCAATCCATTTCATTTTCCTCCACTACACTCCTTTCCACTACATTTCTTTCCAGTGCACTCCATTTCATTTCTCTCAACTCCACTCAGTTTCATTTCCTTCCCTCCACTCCTAATCATTTGTTTCCCTCCACTCCACTTTATTTCATTTCTTTCATCTATGCTCCATTTTCTTTCCCTCCTTCCACTCCAGTCTACTCCATTTCCCTCCACTCCACTCCATTTGGTATTCCTCCGCTCTACTCCATTTCATTTCCTTCCACTCTATTCCACTCCATTTCATTTTTAACCACTCCACTCTATATAATTCCCCTCCACTCCTCACCATTTCATGTCCGTACAATCCTCTCCATTTAATTTCCCTCCACTCCACTATTTTTCATTTCCTTCCACTCCACTCCACTCCACTCCACTCCATTTTATTACTCTCCTCTCCTCGTATCAACATTTCATTTCCTTCCACTCCACTCCACTCCACTCCACTCCACTCCATTTTATTACTCTCCTCTCCTCGTATCAACATTTCATTTCCTTCCCTTCCAGTCCATTTCATTTTGTTGCATTCCACTCCTCACAAACTCATTTCCCTTCCCTCCACTCCACTCCACTCCACACAATTTCCCTAAGCTCCACTCCTCTCCATGTCAGTTCCCTCCACTCCACTCCCTTTAATTTCCCTCCACACCACTCCTCACCGTTTTACGTCTGCCCAATCCACTCAATTTCGTTTCCCTACGCTCCACTTTCCACCATTTCATTTCCCCTCACTCAGTTTTGCTTCCCTCCAATCCACTCCATCTCATTTCCCTCAACTCCACTTCACTCCATTTTCCCGCACTCCACTCCATTTCATTACCCTCTACTGTACTCCATGCCATTTATTTTCGCTCCACTCCACTCCTCTCTGTATCTTTTCCCTCCATTCCACTCTCCTCCATTTCATTTCCCTCCACTCCACACCATTTCTCTCTGATCCTCTCCATTTCATTTTTTTCAACTCCACTCCACTCCATTTTCCTGCACCTCTGTCCATTTCATTTCCCTTCAGTGCTTTCCATTTCTTTTCCCTCAACTCCACTCCTCTCCGTTTCTTTTCCCTCCACTCCACTCTCCTCCATTTCATTTCCCTCATCTCCAGTCCACTCCTTTTCCCCCCAGTTCACTCCATCTCATTTCCCTCCACTCCAATCTACTACATTTTCTTCCGCTACAATCAATTTCATTTCCCTGTGATCCACTCCTTTTCATTTCCCTCCACTCTATTCCACTTTATTTCTGTACACTTGACTCTTTTTCCTTTCCCTTCTATCCATTCCACATCTTATCCTTTCTCTCCACTCCACTTCAAATCATTTCCCTCAGCTGCACTCCTCACCATTTCATTTCCCTCCGCTCCACTCCATTTAATTTCTTTCCACTCCACTCCTCTCTATTTCATTTCCCTCATGTCCACTCCTCTCCTCCCCGTTTCATTTCCCTCCACTCCACTCCATTTACCTCCACTCCACTGCATCTTGTTTCCCTCCTCTCCACTCAACTCAGTTTTTTTCCCCTCCACTCCATTTCCTTACCCTCCACTCCACTCTTCTCTACTCCCCTTTTCTCCACTCCCATCCATTTCATTTTTCTCAACTCTACTCCATTTCCCACCACTTTTCTGCAGTCCACTCCATTTTATTTCACGCCACTCCACTCTCCTTCATTTCATTTCCCTCCAGACCACTCCACCCAATTTCTTTCCAATGAACTCCGTTTCATTTCCCTCCACTCAACACCACTCCATTTCATTTCCCTCTTCTCCACTCCAGTCTACTCCTTTTCCTTCCTCTTTACTTTATTTCCTTTCCCTCCACTCCACTTAATTTAACTCCACTCCACTCAGTTTGTTACCCTCCACTCAAGTCCTCTCAATTTTATTTCCCTCCACTCCACTTATCTCTACTTCATTTCCCTCCACGCCACTCCACGTCATTTCTCTCAACTCCACTATTCTCTGTATCATTTCCCTCCACACCACAACACTCCATTTCATTTCCCTCCACTCCACTCCGTTTCATTTCCCTCGACTCCACTCCTCTCCTTTTCCTTTCCCTCCACTCCACTCCACACCATTTCCCTCCACTCCACTCCACTCCATTTTAGTACCCTCCTCTCCTTTTTTCAAAATTTAAATTCTTTCCCTTCCTGACCATTTCATTTAGCTGCACACCACTCCTTACAATCTCATTACCCTTCCCTCCACTCCATTTCCTTTCCCTCCACTCCACTCTTCTTTACTCCATTTTTCTCCACTCCACTCCAATTCATTTTACTCCACTCCAATTCATTTTACTCTATTTCCTTGCATTCCACTGCATTTCACTTCCCTCCACTCCATTTCATCTCCCTCGACTCTACTCCACTCTGCTTCCTTAAACTCCACTTCATTTCCTCTCCCTTCACTCCAATCCATATTTTTTCCCTGAACTCCACTCTACACCATTTCATTACCATCAACTGCACTTCTCTCCATTTCGTTTCTCTCCGCCTGTCATGGTTTCGTGATTTTTGGTTTTCAGTATTCCACAACATAACATCATGTAGTGCTCTGGGAGTTTAAGTGTTAATACTCTACTTCTGGGTACCTGTCCCTGTACGTCATGGAGGTCATGGGATCTTGCCTCCCCGGGGGGGGGNGCCCCAGTTCCTTCAGTCTCTCCTCGTAGGGCATATTCTCCAAGCCCTTCACAAGCCTTGTTGCCCTTCTTTGGACCTGCTCCAGCACCTCCATGTCCTTTCTGTACTGAGGTGCCCAAAACTGAACACAGTACTCGAGGTGAGGCCTCACCAATGCCGAGTACAGGGGCAGGATTACTTCCCTAGTCCAGCACACCACACCATTCCTGATACAAGCCAGGACGCCATTGGCCTTCTTGGCCACCTGGGCACATGCTGGCTCATATTCATCTGACTGTCCATCAGTACACCAAGGTCCCTTTCCATCAGGCAGCTTTCCAGCCTCTCCTCCCCAAGCCTGTAGGCTTGCCTGGGGTTGTTGTGACCAAAATGCAGGACCCGACACTTGGCCCTATTGAAACTCATACAGTTAACTTTGGCCAATCGATCCAGTCTACTCCAGTCCCTTTGTAGTGCCCTTCTCCCCTCAGGCAGATCAACACTCCCTCCCAGCTTGGTGTCATCTGCAAACTTACTGAGGGTGCACTCAATCCCCTCATCAAGATCGTTAATAAAGATGTTAAATAGAAGCGGCCCCAGTACCAAGCCCTGGGGGACACCGCTCGTGACTGGCCGCCAACTGGATTTAACTCCATTGACCACAAATCTTTGGGCCCGGCCATCCAGCCAGTGTTTCACCCAGCGGAGCGTATGCCCATCCAAACCATGGGCAGCCAGCTTGTCCACGAGAATGTTGTGGGGGACAGTTTCAAAGGCTTTAGTGAAGTCCAGGTAAACCACGTCGACAGCCTTACTTTCATCCACTAAGCGGGTCACGTTGTCATAGAATGAAATCAGGTTTGTCAGACAGGATCTACCATTCATAAACCCATGCTGACTGGGCCTGATCCCCTGGTTGACCTTCAAGTGGTCCATGATGGCTCCTGAGATTATCCGCTCCATAACCTTCCCGGGCACTGAGGTGAGACTGATAGGTCTGTAGATACCGAGATCATCTTTCTGGACCTTTTTGAAGATGGGTGTATGGGTAGGCAGTTATGGGAATCCTGGTCCCCATTGGATGTATCTGATACCACCATGGATTCATCAGCCTAACGCACGTTAGACAGTTCATCTATTATATCTTCTTGATTGCTCTCCATTCTGTCCAGTTTGTCAGCAACTTTTGTAATGGCTGAAAGACAAGCTCATAGAGGGGTTAAATGTAACTCAAAGTCTTGAAGTTTATTAATCAGTTCATTTATAAGGGGTCTTCTTTCCCCTCTGCCATACATTGCTGCAAATGTACTGGCATACCTTTCTGGTGCAGTCTTTGTGAATATACACCACATATTTGGTGTACACCTGACTCTCAGGATTATGCTCTTGGTCTGGCTTGTCAGGAATGAAGGTGGGGCTATGTAACATTTCCACCACAGCATATTCTCTCAAACAATGGATGCCTTTTTCCATATCAGTCCATTTCTTTTTCTCAGGCATCAGATTGTCTTTGAAGGGGTGTCTTTCTTTTACGGCTAGCAGCATCCGCTTCCAGAGGGTGAAGGACCCATTCTGGCATGTACTAAAACCTCTGTCAATGGCTGAGTCCCTAGCAATGCCACCCAGTTGACGAGCTTCTCTACTATCTAGTGACACACTGTTGGCCCCATTGTCCCAACATCGAAGTAACCAGGTGACAATAGGCTCATTTGGGTGGCGTGAAAAGTCTTTTCTCAGACCTCTAATTTCATTCGTTTTCAGAGATCAATCAGTAATGACAACAATGTCTTGCTCACCTCCTACTCTTTCAGGACTTCTTGTTACCCTCCTAGGTGTTGGTGACCGCGATCTTATTGGGGGTCCCTCCCCTGGACTCAGGGGCAGTTCCCCTGGACCTCTTTTCTCCTCTTCTCTTATAGTGTCTGCTTCCTCTACTTTCTCCTCCTCCTCTTCTGTTCTGTGTCGAGATTCGTTCAGTTTTCTGTCCTCTTATAGGGGCAACTGACATGAATTGAGGTGCCTCCTGTGGTTGATCAGGATGGTCAGTTTCGATGCTCTCACTCTCCAGCTCAGCTCGGAGTCGATCTTGTTTGATTATGAGAGTATTTAATTCAGATTGGAGGGTGTCTCGCTCAGTTTGGAGGGTGTCCCGTTCAGATTGGAGGGTGTCTCCTTCTGTTTGAAGGCTGTCGTGTTTGGATTGAAGGGAGTCTCGCTTGGATTCGAAGGTGTCTCGTCGAGACTGGAGATTCTTTCTCTCAGCTCGGAGATCTTCCCCTTCGGCCTGGAGACTTCCTTTCTCAGCTCGGAGACACTCTTGCCAGGTTTTGAGATTCTCTCTCCTGACTAGGAGACTCTCTTTCTCAACCCGGAGATTCTCNGGGGGTCGGGGAGGGGGGCCCTTGGGCCTACTGTCCCTGTCACGGGCATAGATTGGTCCGGATAACCCTGTGACACCACCCCACTCCATTTCATTTCCCTCAACTCCACTCTTCTCCATGTGAGTTCCCTCCACTCCACTCCATACCATTTCCCTCCACTCCACTCCATTTTACTACCCTCCTCTCCTCTTTTCAAAATTTCAATTCCTTCCCTTCCAGTCCATTTCATTTCGCTGCACTCCACTGCTCACAATCTCATGACCCTTCCCTCCACTCCATTTCCTTTCCCTCCACTCCACCCTTCTTTACTCCATTTTTCTCCACTCCACTCCAATTCATTTTACTCCACTCCCATCCACTCCACACCATTTCCTTCCATTCCACTGCATTTCATTTCCCTCCGCTCCACTCCGCTTCATTTCCCTCGACTCTTCTCCACTCTGCTTCCTTAAACTCCACTTCATTTCCTCTCCCTTAACTAGAAATCCATTTCTTTTCCCTACACTCCACTCTACACCATTTCATTTCCTTCAATTTCACTCCACTCTATTACCCTCCACCCCACTCCATTTTCATTCCCTCCACTCCACTCAACTCTATTTCATTTTCCTCAAGTCCATTCCTCTCCGTTTAATTTCCCTCTGCTCCTCTCCATTTGTTTTCCCTCCACTCCACTCTCCTCCATTTCATTTCCGTCCACTCCACTTCACTTTTCACCAATCCACTCCATCTCAATTCACTCCACTCCACTCCTCTACAATTTCTTTCACTCCAATCAATTTCATTTTCCCATGCTCCACTCTTTTTCATTTTCTCTCCACTCTACTCCACACCATTTTTTCCCCCACTTGTCTCCTCTCCATTTAGTTTCCCTCCTGCTCCCGTGCATTTTATTTCTCTGCACTCAACTCCTCACCATTTCATTTCTCTTCCCTCCACCCCATTCCATTTCCCTCCACTCCTCTCCATGTCATTTCCCTCCACTCCACTCCATGTCATTTCCCTCCACTCCACTCCATTTCATATCCCTCAACTCCACTCCATTCCATTTAATTTCTTTCCACTCCTCTGCTCTCAATTTCATTTCCATCTACTCCAGTCCACTCCATTTCCCTCCACTCCACCCCGTTTCATTTCCTTCCACTCCACTCCAAACCATTTTATTACCCTCCTCTCCTTGTATCAACATTTCATTTCCTTCCCTTCCAGTCCATTTCTTTTCGCTAGCACTCCACTCCTCAATATTTTATTTCCCTCCACTCCACTCCACTCAATTTCCCTCAGCTTTACTCCACACCATGTCATTTCCCTCCTCTTTACTCCGTTTGATATTCCTCCACTCCAGTCCATTTCATTTCCCTCCACTCCACTCCTCACCATTTCACGTCCGTCCAATCCACTCCATTTCATTTCCCGATGCTCAACTTCCCACCATTTCATTTCCCCTCACTCAATTTTGTTTCCCTCCACTCCACTCCATTTTGTTTCCCTCCAGTCTATTCCAATCAATTTCATTTCCCTCCAATCCACTCCACTCCATGTCCCTCCACTCCATTTCCCTCCACTCCACTCTGTTTCATTTCCCTCCTCTCCCCTCCACTCCATTTCCCTGCAATCCACTCCATATCATTTCCCTCAACTCCACTCCTCTCCATTTCTTTTCCCTCCACTCCACTCCACTACATTTTCTTTCCACTCTAATCAATTTTATTTCCTACTGCTCTCCTTTTTTTCATTTCCCGCCACTCTACTCCACTTTATTTCCATCCTCTTACTCTATTTCCTTTCCCTTCTCTCCACTCCATTTCCTTACCTTTGTCTTCACTCCACTCAATTTTATTTCCCTCCACTCCTCTCCTCACCATTTCATTTCCCTCCCCTCCAGTCCATTTCATTTTGCTGCACTCCACTCTTCACCATTTAATTTCCCTTTCCTCCACGCCGCTACATTTCCTTCCACTCCATGCCTTTTCATTTCCCCCCGCTCCACTCCATTTCCTTCCAATCCTTATTATTTCAATTCCCTCCCCTCCACAGCATTTCATTTCTCTCCTCTCCTCTCCATTTCATTTCCCACCACTTACCTCCTCTCAGCTCCATTTAATTTCCCTCCACTGAACTCCATTTTGTTCCACTCCACTCTACTTCACTCCATTTCATTTCCCGCCTATCCTGTCATTGCCATTTCATTTCCCTCCCATCCTGTCATTGCCATTTCATTTCCCTCCACTCCACTCCATTTCACTGCACTCTACTTCGCACCATTTCATGTCTCTCCACTCCTCTCCTCACCATTTCAATTCGCTCCACTCCTCACCTTTTCATTTCGCTCCACTCCTCACCTTTTCATTTCGCTCCAGAAAACTCCTCACCATTTTATTTCCCTCCACTCTACTCCTTTTTCGTTCGTCTACACTCCATTTCATTTCTCTCCACTGCACTCCAGTCCATTTAATTTCCGTCCCCTCCACTGCACTCTACTCCATTTCCTTCCACTCCACTGCACTTCATTTCCCTCCACTCCACTCAATTTAATTCCCCTCCAGGCCAATCCAATCCATTTCCCTCCACTCTGCTGCACTCCATTTCGTATCCCTTCACTCCAATACTCTATATTTCCTTCCACTGCACTCCATTTCTTTCCAATCCTCTCCATTTAATTTCCCTCTCCTCCACACCATTTCATTTCCCTCCTCTCCACTCCTCTCTACTCCATTTCCCTCCACTCAACTCCTTTTCATTTCCCTCCTATCCACTCCATTTCATTTCCTTCCACTCCGCTCCACTCCATTTCATTTTGCGCCACTTCATTTCTCTCCTCTTTATTTAATTTCCCTTCACTCCACTCCTCACCATTTCATTTCGCTCCTCTCCACTCCATTTCATTTCCCTCCGCTCCACTTCTCGCCATTTCATAGAGCTCCTCTCCTCTCCATTTCATTTCCCCCCCCAGCTCCACTCCATTATATTTCTGTTTCCTCCACTCCTCTCTACTTCATTTCTGTCCACTCCACTCCATTTGATTTCTCTCCACTCCTCTCTACTCCATTTCATTTCTCTCTACTCCTCCTCTCCACTCCATTTTTTTCCACTCCATTCCATCTCATTTCCCTCTACTCAACTCCATTTCCTTCCAGTCCTCTCCATTTTATTTCTCTCCACTCGTCTCCATATCATTTCCCTCCACTCCAGTCCTTTTCATTTCCTTCCACTCCTCTCCATTTCATTACCTTCACCTCCACACCATTTCATATCCCTCTTCTCCACTGCTCTCTACTCCATTTCCCTCCACTCCACTCCATTTCATTTCAGTCCACTTACCTCCTCTAAACTTTATTTCATTTCCCACCACACAACTCCACTCCATTTCATTTCCCTCCTCTCCACTCTACTCCACTCCACGCCACTCCACTGCACTCCAGTCCACTACACACCTCTCCATTTCAATCCATTACATACCTTTTAATTTCCCTCCATGCCATTCCACTCCATCTCATTTCCCATCACTCCACTCTACCACATTTCACTTTACTTCACTCCATCTTGTTTCTGTCATCTACACACCATTTCATTTCTCTCCACTCCACTCCATTTCATTTCCCTCTATTCTATTCCGCTCCATTTCATTTCCCACAACTCTACTCCACTCTGTTTAGTTTTCCTCCTCTCCACTCCACTCCTCACCGTTTCATTTCCCTTCGCTCCTCTCCATTTAATTTCCCTCAACTCCACTTCTCACTTAATTTCATTTTCCTCCAATTTACTCATCTCCATGTCATCTCCCTTTACTCCACTCCGCTCCATTCCATTATCCTCCACATCACTCCATCTCATTTTCTTCCACTAAACACCACTCAGTTTCACACCACTCCATTCCATTTCACACCACTCGATTTTATTTCCCACTTCTCTACTCCGCTCTCATCCATTTCCCTCAACTCCTATCCATTTCATTTCCCTCCATTCCACTTCACTCTACTGCAGTCCACACCACTCTATGCCTTCCACTCCACTCCATTTAATTTTCCTCCACGCTACACCAATCCATTTTCATCTGCTCCACTCTACTTCATTTCATGTCCCTCCACTGCTCTCCACTCCATTTCCATTCACTTCTCTCCATTTCAATTACTGCCACTACATCCTTTTCATTTCCCTCCTCTCCACTCCTCTCTACTCCATTTCCCTCTACTCCACTCAATTTCATTTCAGTCCACTTACCTCCTCTAAAGTCCATTTCATTTCCCTCCACATCACTCCATCTCATTTCCCTCCACTACACACCACTCAATTTCCAACCGGTCCATTTTATTTCACTCCACTCCATTTGATTTCCCACCTCTCTACTCCGCTCTACTCCATTTCCCTCAACTCCTCTCCATTTCATTTCCCTCAACTCTACTCCACTCCACTGCAGTCCACACCACTCAATTTCCCTCCACTCCACTCCATTTCATTTCATTTATTTCCACTCTATTCCACTCCATTTCATTTTCGTTTTCTCCATTCTTCTCCATTTGATTTCCCTCCACTCCACTCCTAACAAATTTCATTTCTGTCCAATCCACTCCATTTCCCATCTGCTCTACGTCCCACCATTTCATTTCTATCCACTCCACTCCACTCCACTCAATTTCCCACCACTCCACTCCTCTCCATGTCATTTCCCCCCGTTCCACTCCTCTTCATGTAGTTTTCCCCCATTCCACTCCTCTCCGTGTCATTTCCCTCATCTCCAACTCCATTGCATTTCATTTCCCTCCACACCACTCCATTTGATTTTCCTCCACTCCACTCCTAACCATTTCATTTCTGTCCAGTCCACTCCATTTCATTTCCTTCCACTCAACTCTCTTCCATTTCATTTCACTCCACTCCACTGCACTCCATTTCCCTCCATCCACTCCATTTCATTTTGCTTCATTCCACTCCTAACCGTTTCATTTCCCTCCCCTCCACTCCATTTAATTTCCCTCTATGCCATGCCAATCCATTTCCCTCCAGTCCACTCCATTTCATATAGCTCCATTACATCCCACTGTATTTCCTTCCACTCCACTCAATTTCATTTCCCTCCACTCAGTTCCTTTTCATTTCCCTCCACTCAACTCCACTCCACTCCACTCCACTCCCCTCCCCTCCCCTCCTCTCCACTTTATTTCCTCCCACTCTGCTCAATTTCCTTTCCCTCCATTCCATTCCTCTCCATTTCATTTCCCTCAACTCCTCTCCGCTCCATACCATTTCCCTCCAGATCACTCCATCTCATTGCCCTCCACTTCACACCTCTCCATTTCCCACCATTCAACTCCATTTCATTTCCTTCCACTAACCTCCAATCCATTTCATTTCCCTCCACTCCACTCACATTCATTTCACTCCACTCTACTTCTCTCCATTTCATTACCCTCCACTCAACTCCACTCAATTTAATTTCCCTCCTTGCCACTCCAATCCATTTCCCTCCGCTCCAATCCACAACCATTTCATTATCCCTCCATGGCAGTCAACTGCATTTTCGTCCATTTCTCTGCATTTCAGTTCCCTCCACTCCACTCCTATTCATTTCCCACCGCTACACTCCATCTCATTTTTCTACACTCAGCTCCTCTCTATTTCCTTCCACTCCGCTCCATTTCATTTCCCTCCACCTCACTCCTCTGCACTCCATTTCATTTTGCTTCACTGCACTCGCCTTCATTTCTTTCAACTGCACTCCATTTCCCTTCACTCCACTCCACTCCATTTCACTCCTCTGTACTTCACTCCATTGCATTTCCCTCCAATTCACTCTTTAGCATTTCATTTTGCCCCACTCCACTCCATTTCATATTGCTCCATTACATCCCACTATATTTCCTTCCACTCCACTCAATTTCATTTCCCTCCACTCATCTCCACTCCACTCCACTCCCCTCCCCTCCCCTCCTCTCCACTTTATTTCCTCCCACTCTTCTCAATTTCCTTTCCCTCCATTCCATTCATTTCCATTTCATTTCCCTCAACTCCTCTCCACTCCATAACATTTTTCTCCATATCACTCCATCTCATTGCCCTCGACTTCACACCTCTCCTTTTCCCATCATTCAACTCCATTTCATTTCCCTCCACTCAACTCCACTCCATTTAATTTCCCTCCACGCTACTCCAATCCATTTCCCTCCGCTCCACTCCACAACCATTTCATATCCCTCCACGGCACTCCACTCCATTTCCGTCCACTTCTCTCTATTTCATTTCTTTCCCCTCCACTCCATTTCATTTCCCTCCACTCCACTCCATTTC
>JACDJE010001009.1:4698-32008 GCA_016647715.1 Pavo muticus | reverse complement strand
CTGAGTACAGGGGGACAATTACTTCCCTGCTCCTGCTGGTCACACTACTTCTGATACAAGCCAGGATGCCGTTGGCCTTCTTGGCCACCCGGGCACACTGCTGGCTCATGTTCAGCCGAGTGTCAACCAACACCCCCAGGTCCATTTCCTCTACACAGTCTTCTAGCCACTCCGCCCCAAGCCTGTAGCGTTGCTTGGGGTTGTTGTGGCCAAAGTGTAGGAAATTCCATTTCCCTCCACTCCTCTCAATTCCATTTCCGTCCACTTCATTCCATTTCATTTCCCTCCACTCTGTTCCGCTCCATTTCATTCCCCTCAGCTCCACTCCACTCAGTTTTATTTCCTACCACTACACTCCTCACCATTACATTTCCCTCCACTCCATTTCACTTCCCTCCACTCCACTTCTCACCATTACATTTCCCTCTACTCCATTCCACTCCATCTCATTTCCCTCCACTCAACTCCATTTCACTCCACTGCACTCCACTATATTTTCTTTCCAATCCACTCAATTTCATTTCCCTCCACTCCACATCATTGCATTTCCCTCCACTCCAGTCCACTCCATTCCATTTCCCTCCACTTAACTGCATCTCATATCCCTCCACTACAGTCCATCTCATTTCCCACTACACCACTCTATTTCACTTCTCTCCACTCCATTCTACTTCATTTCATTTCCCTCTACTCTTTGTGACTCCATTTAATTTCCCTCCACTCCACTCAACACCACACCGTTTCCCTCCACTCCACTCATCACAATTTGTTTTCCCTCCACTTCTCTCATGGCCATTTCATATCCCTCCACTCTACTCTATTCCATTTCCCTCAACTTCACACCATCTCATTTCTAACCACTACGCTCCATTTCATTTCCTTCCACTCCACACCATTCCATTTCCCTCCACTCAACTCCTCTCCATTCCATTTCCCTCAATTTCACTCCATCTCATTTCCCTTCACTCTACTCCATTTCCCTCAACTCCATTCCATTTAATTTCCCTCCCCTCCACTCCTCACTACTCCATCTCCTTCCACTTTACTCAATTTCACTTCCGTCCCCTCCACTCCATTCAACTCCACTGTATTTCCATCCACTTAATTTCATTTCCATTTCATTTCCACCCAGTCCACTCAATTTCACTACCTTCCACTCCAGTCTTTTTCATTTCCCTCCACTTAACTTCTCTGTACTCCATTTCATTTACCTCCACTCCTCTCCATTAAACTCCACTCTATTCAATTTTATTTCCCTCCACTCCTCTCCTCACCATTTTCTTTCAACCCACTCCACTAAACGTCATTTCATATCCCTCCTTTCCCCTCTTTTTTTTTTCCCACAACTCTACTCCTCTCCATGTCATTTCCCTCCGGTCCATTCAGCTCCATTCCATTTCTCTCCACTTTTCTCCATCTTATTTCCCACCACTGCACTCCATTTAATTTCCCTTCACTCCACTCCTCTCCACTCCATTCCATTTCCCTCCACTCCCCATCATCTCAGTTCCCTCCACTTCCCTTTACTCCACTCCATTTCCTATCCCTCCACTCCACTTCACTTCATTTTAGTCCACTCTACTTCACTAAATTATGTATCCCTCCACTCCACTTTTCACATTTTTATTTCTATCAACTACACTTCATTTCATTTCTTTCATCTACATTGCATTTCATTTCCCTCAACTCCTCTCCTCTCCATTTCAATTCCCTCCTCTCCACTCCACACTACTCCATTTCCTTATACTCCTGTCCATTCCGTTTCCCTCCACATCGCTCCATCTAGTTCCCCTCCACTGCACTTCATTTCGTTTCCCTCCACTCCACACCATTTCATTTCTCTCCACTCCAGTTCTCACCATTTTGTTTCCCTCAACTCCACTTACAACCGTTTCATTTCCCTCCAATCCATTCCTTTTCCCTCAACTCCACTCCTCTCCACGTCAATTCCCTCCACTTTACTCCATTTCATTTCCCTCCGCTCCTCTCCTCTCCATTTCTTTCCCTCCAATCCGTTCCTCTCCTTTTCATTCCCCTTAAATCCACTCCGTTTCATTTTTCATCTACACTCTGTTTCATCTCCCTCCACTCAACTCCAATCCATTTCATTTCCCTCTGCTCCACTCCTCTCTACTCCATTTCCCTCCACTCCACTTCTTGTCATTTTTTTCCCTCCACTCCACTTATCACAATTTCATTTCCCTACACTCCACTCTAATTCATTTCCCTCCACTCTACTTCTCACCATTTCATTTCCCTACACTCTACTCCTTTCCATTTCCCTCCTCTTCACTCCATCTCATTTCCCACCACTGCACTCCATTTGATTTCCATCCACTCCGCTGCATTCCATTTCCTTCAACTTTCCTCCACTCCACTCCACTCCATTTTGTTCCCCTCCACTCCTATCCTCACAATTTTACTTCTCTCAACTGCATTCCATTTCATTTCTTTCATCTACACTCCATTTCAATTCTATCCTCTCCACTCCTCTCTGCGCCAATTCCTTCAACTCAACTCCATTTCATTTCCCTCCACTCCACTGCATTTCATTCCCCTCCACTCTACTTCTATTTCATTTCTATCCACTCCAATTCCTTCCAAACCGCTCCATTTCATTTCCCTCCACTTACCTACTCTCAACTCAGAATTTCCCACATCTTCACTCCACTTTTCTCATTTTTATTTCACTCCTCTCCACTCATCTCAGTTTCCTGCTACTCCACTCCATTTCATTTCCCTCCACTCCACTCCATTGCCCTCCACTAAATCCATTTTATTTTCCTCCACTAAACTCCACTCCATTTCATTTCTCTTCTCTCCACTCCTTTTCATTTCTTTAAACTCCACTCAACTACATTTCATTTCCCTCCTCAGCACTCCTATTTCCTTCCACTCCACTCCCTTTCATTTCGCTCCACCTTACTCCATTTCCCTCTTCTCCTCGCAACGTAATTTTCTTCAACTACTATCCGTTTCCTTTCCCTTCTCCCCACTCTGTTTATTTTCCCTACACTCTACTCCACTCCATTTCCTTCCACTCCACACCCTTTCATTTCTCCCCACTCCTGTCCACTCCATTTCCCTCCACTCAACTCCGTTTCATGTCCCTCCACTCCACTCTACTCCATTTCATTTCCGTCCCATCCTCTTTTGACCATTTCATTTCCCTCAACTCCATTCCATTTAGTTTCACTGCTCTCCGCTCCTCTATTTCATTTCCCTCCATTCCACTCCACTCCATTTCCCTCCATTCCACTCAGCTCCATTTCATTTCCCTCCTCTCCTCTCCAGTCTACTCCATTTCCTTCCACTCTACTTCATTACCTTTCCCTTCACTCCACTCCATACCATTTCCCTCCACTCCACTCCATTTTATTACCCTCCACTACTCTCCTCTGCATTTCATTTCCCTCCCCTCCAGTCCGTTTCATTTCGCTGCACTCCACTCCTCACCATTTCTTTTTCTTTCACTCCACTCGTTTTCCTCTCCCTCCACTCCACTCCACTGCGTTTCATTTCCCTCCACTCTACTCCATTTCCCTCCACTGCATTCCATTTCATTTCCGTCCAATAACTCCACTCAATTTCATTTTCCTCCAGTCCATTTCCCTCCACTTAACTCCATTTCATATCCCTCCACTCCACTTAATTTCCCTCCTTACCACTCTTCTCCATTTCCTTCAACTCCAGTCCCTTTCATTTCCGACCACTCTACTCCCTTTCATTTCTCTCTACTCCTCTCCAATCCATTTCATTTCCCTCCACTCCACTCCATTTCCTTACACTCCACTTCTCACCACTACACTCCCTTTCATTTCCCTACACAAAACTCTACTCAGTTTCATTTCCCTCCACTCGAATCCACTCCATTTCTTTTCCCTCCACAGTACTTCTGTCCATTTCTTTCCACTCAACTCCTAACCTTTTTATTTCTTTACAGCGAACGCTATTTCGTTTCTTTCATCTACACTCCATTTCATTTCCCTCCACACTATTCCACTCCATTCCGTTCCATTTCCGTCCACTTCACTCCATCTCATGTCCATCCAATCCACTCCACTCCATTTCCTTCCACTCCACTGCATTTCATTTTCCTCCACTCCACTCCATTTGCTTTGCAGCATCTCCATTCCACTCTTCTCCATTTCCCTCCACATCACTTCATTTCATTTCCTTATATTCCACACAACTCCATTTCTGTCCACTGCACTTTATTTCATTTCCCCTCACTCCACTCTTCACTATTTCACTCTGCTCCACTCCATTTCATTTCTTTTCAATCCACTGCACTCCATTTTATTTCCCACCTCTCCACTCCGCTCTACTCCTTTTCCCTCCACTCCACTCCACATCATTTCCTTCCACTGTACCCCATTTCATTTCGCTCCTCTCCACTCCATTTCATTTCTTTCCCCTCAGCTCCACTGCATTTCATTTCTCTCCAAACAGTGCCACTCTACACCATTTCCCTCTACTCCTCTCGATTTCATTTCCCTTCCCTCAACTGTCCTCCATTTCATTTCTCTCCACTCCACTTTTAAAAATTTCTTTTCCCTCCCCTCCATTCCATTTTATTTTTATTCACTCCTCACCATTTCATTTCCCTCCAATCCACCCCATTTGATTTCTCGAAATTCTACTCCACTCNCTTCTCTCTATTTCATTTCTTTCCCCTCCACTCCATTTCATTTCCCTCCACTCCACTCCATTTCTTTTTGCTTCATTCCACTCCTCACCATTTCGTTTCCCTCTCCTCCACTCCATTTATTCTCCCTGAACTCCACTCCACTCCATTTTTCCCTCCATGCCACGCCAATCCATTTCCCACAACTTATCTCCACTCCATTTCATATCGCTCCACTCTCTCTCTACATTTTCTTCCACTCCACTCAATTTCATTTCCCTCCACTCAACTCCACTCCACTCTTCTTCACTCCACTTCACTCCACTCAACTCCACTCTCCTCCTCCCAACTCCATTTCCTTCCACTCTACTCCATTTTCTCTCCCTCCGTTCCATTCCACTCCATCTCATTTCCCTCCACTCAACTCAACTCCATGTCATTTCCCTCGACTCCTATCCACTCCATACTATTTCCCTCCAGATCACTGCATCTCATTGCCCTTCTCTTCACACCTCTCCATTTCCCACCACTCAACTCCGTCTCATTTCCCTCCACTACCCTCCAGTCCATTTCATTTCCCTACAGTCAATTCACATTCATTTCACTCCACTCTACTTCACTCGATTTCATTACCCTCCGCTCAGCTCCTCTCCATTTTATTTCTCTCACCTCAAATCCACTCCACTCTACTCCATTTCCCTCCACTCCACTGCATTTCGATTCCCTCCACTCCACTCCATTTCATTTTCTTCCACTCCACTCCATTTTGCTCTAATCCACTCCATTTCGATTCCCTCCACTCCAATCGATACCATTTCATTTCCCTCCACTCCACTCTTCTCCATTTCCTTCCAATCCACGCCCTATCACTTTCACCTTTCTGGTCTATTTCATTTCTTACCCCTCTAATTCATTTCATTTCATTTACTGCCACTGCACTCCAAATCCTTTTGTTTTGCTCCACTCCTCTCCATTTTATTTCTCTCACCTCAAATCCACTCCACTTCACTTCCCTCCGCTCCACTACTTTTTATTTCCCTCCACTCCCCTCCTCACCATTTCATTTCTCTCCACTCCACTCCATTAAATTTATCTCAGCTCTTCTCCACTTCATTTCCTTCCACTCCACTCCATTTCATTTCCCTCAGCTCTAGTCCTTATCATTTTATTTCCCTCCACTCCACTCCACTCAGTTTCGCTAATCTCCACTCCTCTTCATGTCATTTCCCTCCACTCCACTCCATTTGATTTTCCTCCACTACACATCATTTCATTTCCCTCAGCTCCACTCCTCACAATTTCATGTCAAACCAATCCACTCCATTTCATTTCCCTCTACTCCACTCCAGTCCATTTCGTTTCCCTCCCCTCTATTCCACCCCATTTCATTTCCCTCCAATCCACTCTATTTCATTTCTTTCATCCACACTCCATTTCATTTCGCTCCACTCTACTAAATTTCCCTCACCTCCACTGCTTTCCATGTCATTTCCCTACAATACACTCCGTTTGATTTTCCTCCACAACACTTCATTTCATTTTCCTCCACTCAACTCAACTCCAATTAATTTTCCTATGCTCCACTTCCCACCATTTCATTTCCATCCACTCCTCTCCATATCACTTCCCTCCACTCCACTCCATTTCATTTCCCTCCAATCCACTCAACTCCATTTAATTTCACTTCACTCAACTGCTCACCATTTCATCTCCATCCCATCCAGTCCTTTTCATTTTGCTGTACTGCACTGCTAACTGCTTCATTTCCCTTCCCTCCTATCCATTTCCTTTTACTGCACTCCACTCCATTTCCTTCCACTCCACTCAACTCCATTTCATTTCCCTCCACTCCACTCCACACCATTTTATTTCCCCTCTCTCCTCTCCTCTCCATTTCATTTCCCTCCCCTCCAGTGAATTTCATTTTGCTGCACTCCACTCCTCACCGTTTCAAATCACTTTCCTCCACTCCATTCCATTTCCCTTCACTCCACTCCTCTCCATGTCTTTTCCCTCCACTCCACTCCACTCCATTTCCTTCCACTCCACTACATTTAATTTCCCTCCACTCCCTGGAGGCATTCAAGGCCAGGCTGGATGTGGCTCTGGGCAGCCTGGTCTAGTGGTTGGCGACCCTGCACATAGCAGGGGGGTTGAAACTAGATGATCATTGTGGTGCTTTTCAACCCAGGCCATTCTATGATTCTATGATTCTATGATGATTCTATTCCACTTTATTTCATATCCCTCAACTCAACTTCACCCCATTTCATTTCCCTCCGCTCCACTCTACTCCACTCCATTTCTTTCCACTCCACTCCATTTCATTTCCCTCATCTCTACTCCACTACACTCAACACCACTCCACTCCATTTCATTTCCCTCCACTCAACTCCATTTCATTTCCCTCCACTCAACTCCTTTTCATTTCCCTCCACTCTACTCCACTCCATTTCCTTCAATTTCACTCAAATTCCTTTCCTTTCTCTCCACTCCATTTTTTCCCTCCACTCCTATCCACTCCATTTCATTTCCCTCATCAACACTCCACTCCATCTCATTTCCCTCCCCTCTACTCCACTCCACTACATTTCTTTCCACTCCTCTCCGCTCCATACTATTTTCCTCCAGATCACTCCATCTCATTGCCTTTCTCTTCACACCTCTCCATTTCCCACCAGTCATCTCCATTTCATTTCCCTCCACTCAACTCACATTAATTTCACTCCACTCTACTTCACTCCTTTTCATTACCCTCCACTCAGCTCCACTCCATTTTATTTCCCATCTCTCCACTCCTGTTCATTTCCCTCCGCTCGACTCCATCTCATTTGTCTACACTCCACTCCTCTCCATCTCCTTCCACTCCACTCCATTTCATTTCCCTCAACTCCACTCCATTTCAGTTCCCTCCACTTCATTCCTCTACACTCCATTTCATTTCTCTCCTCTGCACTCCTCTCCATTTCGTTCCACTGCACTCCATTTCATTTCCCTTCACTCCATTTCACTCCTCTGTGGTTCACTTCACCATTTAATTTCCCTCCTATTGACTCCTTAGCATTTCATTTCGCTCCATTCCACTCCATTTTGTTTCCCGCATCTCCACTTCATTTCATTTCCCTCTGCTGCACTTTACTTCACTCCACTGCATTTCCATCCACTTCATTGCATCTCATGTCCCTCCAGTCCTCTCTACTCCAATTCCCTTCACTCCACTCCATTTCCCTCCACTCCACTCAACTCCACTCCAGTCCAGTCCTCACAATTTCATTTCCCTCCGCTCCACTCCATTTCATTTCCCTCCTCTCTACTTCTTTCTTAATTTCATTTCCTTCAAATCCACTCATCTGCATGTCACTTCCCCCCACTCCACTCCTCTCCATTTTGCTTCCCATCACTGCACTCCATCTCATTTCCCTGCACTACACACCTCTCCATTTCCCACCACTCAACTCCATTTCGTTTCCCTCCACCCCACTGCTAACAACTTTATTTTCCTAAACTCCACTCCATTTCTTTCATGTACACTCCATTTCATTTCCCTCCTCTCCACTCCACCCCATTTCCCTCAGTTGCACTCCTCTCCGTGTCATTTCCCTCTACTCCACTTCATTTCATTCCCCACAACTCCACTCCATTCCATTTCCCTCCACTCTACTCCATTTCATTTCCCTCCTCTCCACTCCTTTTCTTTTCCATCCTCTTTCCTCAAATCCTTTTCCCTCCCCTTCACTCCATAACACTTCCCTACTCTCCACTTTGTTCCATTTCTCTCCACCCTACTACATTTCCCTCCTCTCGACTTTATTTCTTTTCCATGCACTTCACTCCACTCCATTTCATTTCCCTCAACTCCACTCAACTCCATTTCCTTCCACTCCATTTCATTTCCTTCCTCTCCACTCAATTTCATTTTTTTGTATTCTGTGTCATTTCATTTTCTTCACCTCAAAGCAATTTCATTTCCCTCCTCTCCACTCGCCTCTATTGCATTTCTCTCCACTCCACTACATTTCATTGTCTTCCATTCCACACCATTTCCCTCCATTCGTCTCCATTTCATTTCCCTAAACTCAACACCACTCCATTTCATTTTCTTCCACTCCAGTCTATTTCCCTCCACTCCACTCTATTTCATTTCCCTACATTCCACTCCACTCCATTTCCTTTCCCTCAACTCCACTCAACTCCATTTCATTTCCCTCCAATCAACTCCACTGCATTTCATTTACCTCTCTACTCCCTTTCATTTCCATCAACTTCCCTCCACTCCATCACATTACTCTCCTCTCCACTCCATTTCTTTTCTGTACATTCTACTCCACTCCATTCAACTTCCCTCCACTTCACTCCATCTCATTTCCCTCCACTACACTCCACCCCATTTCTATCCTCTCCATTCCACTCCATTTCATACATCTCAACTCCACAGCATTCCATATCATTTCCCTCCACACCACTTATCACCATTTCGTTTCCCTCAGCTCCTCTCCATTCCATGTCCCTCCACTCCATTCCTCTCCATGTCATTTCCCTTCACTGCACTCTATTTCATTTCCCTCCACTCCACTCCTCTCAATTTCATTTCCCCCAACACCACTCCCCTCCATTTCATTTCCGTGCACTCCACACCATTTCACTCCACTGCACTCCATTTCCATCCACTCCACTCCACTGCACTCCATTTCCCTCCACTCCACTCCATTTCGTTTCCCTCCACTCCACTCCATTTCATTTCTTTCCAATCCATGCCATTTGATTTCCTTCACCTCAAAGCAATTTCATTTCCCTCCTCTCCACTCCCCTCTATTGCATTTCTCTTCACTCCACTCAATTTTATTGTTTTCAACTCCACTCCGTTTCCTTCCAGTCCACTCCGTTGCCTTTCCCTCCACTCCACTCCACCTCATTTCCCTCCACTCCTCTCCTCAATCTTTTTTTCCCCTCCACTCCGCTTATCACCATTTAATTTCTTTCCACTCGACTCCATTCCATTTCCCTCAACTCCTCTCTTTTTCGTGTCATTTCCCTCCTCTTAACTTTTCTCCATTACATTTCCCTCCGCTTCACTCTATCTCATTTCCTTCCACTAAACGCCATTTCATTTCCCTTAATTCCAGTTAATTTCTCTCCACTTTGTTCCACTCCATTTCATTCCAGTCTACTCCATGCCACTCAATTTTATTTCCCACCTCCACCCAACACTCCTCACCATTATATTTCTTTCCACTCCACTCTGTTTCACTTCCCTGCTCACTACATCTCACCATTCTATTTCCCTCTACTCGATTCCACTCCATTCCATTTCCCTCAACTTCACTCCATCTCATTTCCCTCCACGACACTCCATTTCATTTCTCTGCACTCCACTCCATTTTACTTCTCTCCACTCCATTCAAATCCATTTCCTTTTTCTCAACTCCACTCAATTTTATGTCCCTCCTTTCCACTCCTCACAATTTGTTTTTCCTCCACTTTTCTTATCATCATTTCGTTTCCCTCCACTCCACTAAAATCAAATCCATTTGATTTCCCTCCACTTCACTCAACTCATTTTTATTCCACTCCACTCCATCTCAGTTCAGTCCACTCCACTCCACCCAGCTACATTTCCTTCGACTCCACTCCTTTTCATTTCTCTCAACTCAACTCCAATTCCCTCAACTCCACACCTCACCATTTTATTTCTCTCCACTCCACTTAATTTCATTTCTTTCATTGACTCCACTCCATTTAATCTCCCTCCGCTCCACTCTTAACAATTTTTTTCCCTCCACTCCATTCCATTCCATTTCACTCCTCTCCACTCCTCTCTACTTTTTTCCTTCCACTCCACTCCAGTGCCTTTCTCTCCATTCCACACCACTCAATCTCTCCACTCCTGTCCCCAAACTTTTTTTTCCCTCCTCTCCACTTAACACCATTTCATTTCCCTCCATTCCTCTCCATTCACAGAATCACAGAATCACAGAATCACTAAGGTTGGAAAAGACCTATAAGATCATCCAGTCCAACCATCCACCTATCACCAATGGTTCTCGCTAAACCATATCCCTCAACACAACATCCAAACGTTCCTTGAACACCTCCAGGGTCGGTGACTCCACCACCTCCCTGGGCAGCCCATTCCAGNGTTAGCTCTCTTAACGCGCGCCTTTGTTTCAAGTGATGCATAGTCCCCTCAAACTCTGATAGCCCGTAGCTGGGAAACCCAACTGAGCAGGTTCGGAAGAGCTCAGTTGCTGACTGCAAGCTCAGACAAAAGTCAGTCTGTCCCATCTGGTTTGCCCAAGTCACCCACAGATTCTTTGGCTGAGGGACCTTCAGCAGTGCGGAGCAATCCAGGAGTAGTAGCGTTAAGCTCACCATCAGCAGGCACTGCCTTAGTCCATTTCGAGGGAACCCACAAGGTACCTGCTGGAGTAAGCACACACATGTAACCTCTCCCTATATACTTCACCTCTACTGGACCATACCACACTCCAGTCTTGGGGTCCCTGTAGTTCACATACATAGGTGGCCCCTCCCCAGATTTGACTATCCGCCCGTGCAGCTGAGCTGGGGTTTCTGAGCCGTCCCCAAAGATACACAGATGATTTAGAGTAAATAGCGCTTTCGCCACTCGTTCATGGGTGTCTTGAACATCCTTATACTTCTGGAGATATCGCTTTAATGTTTGATGTGCCCTTTCTACTATAGCTTGCCCCGTTGGCGAGTGTGGTATTCCAGTCACATGGCCTACCCCCCATCATCTACAAAAAGTTTTAAATCTATGACTCGTATACACGGGTCCATTATCTGATTTATAGACCGAGGAAGGCCCATGACTGCAAAACAGGCTGTCAGATGTCGTATTACGTGCAAGGCCTTTTCTCCAGCTTGCGCTGTGGCCCAGATGAACTTACTGAAGGTATCTATGGTAACATGCACATACTGCAATCTACCGAATTCTGGCATGTGTGTAACATCCATTTGCCAGATCTCCAATGGCCCCAGCCTGTTGTAGTAGGCGTTAACGAGGAATCAGGATGTGACGCGATAGGACCTCTCATGCTCTGTGACGTAAGCTCAAGGGGCGTAGACGAAGTATGTAGTGTACTTAAGCAGACACCACGAGGCAATAAATGCCATTTGCTACATCCTCCATATTGGTGTCTGTGTGGCTATGGCCCTAGCGAGCTGTGATCGCTAGCCCATGATGGTGTGGCCTGGAAACACGGTGGTTGCCGACGGCAACAACTGGTGCCCCGTGTGAGGAAATTGCACCGTTATCCCCCTCCAGCAACAAACAGCAGCGTGGTAAGGGCGCTGTGCCGGGGCTCGTAGTCGGCGGAAGACAGTGAGGCTGCGCCGAGGTCCGAGTCTACCCGAGGCCCATAGCCGGCAGAAGACAGCGTGGTGAGGTCGCTGCGCTGGGGTCTGGGCCCTATTGATTGAGAACCAGCGCGGTACGGGCGCTGGACCATGGTCCGTAGTCGGCGGAAGACGGCGGGGCAGCGGGCCCCTCGGAAGCCGCGCCGAGGTCCGGATCATGGAACACGTTATTAAGGTAATTCTTCAGTTCTGTAAGGACTATTGCACCAAGCAATCCCCTTCTAGGAAGGAGGTTGAGGCTCTTTTATCCCGGTTACAGCGGGAAGGGGAAGTGGGGTCTCCCGATGATGTTCTTGACTCCCACAATTGGGATCGGATCACGGCTGCTCTCGCGCAGAGAGTAATGTCCACTCAAAAGGGCGCTGAGCTTAAGACCTGGGGTCTCATTTTGGGGGCTCTGAAAGCAGCTCGGGAGGAGGGAAAAACAACTGCACATGCCAGGGCTCTCCTGGGGCTTAATGCGGAGGCGACCTGGGTAGCGGAGGGGCCGGAGGATTCGGAGAGCGGCGGGTCGAGAGTATATTCCAGGGCTCGGGACGCAGACAACCTACCAAAGCCAGATGACAAGATGGCGCCCAGCGACCCGGCTACGCCCTGCTGGAGCGGGAAGCAAGAGGAGGGAGCCTCTGGCGAGGGGGGGCAACCCCCCCCTTATCAGCCTGCGACAGCCGCCCCGTCAGCTCCACCTCAGCACGCCCCGCCTCGCCTGCCTGTGTATCCTTCTTTGTGCAATTTCACGGGGGGGGAGGATCACGACACTACTCCGCATTGGCTGTCGGCGGGGGGGGTGGATTGTGGTTGCCCCCCCTCCTCTTGCATGTGTAACGGAGGCGGGGCTGGAGGCGATAAGGGGGGAGACAAGAGAGAAGATATGCGGTGTGAGGGGCGTGCCTCGGCTGGTTCTGCCTGGGCGGGGATAAAGAGTCCACGGGACTTGGCAGAGATAAGGATCGCGTTAGAGGAAAGAGGCCAGCGGGGTGGGGCTGCGGCATCATTGAGTATGGACAAGGGGAGGGGGAAAGAACAAATGACGGATTGGAACCGGATTAGATCGGAGGCCCTGGGGAAGGGCATAATTCCAGAAGCATTCCTGGTGATAGTGAGTGATCGTGGTCCCGAATGGGTACTGCTTGACCCTAAAGGCGTTAACGCGCCTAATGGAACTTATGGATAAAAGAGGTCTGAAATCACCTCTGATGTTAAACGCACTACAGGCTTTGACTGCACCGGGACCTCTCCTCCCCCATGACATTATAAATCTAATGCGTATGGTGCTCAAGCCAGTCCAATATACGTTATGGGAAGTGGACTGGATGACTGAATTGAGGGGACTTGTCGGGGCGGCGGAGGTCGACCCGAATCACCCACTGCATGGGACCAGTGTCCAGCGACTTTCAGGGAAGGCTGTGGGAATGACGTCGCCCCAGGGCCAGTTAGCAAGATTAAGGCCAGGGGAGCTCATAGCGGTCACAGATGCAGTGATGGAAGCGTTTAAGAAACTCGCACATAAGGCTGAACCGCTCGCTCCGTGGACAGATATTACCCAGGGTCCAAATGAATCTTTTCAAAGCTTTGCAGACAGGCTTCTAGCTGCTGTGGAAGGGTCTGACCTCCCAAAGGTGGCCCAAGGGCCAGTGATAATTGATTGTCTGCGACAGAAATCACATGACAACATTAAGGAATTGCTACGAGCTGGCCCGAACACGCTTAATACTCCGGGGGAGATCATTCAGTATGTTTTAGATAAGCTCAAAGTAACCCCATTAACAAATGAGGGGCTGGCCACGGCTATAGCCGCAGTTGTCGGCCTGCGACGGCAAGGGTCTCCGCAGCAATAAGGGCAGTGCTTCCAATGTGGCAAACATGGCCACGTTAGAGCGCAATGCTCCTTGGGGAGTGGTCAGTCGGCCCGGCAGAAGTTTTTTTGCCAGGTGTGAGGAGGGCGTGGACATTTGGTACGCCATTGCCCAAGTGCTCAGATGCTTGGGGAAGAGCCTTTCCAGCTGCCGGGAAACAAGAAAGGGGGGGATCCATTGGCCCGGGGTCCTTCCCCCCTCCGCCTGGTAGGGCCGACCCCACCCCTCAAGTTTCTCACACAGGATGGGCCCCGTTAGGGGACCCGTCAGACGCTGCTCCCTCTGTAGCATTGACCCTGGACTGCCGAGATCGACCTCTGGTCAGAGTAATCGTTTCTTATGCAGGGGACCTACCCCCCGAATTTCGAGGCCCACGATCCATCTTTGTGACCGTGCTGGTAGACTCAGGGACGGATGTCACGGTCATCTCAGAGAGTGATTGGCCTGGAGGTTGGCCAGTCGGGCCCCCTCAGCTTGTTAACAGGGTCGGAGGGACCCTCTCCACTGGTAGATCTTTGGGGGAAGTGGAAATCACGGTGCTCAATAGGGACGGAACATTGGAGAAACCCGCCTTATTGGTTCCGTTGGTGGGAAAAGTGCCGGGTACCCTGTTGGGGCGAGACTTTCTGAATAGTGTGGGTGCTCGTATCACAAATTTATAATAAGGGCCACTGTCTGCCAGCTTTCTGAAAGCCATGCCATCCCTTTGAGATGGAGACGGGAAGCACATCCCGTCTGGGTGGATCAGTGGCCCCTTCCACAAGAAAAACTTGATGCGCTTCATAAGCTTATTCTGCAAGAGCTCCAGCTAGGCCCTTGCTCAGTCAGTGGAACACGCCTGTTTTTGTCATCAAGAAATGCTCGGGTGCCTTTCGTTTGCTGCATGACTTGCACGCGGTTAACGCTCAGTTAATCCCCTTTGGAATAGTGCAACAGGGCATGCCGACGCTATCGGCCATCCCCAAGCAATGGCGGATAGTGATTATTGTTGCCACGCATGTTCTGTCCTTGCTGTATCAACCCTTGCGGGACTGATCTGTTACCTGATCAGGGCCAAAAAACTGCTGACATACACCTATGNCCTCTCCTCTCCACTCCATTTCATTTCTTTCCCCTCAGCTCCACTGCATTTCATTTCTCTCCAAACAGTGCCACTCTACACCATTTCCCTCTACTCCTCTCGATTTCATTTCCCTTCCCTCAACTGTCCTCCATTTCATTTCTCTCCACTCCACTTTTAAAAATTTCTTTTCCCTCCCCTCCATTCCATTTTATTTTTATTCACTCCTCACCATTTCATTTCCCTCCAATCCACCCCATTTGATTTCTCGAAATTCTACTCCACTCTATTTCCTTCAACTCCACTCCACTTCATTTTCTCAGCTCCACTACATTTCATTTCCCTCAACTCCACGCTTCACCATTTCATTTCTCTCCACTCCAATCCATTTCATTTAACTCCCCTGCACTCATTTCCTTTTCCTTCCACTCCACTCCAATTCGTTTCCCTCCACTCCACACTTTACCATTTCCTTCCTCTCCACTCCATTTCACTTCCCACCACTCCGCTCCATTTCATTTCCCTCCACTGCACTCGTCTCTATTTACTTGCACTCAACTCCATCTCCCTCCACTCCACTCCATTTCATTTCCCTCCAATCCACTCCTCTCTACTCCATTTTCCTCCACTCCTCTCTACTCCATTTCCCTCCACTTAACTCCATTTTGTTTCCCTCCACAACACTCCACTCCTCTGCATTTCAATCCACTTCACTCCTTCTCATATCCATCCAATCCACTCCACTCCATTTCCTTTCATTCCACTCCGTTTCATTTCCCTCTTCTCCACTGCATTTAATTTCCCCCCACTTTGCTCCACTCCATTTCTTTTGTTTCCACTCCACTGCACTCCACCACACTCCACTGCACTCCACTCCACTCCACTCCATTACCCTCCATTCCACTCCTCTCCATTTCTATCCACTACACTCATTTACATTTCCCTCAAATGCACTCCTATCCATTTCACTTCTCTCCATGTTACTCCATTTCATTTTTCTCCACTCCACATAATTTCTTTTCCCTATACTACACTCCACACAAATTCATTTCCCTCCTCTCAACTCCCTTTCATTTTGCTCCACCCCCTCCATTTCATTTCCCTCCACTCCTCTCAAATCCATTTTCTTCATCTACTCTCAATTTCCTTTTCCTTCTCTCCAATCCATTTCTTTCCCCTACACTCTGCTCTACTCCTTTTCCTTCCACTCCACTCACTTTCATTTCTCTCCACTCTCCTCCACTCTATTTCCTTCCACTTCTCTCCCTTTCATTTCTCCCCACTCCTGTCCTCTCCATTTTCCTCCACTCTACTCCGTTTCATGTCTTTCCACTCCACTCTACTCTATTTCATTTCCCTCCAATTCTCTTCACCATTTCATTTCCCTCAACTCCATTCCATGTAATTTTGCTGCACTCCACTCCTCACTATTTCATTTCTCTCCATTCCATTTCAATCCATTTCCCTCCTCTCCACTCCAGTCTACTCCATTTCCTTTTCCTCCACTCCAATTAATTTCACTCAACTCCACTCAATTTTATTTCCCTCCACTCCACTCGGTTTAATTTCCTTCCGCTCCACTCCTCTCCATTTCTTTTCCCTCCACTCTACTTTCCTCCGTTTCATTTTCCTCTGCTCCTCTCCACTCCATTTCACTGCAATCCACTCCATCTCATTTCCATCAACTCCACTCCATTTCTTTCAACTCCAGTCCATTTCATTTCCCTCCACTCTATTCCACACCATTTAATTTTCCTCCACTCCACTCCTAATCATTTTTTTCCCTCCACAACACCCTATTTAATTTCTTTCATCTACACTCCATTTCATTTCCCTCTTCTCCACTCCAGTCTACTCCATTTCCTTCCACTCCACTCCATCTCTACTTTAGTCCACTCNTCAGTTTAAGTACACTCATGTCCTATTTCGTCTACACCCCTTAAGCATGCATTGTCCAATTACTGAGCAGGGGAGGATCTACCACGTCACATCCCGTCTCCTCGGAAACGCCTACTACATTTCCCCCTCCCCATGCTCGGTGAAGCCTTGCCCCGTTACAGCACGAACGCAATTATCCTACCCATATCTAAACCTATCTATGTAAGCCCCTATACTAGTTACAAGCTTTAGCAAAATCTATAATACTGTATGCGTTGATCAGAGATCTGTTCCATCATGCGTCTCAAGCATTGCTGAACACATCCCATAAGGCACGGAATATATACGATAATGCAGATAAAGACTAGAAGCACCAAACCTATAATTTTAAGTATCTGCTTGAACCATGGTCCAATCCCACCAAATAGCCCCCGAAGCCAGTCACCGAATGGGTCCCTCGGTCGCTCAGGTTCCAGCTTCGGCTTCGGTCTCCCCAGCAGCAGATTCTGTAGAGAGAGAGCTCTTGTCTTGTTTACTATAAGAATGTGAGAAGTGATTGACTGTGTTATTTTTGAGATCCGGCTTAACCTTCCGTGATGGGACCCATACGACTTTGCCTGTCTCTTCATGTTTCACTGCGGCATATCCTCTTCCCCATACTAATATCCTCCAGCCTATCTCCCATGTTCCGCTGTCCACTCTAACCTTGACTGGAGGCCCCTCGCTTAAGATCTTGGGTTGCCAATGTTTCTGCACGGGAGTTTGAGTGCAATCTCCACGTTCGAAATGATTCAAGGCGTACAGAGCTTTTGCTAGGATCTCCGCATGTCTAGCCACGGGAATCTTGTCCCTGTACCCCTCCCCTTCTCCAAGGATGCGTATCTTGTCCTTGGAGGAGGCGATTGGCACGCTCTATGATCGCTTGCCCCTGAGAGTTGCCTGGGATTCCTGAGATGTGAGATATACCCCATAGTGCTAGCCACTCTTGGGTTGAGCGTGAGATGAAACAGGACCCATTATCGGTTTTAATTTGAGTAGGCAAACCCATCACAGCAATAGCGGTAGCCCAATGACATTGTGCCGCAGATGAGTTAGACTTAGCATGCTGCGTAGCTACAATGACAGTAGAGGAAGTGTCCACCATAACCGCAAGCCAAGGACGGGGGGACAAACGTGGCTCCCATGTGAAATCCGTTTGCCAAATTTCTAGTGGTCCAAGACCACGAGGGTTAACCCCAGCCCCTATTACTGGTGCGGAATTACAGTGGGGACATGCCTGGACGACATCACGTGCTACAGATAAAAGAATAGAGCACGTCCTGGCTAGTGCACGAGCGCCTATATGAAGGGTAGCATGAAGGTCACGGGCTTCTCGGACCGTGAACACAAGCGTACTGGCGGCTCTGTCCGCTACAACATTCCCTGTTGTAAAGAAACCTGGTACCTCTGAATGGCTGCGGACATGCAGGATGGCCACGGGGGCCGAGCAAGAAGCCAGAGCTTCCTCTAGAAGGCCGGCAGCTTCTGAGCTCGGATATCCTTCTTGGCCCATACGGGTGAGCAACTTAGCTGTAAATGCAGAGTCAGTAACAATGTTACATGGGATTTCATGCCAGAGGCGAATCGCAATCGCTACAGCTATCACTTCGAGCATCTGCACACTGGCTCCCCGATTGGTAAATACAGCGGTTTCCCAACTGTTATCCGTGTTCTGCCAAACCATCGCCCCCTGACCGGTAGATGAAGAAGCATCTGTAAACAGAGTAGGCCCCTCAAGCGGGGAAGTTAGGACAAGTTAGGAGAGAAATTCCAAGGGGTCTGGCTAAATCGAAAATAGGAAGTGAGTCAGAGTACTCAATGCTCCCTCTGAAGCCCTGTAGTGCTGTGAGAAGCGTTTCAGGGAGCGGCTACACATCGCGAAACCAGTTCTGCCGGTATATCACATTCCAGGCATTCCGGCCATTCCGGCCCCTCCTCTGTTACCACAACTACCAGGAATGCGGTAACCAAGCCCCTTCCTTGCACCGCCTCTCTAATCTTTTGCCAGTCAGTGGCACTCCTGCTTCCCACTCCATCAGAGATGTCACCCCGCCTACTCTCCGCCCCCTGGTGAGGGGCGGACAAACCGCCCTTTGCTTGCGTCACTCCCGACTCCACCTCTGTCTCCGCCTTCGTGGGCGTGACGAAGCTTTGTAAGGAAGGATACAGATGCTGCTGGAGGTATGGGGGTGGTGATTCAAGGTCTTGCAATAAGGTGCTGCCTGACAATGGAGCTGACAGTTGTTGGTCCGTTGGTGATTGTGCAGGCATAGTCAGATCATCCGGCGCCATCTTGGCCTCAGGGCATCTGGAAGAAAGGCTGTTCCCTGGCCGACATCCCTCTCCCCCGTACAAAGGTGAGCCCCCCCCCGGGTCTGTCGCGCTGGCTGTGTTGCTGAGCGAACCCTCCCCCGGGGCTACCGAGTCGAAATCTAAAAGTCGTCGGGCTTCAAGCAACGCTTTCCCCTCCTCCCTTGCTGCTTTAAGTGCCCCAAGAATTAATCCCCAAGTTTTTAGCTCTGACCCATCTTTCTGGGCGCTCATAACATGTTGGGCAAGCACAGTAGTGAGATCGTCCCACTTCCTGTGATCGAGAATCTCTTGGGGAGCTTTAATCTCCCCCTCCCGTTCAAACCGGGATATAACAGAGTCAATTCCTTCTTAGAAGGCACAGACTTGCCGCAGTAGTCCTTACAGAACTGAAGTATTACCTTAATTAGCAATTCCATAATAAAAGTCCCGTTGCCTGGGAGAAGTCTTCCGCAGCCGCTGTGCTGTCACCTCAAGTTTCCGCGCGCTGCAGGCTGAATACACCGTCACCCGGTCTTCCGCAGCTACCCTGCTGCAGGCTGAATACACCGTCACCCGGTCTTCCGCAGCTACCCTGCTGCAGGCTGAATACACCGTCACCCGGTCTTCCGCAGCTGCCTTTCTGCAGGCTAAGTGCACTGTCGTCACCCCGGTATAGCACTCTCCGCAAAGGGCAAAAGACACAGCGTGCCTCAGAGAGGGCACCATTTGTTGCCACGCATGTTCTGTCCTTGCTGTATCAACCCTTGCGGGACTGATCTGTTACCTGATCAGGGCCAAAAAACTGCTGACATACACCTATGTGGTGAACAGTAAAATGGTGTTTTATTGCCGCATGGCATCAGTTTAAGTACACTCATGTNGATATTTCCCGGATTTCTTTTTAATGACAAAAATGGGTGTATTCCAAGGGCTGGTAGAAGGTTGTATGTGTCCACTCTCCAGTTGTTCCTTAACCAATAATGTCGCATTCTCGAGGCTTTCCTTTTTCAACGGCCACTGCTCGATCCAGACCGGTTTGTCCGTTAACCATGTTAGGGCAATCGGGAAAGCCCAGGCAGCGGCCGTTAGTGAAAATGTGTGTCCCCAGTTGTTAATACCATACCCAGCTGATCTAGGATGTCACGTCCAATAAGAGCGTTAATGCCCACTGGGAGTGGCATGACAGTTATACGACAGTGGGCAAAGTGGCTATCAATCGCGACTTGTATCTGTCGCACACTCCGCGCCACTTGGACGGCCCCGCCAACACCTTCTACCCCTTTGTCCACCTTCTCCAAGGGCCATTGAGATGGCCACATTTGCTGGGCCATGATAGTAATATCGGCCCCTGTATCCAAGAGCGCACGGAGGCAACACTGATGGCTGTCTGAATATAAGGTAACGTCTACCACAGGCCGTTGCTTCATCGGTACGGTGAGGAGGATGAGGCCTCCAGTAGAACCAAAGCCCTGGTCTCCTCTATGTTCTGCATGGGTGGGCTGTATGTTGTGTAGAAGGTTCGGTAGGGGAACTATTTGTGCAATACGTGACCCCGCTGGGATGTGCACGGGTGGGAACTGTGTTTGTACGACAATCTGAATCGCACCTTCAAAGTCTGCATCAATAAGTCCAGGAAGGACATTTAGTCCATGCAATCCGGTGGAGGAGAGGCCAAGTAGAAGTCCCCCAGTTGGCGACCCTGCTATCAACAGCGGTCCTTTAGTCGTGGATGGGACCCAAACGGGCTTACAATCAATAATAGTCATATCTATTGCGGTTGCCAGGTCCAGGCCGAGGCTTCCTCTCGTGGCTGGTTGCTGGTCGGTTGCTGGGGTGGGTGGGGCTGCTGTTGAGGGCCCTGTGATGTTACAACACTTGAAGTCAACGGCGCCATCGTCAAGGGTGCAGCTATCTGGGCCGGAGCCGCTACTGTTGTCGTGGCGCGGCGGCTGTTCGCACTCGGGTTGGAGTTTCCCGAGGCCCGACATATGGCCGTATCATGAGTCGAGGAGTTACAGTTCTGACACCATACCCGAGCCCTACAATCCCTCCTCATGTGCCCTGCCTTGCCGCACCAAAAGCATTTGGAAGGTCTCTTATTTGCCTGTCCCCTAAGCTGACTAAATCCATTTGACAACAAGGGCGCTAGAGCTGCAAAAGCCTGCGATTGTGCCTCAGCCATTTTTCCCCCTAAATCTTGCATCGCTTCTACCAATAATGCATGGGGCCCCACTGGTACTCTACTCATACGTTCCAGCATTGCTTCTACAGTAGCATCCATGGGGAGAGTAACTAGAATAGCCTTGGTAGCTGAGTTACAGTTTTCCATTGCACACTGATGAAGTAGGGCAGGCTTCATCCATTCAGGGACATCTGCCTTATTTATTGCATCCGTAACTTTATCTATAAAACTAGCAAATGACTCGTCCCTGCCTTGTTTTAATGACATATAAGAGGGGGTAGGTTTTGAAGTCTTGACCATCCCCAGAGCCTGTTTGGCTAAATTCATACTTTCCAGACACACTTCTGGGCCTAGCTGCACCTGTATATCAGGTCGCGCGAATAAACCTGTCCCCATCAACTGCTGGGTAGTGACTCCAAACAATGGTCTGGCTTAAACAGACCCGCTTCCTCTGGCGCATTGCCCAGCAGCCGAGAGGCCGCAGCTGCCATGTCCTTCTCTAATTTATGCTTTTTAATACAGTTAATCACTTCCCTCCAAGGCTTCATTAGCTTTTTTGCCTCCTTTTTATCATCTATAACCTGATCCCATAATGTATCACTGAGCTTACGCCACTCCCCCTCGTCGAAAAGCGACCCTGACTGCGAAAACGAGCCANTTAAGTACACTCATGTCCTATTTCGTCTACACCCCTTAAGCATGCATTGTCCAATTACTGAGCAGGGGAGGATCTACCGCGTCACATCCCGTCTCCTCAGAAACGCCTACTACGGATTATCGATCTTAAAGATTGCTTTTTTTCAATTCCGTTAGCAGTGGTTGACAGGGAGGCTTTCGCTTTCTCGCTCCCTTCCATCAATAACCTTCAACCCGTACAGAGGTTCCAATGGCGTGTGCTTCCGCAGGGTATGGCATGCTCCCCCACAATCTGTCAGATAGTGGTTGACAGAGTGCTGAAACCTGTTCGTATCGAGTTTCCGGATTTCATAGTCGCGCATTATATGGACGATCTCTTGTTAGCGGCTCCTTCTGACAAAGGCGTACAGGCCTTAGAGATGAAAGCTGTAGCCACATTGACCCAGGCAGGTTTCACTATCTCCTCACAGAAAATCCAACGAGGGCCTGGATCCATGTATCTTGGGTACAAATTCGGGCCTGAGATAGTGCATCCCGTAGGGTTGGAGATTGCCTCCCATATACGTACACTGTGGGATGTCCAGAAGTTTGTCGGCACCCTTCAATGGGTAAGGGGGGCGTTAGGCATCCCTCCTAGGCTGATGAAACCTTTCTATGACCAGCTGAAGGGGAGTGATCCGCAAGAACCCCGCGAATTTACTCCGGAAATGGCTGAGGCCTGGAAGGAGATTTCCCAGGCCTGCATGGGTAATGCACTCGCGCGGTACGAGCCCCAAGATGATCTAGAGGTGGCGGTGTGCCGCTGTGAGGCGGGGGCAGCAGGAGTTATCGGGCATAGCCTGGGGGGGAAACCTTGACCATTGTGGTGGTTGTTCTCCGTACAACCGACACGGGCTTTCACATCTTGGCTGGAGGTCATGGCCCTCCTCTTAAAAAAGCTTCAGTTGTTAACCTGGAGGATCTTCGGATGTGAGCCTCAAGTTGTGTATTTACCACACGCTTATCGCGATATGCAGCCTATTCCGGAAGAGCTTCTTGTACCACTCTATGATTATAGAGACGCGTCGATCAAGTACTCTGAAGACTTACCTGTTTTCAATCTGGCAAAGCCCCTCCGGGTTACATTGCGTGTACGCATCCACACAACGCCTCTGGAGGGCCCCACTCTTTTCACAGACGCATCATCCGCGATGCACCAGGGAGCAGTGGTATGGCAGTCTGGCTCCTCATGGAAGTCGGAAATCTTTAGTGATCCTACTGTCAGTGTTCAGTTGCTTGAAGTTAGGGCAGTCGCACGAGCCATGCAGTTGTGGCCGATGCTTTCATGTAACATTGTCACTGATTCGGCTTTCGCGGCGCGCTTAGTGATCCACATGGGTACAGAAGGATTGGCAAACACTGAGGCCTCTTCCATCCTGGAGGAGGCCTTAGCGATGCGTTCTGCCCCAGTGGCCATACTGCACGTCAGGAGTCATTCAGAAGTGCCCGGATTCTTCATGACAGGCAATGCCAAGCCTGATGAGGTGGCGGGCACGCGGGTCTTCACTTTGCAACAAGCTCGTGACCTCCATGCCACCCTTCACGTAGGTGCTTGTGCGTAGGCCAGGACATGTTCCATTCCTTTGTCCGCTGCACGCGATGTTGTTCAGGCATGCCCCCACTGTAATTCCGCACCTGTTATAGGGGCTGGAGTTAACCCCCGTGGTCTTGGACCATTACAGATTTGGCAAACAGATTTCACCTGGGAACCTCGTTTGTCCCCCCGTCCTTGGCTTGCCATTACGGTGGATACTTCCTCCACTGTCATCGTAGCCATGCAGCATGCTAAGTCTAACTCGTCCGCAGCACAATGTCATTGGGCTGCTGCTATTGCTGTGATGGGTTTGCCTACTCAGATCAAGACCGATAACGGGTCTTGCTTCATCTCGCGCTCGACCCAGGAGTGGCTAGCGTTGTGGGGCATTTCTCATAACACAGGTATCCCTGGCAATTCCCAAGGGCAAGCGATTGTGGAACGTGCTAACCGCCTCCTCAAGGACAAGATACGTGTCCTTGGGGAGGGGGAAGGATATAGGGACAGAATCCCTGTCGGTAAGCAGGCGGAGATCTTGGCAAAGGCCCTCTACGCATTGAATCACTTCGAATGAGGAGACTGCAGCCGAACTCCTGTACAGAAGCACTGGCAGCCTAAGATCTTAAGTGAGGGGCCTCCGGTCAAAGTGAAAACAGATAGTGGAGTGTGGGAGGCGGGCTGGAGGATACTGGTATGGGGGAGGGGTTATGCTGCCGTTAAGCATGAACCCACAGAACAGGTGGTATGGGTTCCGTCGAGGAAAGTCAAACCGGATCTTAGTAATCAAAAGAAACACAGCAGTTCATAACCTTCCTTTGCAGCGTCTCCTCCTGGGGAAGCCCCGAGAACGACCGACACCCACATCTCCAATACCCACACCACCAAGGAAGCCAGAAGACAAGGAACCTCTCCTCATGGCGAGAATGATTGTTTTTCTCTTAAATTGTGTGATGGTCTTGTTATTAGCAATGTACACACCGGGGGTTGGTGATGTCCACCTTATTCAACAGCCCACAAATGTCTGGGTCACCTGGGCTAATAAGACGGGGAGACAAGATTTTTGCTTGAGTATGCAATCTGCATCATTCCCTTTTCGCACGTGCCTTATAGGGGTCCCCCTAAATTTTAGCACAGATGATGCTTTGTTCAGCGGCTATGTGGACAACGTGACTGCTTGTGGGAAGCGGTATACATCCGAGGCCAGCTTATCGGCTTGTTTGATAGAAAGTCTAAATCTTACGCTGCCCTGGAGCCCCCCTGAGTTACAATTGATGGGCTCCGAGGGCGTCGCTAATAGCACCTTCGTCTGTGTCATTAATCACGCCTTCGTTGATTGCCCCCACAATAGCTCCGTACAGAACTGCTCCATCAATTCAATGGAGACTTGCATGGCTTTTGCAGGGTTCGCAGTGCCTGGATCGCTGTCAAGCCCAACCGTCCAATGGCACCTCTTGACTGAAACGGGTCCGTATTGGAAGAAGGGAGGGAACGCCAGTCAGGATTTCACCCTCGTAAACCCTAGGGATACAAAAACATTTTCTTGGAAGGGGGGCTATTGTGGGTATACATTTAATGTCACCACAGCTAGCAACATTACCGCCGGGGAAGCCAATGCCACAAAGCCACAGTATGGATACGGATATCCGTATCGATTCGCCGGGGAAAACAGAACCTGTGGGAGGTCCCTGTTATTTGGGAAGATTGACTATACTGTCACCTAACATCACAGAATGGGTGAAGTTGACGAAAGCCTCCCGACCCCGATCTAGAAGAGAGCTACACGCTCTCGATTCGGAATGTAAGGATAACGTGGAGTTATGGGGACCCACCGCCAGGATTTTTGCATCATTCTTTGCTCCGGGAGTAGCGGCCGCACAGGCCTTAAGGCAAATCGAAAAGCTGGCCTGCTGGTCAGTAAAACAGGCCAATATGACCTCTCGATTCTTGAGCGACTTGCTTATGGATGTGGAAAGTGTACGGCACGCAGTACTCCAGAACAGAGCAGCTATTGACTTCTTGCTGCTGGCTCAAGGACACGGGTGTGAGGATGAAGAAGGCATGTGTTGTTTCAACTTGAGTGATCACAGTGAGTCGCTTCACAAGAAGTTGGAGTGGTTGAAGGATCATACCCAGAAGATTGGCGTTGAGAGCGACCCCTTTGGCACATGGCTTCGGGGAATCTTTGGGGGCTGGGGATCCTGGCTTATTGAGCTGATAAAGGGACTAGTGTTAGTGGCTCTAGTAATTTTTGTGATAATGCTCTGTGCTCCATGTTTTGTAGGATGTATTCAGAATTGCTTGCAACGCACAATGGACACTGCTTTTGATAGACGTCTAGAATATTATAGGCTTCGCGAGAGATTGTAACAAGAGTAGAGCTTAGAATAGGGATATAGGGTAATTGCGTTCGCGTTGTAACGGGGAAAGGGTTGCGGTCGCGCTGTAACGGGACAAGACTTTGTCGAGCATAGGGAGGGGGAGATGTAGTAGGCGTTAACAAGGAATCGGGATGTGACGCGATAGGACTTCCCATGCTCTGTGACGTAAGCTCAAGGGGCGTAGACGAAGTATGTAGTGTACTTAAGCAGACGCCACGAGGCAATAAACGCCATTTGCTACATCCTCCATATTGGTGTCTGTGTGGCTATGGCCCTAGCGAGCTCTGATCGCTAGCCCATGACAGTGCGGCCTGGAAACACGGTGGTTGCTGACGGCAACACCAGCCCCCTAGGGTTGACACCCACTCCTAATCCTGGCCCACGGTGGCTGCATTCTGGACATGCGCTAACTATTGCTCTTGCATCATTTACACTTATCCCATAGTGTTTGTGTAACCCCCGAGCATTTTGATGGAAGTCAGCGTGTGCTTCACGGGCAAGCACAAATTTGTCTATTGGTTGTGCCGACGCCACCAGGTCATCAGCCCTTTGATTCCCCTCTCCTAGGCCATATTGCCACCTATGGCTTCGAATGTGAATAATTCATTAACTATCCTTCTTTTGTGATATCGCTCGTTGGAGCGTGCACATGAGCTCATATAAACGCCGGTTGGAAACATCCTTTATCCTAGCATCTTCGACTTGCTCAACTAAACCCACCACATACTTTGAGTCCAATACAATGTTAAGAGGGGTAGCTGGCCAATTTAGAAAAGACCAGACCACTGCAGCTAGCTCCAAGGTCTGTAGGGAGTCCATCACTTGACTCTGCAGGCATTTGTGGTACCACTGTCCATTCAGTAACCAAGTAGCTGCTGCGGTCTTGGACTTACAGTCCGTAAAGACTGTCACCGCCTTCAATAAAGGCTTTATACTTCTCTTTGGGATTGATAGCCATCTCTGCTGGGACATCCATTTTAATATCGGCGAAGGGAGTGAGTGTACCACTATAGGCCGTCCTATTGTTAATAAACTTATAGCCAATTCCTCCGAGTTCTGTAAATACCAGTCCAAATCCACCCGTTTTATAGGGAGATATATCGCCCCAGGTTCTTCACCAGAGATGCTAAGGATTCGTTGGCAGCCCTTGCGCACAATTTCCGCCAGGTTTTCAGTCGCTCGCTGAATTGTTGTCTTTGTCTGCAGTTTTGTAAAAATTCATTCTAATACCCGTACATCCTTCCTTTCCCCCTTTTTCCTTTTGCACTGTGCCAGTGCACCTAAGAGTTGGGAGGACCCATACATGATAGTTAAGTCGATGGGAAGGGAAGGGTCACGCCTATTCACAGCACGTTCAGAAATAAGATGTGCGAGACAGTCAATTAGCTGATGTTGTTCTGGGGAGACCGAAA
>JACDJE010000978.1:0-46642 GCA_016647715.1 Pavo muticus | reverse complement strand
GCTCCTTCTGGAGTCTTGCGAGCCTACAACACCGGTGAGCACCTTTCCTCTGTTTGACTATTCTTACTAGCCTGACTTCTCTATATACTGGTTAACTTTACAACCTGTTAACCTTTCGACCTGTTATCCTTACAATGGGGAAGGGGGATGGCTCATGCTGGCTGTGGGGATGGGTGCCCTGTAGGAAGGGATGTTGGGATGGAGCAAAACACTGGGGCCTTCAGTCCTATGGTTACACTCCTGCTGCCACCTCGTGCCTATCAGTTCTGTTCTCCTGGGGCATGCATGTGCTCCATGTGCAAGGTGCAGAAGTTCCCTGCAAACACAAGGATGAGTGTTGGTGCACCCCCAGCACTGCCCTCACCACCCTTGGCAGTGCTTCCATGCAATTACAGCTACTCTCTGTTTGCTTTCTGCCTCTTGGGCTGAATCTCAGTGATTTTGGAAGCCCAGCAGGTGGCACAGCCAGGATTTGGGATGCTAGGAGCAGAGTGTATGGAAGCACCACCTGCTAGGTGGCACCAAGCAGCCCATGTCCTCCAGCAGGCACCTCCTCACCGCTCCTGCTGAGGGCAGGCAGCAGGTATTTCTGTTCAGAGAGCTCTGTTGGGAAATGCCTCCTATGAAAGCCACCTTGGCAGGGGAAGCTGGGGGCTTCGTTCAGCTTCACAGGGTGCTTCCTTCTTCCCCATTCATATGGATGCCAGACACACTGACATCCCTCTCTCCCCTCTGCGTGGTGTCCCCTCCTGCATGTCCTCATCATGTTGCTGGGGCAGTTCCAGACATGGAACCTGCACAGGTTCTTGTTGAATGCAGTGTGCTGTCCCACACTTTGTTCTCCCAAGGAATCCATGGCACAGCATCCCTTGGCCAAGCTCTCCCACTTTGGCATGGGGACTGCTGTAGCAGAAAGCAGAAGTAGATCCAGCCTGAGAGGGCAGCAAGGCTGGAATACTTGCCAAGGAGAACCACCTGCGGCTTCTTCCCAACGGAGAGCAGCCACGTGCAGGGAGAATTCAAGGTCAGAGCCAACCCAGCTCTCTGCTTTGCTAACGGTGGAGTTCCCCTCATTCATTAGCAATGGCATTATTAGCAATGTCCCTTAGAGCACTGTCGGATGCTGGTATCTCTTCCTGCCCTGTAAAAGGCCACTGGCTTTATTCACAGACAATGGCCCTGGTTGACATTCCCCGTGCCTCCTGCTCAGGGAGCAGAGCAGGACCTGGGCTGTGGGAGCCACTAGATGTCAGGGTTACTCCGCCGCAGCTGCACTGCCTGCCAGTGTGGTACAGCTGGCCCTGCGTGGGGGGAGATGGGTCCCCCAGGGTGCTGGAAGGCACACCAGGAACCAGGGCAAAGCCCAGAGAAAAGTGGGATGAAGAGCCTGTGCAGGACAGCATGGAGCACTCCCTCCCTCCCTCTGGAAACAACAGACACATCTGGTTTGCCCAATGAACCATCGGTGCTGGAGCAGCCCCACCTCAAATGGTCAGAAGCTGGTTTCCCAGTCAGGGAAGTGCATTTATAGCCAGGGTGGGTTTGGGTTAGCGGATGGCCATACATCAAACCATCACCCCAATCCCCATCTCGCCACTGCTGGGAATGTTGGCACCATGAGCCCATCCCACTCCTTGGCTGGGAAAACTCAGCACCACTCAACCCTTCAACCCCCCTCTTCCCTGCTTAATTTCGTCAACACCAAAATCTGCTGTTCTGAGGGGAAAAAAAAGTCAGAAAATGCTCAGATTTTACAAAGACCTCATTTTGTTCTTGTACTTAAAAGCAATGTAAAACGTGGCATTTAGGTGAAACTGCACCATTTTCTGAAAAGTACCAGTTGTTTTATTAGATTTATTCTAATACTGCAAGCTGAGTTCATCTCATAAATAAGGATTACAAAAAGCTCATTTGAATGTATTAGAAACGAAAGGAACTTATTTTATTATAAGCAGGAGAAATGCAGCAGTGTCAGCATGAATGGAAGAGCTTCTCTTTCCCTGCAGAAACCTACTGCCCAGGCTGGAGTTAAGCAGTAGACACAGGAGCACCTGGGTGGTGGTAGGTCAGCTGCTCAGCTGCTTTATGGCCTTTATTATCCAGGGCTGGCACCCAGATACTTTAGGAAGTGGTCCCAGACCCTCAGTGTATGTATATTTTCTTGACCCACTTTGAGACTCATGTTGACCTCTGGAAGAGATATGCAGCTTCATATCACTTACAAAATCTTTTCAGCCATGGTTATGGCAACGGTGGGCTTCTGACTGCTCACTTAATGCCTGAGCTTTCTTTAATCTTGTGATGTTCTTGGGCTGAAAGACTTTCTGTGGTGAGAAATCCCACAAACTAATTATGCTGGGTATGAATATTTATTTTCCCTTTATCGGTTTGAATTTTCCACCTTTATGGGAAAATGGGTTATTTATTAGGAAAAGATAACTCCATGGCATTTTGCAGTTACTGCCGCCCAGATCACCTTTTCACTGGAAGAATCAACAATTAAAGTTGGCTCTGAGTTACATCACTACTTAGTCATGATAGATATGCAATTTCATAGTTTTCATTATAGAAAATAGGCACCAAAGTACATCAATAAACTACATAATGTGAAGGAATACTGATAAAAGCATGCTATTAGATTCATTAGTGCTAATCAGAAAGAAAGCATCTATAGTTACTCAATGATAATATTCAGTAAGAAAAGATGGTTTTCTAGTGTGACTGATTTTCAGTGATATGGGATGGCTGAGAAGAGAGTCTAAAAGCAAATGTCAAACCTGCCTCACTCACTGAGCACTGCTGCTAAAGCAAGGAGCCAACCCTTAGATGAGATCATACAATTAGCATTTTTACTGTAGACGAGGTCAAGAGAGAGTGGCAGCAGATGAGGAGTAAGGAACAGAGAAGATGGTGAAGGTCTGGATGAACATTTATGGATAAGACAAGAAGGTTTCTTTGAATGGGCTCCAATTCAACAGTTTGTTGCCATTTTAGATTGAGGTACAGCTAATGAATTGGTCGTGGAAAATGGCCTTGTTGTCTAAGCATGTGAGATTGGAGAGGAAAAAAGTTAATGTAGATCTCCCTCATATTCACCGGAGTAAATATGGGGAAACCTAGGAAACCAGTAAGCAACTTGCTGGAAAAATTGGGGACTTCAAAGTTAGGAGTCAGTCTGGAAGCTGTCTGACAAGTAACGGGGAAAATATATCTGCAAAAAAGTCCAGATATGACAGGATGAATAACTGCCTCTAAAAATATATGAGCAGTAAGCTGAGAACCCACAGAATGGATAGGAAAATGACTGCTCATCAAAGAGAGATGCAACACAGGTCAGGAAATGTACAGAGAAAATGAAAATTGAGAAGTTCAAACTGAACTGGCACTTGCAAATTATATTAAAACCTCTAACAGGAGTCTGTCTCTAGAGCTTCAGTTCTTCCTTGTTCTTACCTTGTGTAGCTAGAGATTGTAGTTAATCTAAGTAGGACCAAATAGAAAATGAATGTGTTTCTAGGGATTACATTGAAGTGTGAAATGAAGGCAAAGTGGGTCTGCAGGGCCGGAAATGAGTTGGAAGCAGAACGAAAATCTCAGTGCAACCAGATTGGTGAGATGAGGTGGGAAACACCTGAACTCCAAGGCCCTTCCTGTGCTGCTGGAGGTCTCCCAGCAAGGGCTGGATGTCCATCTTGCTGGGACATCATCCAACCGGAGAGCAAAGGCAGTGTCTGCGTGTTTGAAAGAGCAAAGCAGTGACTGGAACAACTACAGGCACAGCAATGTGACTGAAGTCCTATACACTGTTGTAGAGCAGGAGGGAAAAATCAATGATTTGGAAGAAGAACATGGAAGACCAAGGATAAACAGAACATAGGTCAACTCAAGCTAGAAAGCCTTCCTACCAGCCTTGCCTAAAGCTGAGCACTGGTGATACCACACAGCGCTTTCTGATGGTGAAGGAGACCCCTCCAGGACCTACAAACTAGATAATCTGACAGCAGTGACTGTCCTCTGCTCCAAGCACTCTTCCCACCTCTTTGCTTTCAACAAAAGCCCGCTGTGCAGTGAGCCACAAGACCTGCATCTGGAAATTAAAGCAAGGCTTGTTTGTATTTTCTCACAAAGTCACCAGGTTCCTTCTCTCTGGCTGCTGCCCCTTGGCATGTGGCTGTGCCATTCAATTTCCCCATGACACACACCACAGTCGGGCATCACCTCACTCCATGGGTACCAGTGTCATCTGGCACCACGGTGAGTTCAGCTCGAAGCCTGTTGGCCTAATTGCAGTGGGGAGGACAGATGTTGGCAGAGGCATCTGATTGAAAAGCATACAGAATTTAGCCAGACTGCAGGATTTCTCTGTGGTATGGACAAATATTGACTGGGGCTCCTTCCAACAGCCTCCTCTCTTAATAGATGTTCTAACATCGAACACGAGCACTGACAAACTGGTGCAATTACTCACCACGTTACTAATCACACCATTTCCCTCCCCTCGTTATTGATTTTGGAAACATTGTTTGAAAAGAGAGTAAGAAAAAAAAAAAAGGCCTTCATTGCCTGTAATACCTAAATGGAAATTTAATCCCCCTTCCATCTACCATCCCCTCTCTGCATTTATTTTCAAGACACATTTTGATTGTTTTGTTTACTGCTCACTGTGTTTATGATTATTTTAATAGAAAGTGTTATGCGATACATTTTGTATGAAGGTCACTGCGTAGACATTCTCAATAAATGCTTTACTCTAGCAGCGCTGATTCGTAATGAATTCATGCCAGCCTCTTGCAGGGGGTTCTCTCCATTTCCAGACAGGGGTCCGGTTGTAATCTGACATTAGCAATGTGCTGAATAAATAACATTATCTGCAGCAGCATTTAGCAGTCGCTGCAAATAGTGTAGAGGCCACTGTGAAGTTGGTCAGGCCTATTGTTTCACTCAGAGGTTAATATACTGTCAATAAGCAGGGACACAAATGATGCTGGAGCAGTTGGCTCCCTAGCAGCCAGAGATGCAGTAAATGGAGGATTTTGTCTTTTCTCCAGCTGCATAAATAGTCGTGAATGCCTTAGGCGTTCCCCTCCGCTTGGTGCCAAGCTCCAAATGAGCCCTGAGATGTTGGACCTCACTAACAGAGGATCCAATCTGGCATTCTTAAGTGCTCGTTTCCCCCCCAAGGCTGTCACTCAACCTGTTGAATCAGCTGCCTTCCATTTCCTTGACCTGCTCTTGACCCTCCCTTGGCCATCATGTCCTCTGATGGCCCTGTTTTCTGCTGTTGTCCCATCTGCCATTGAGCCCATGCGGACTGCTAGTAGTCACTGTACCTTCTGGCACAGCCAGCGCACAGAGGAAGCCATCTCCTGCTGCTTGTCTGAATGAGATTCTGCTCACTGTTGTTATCCTGTTATTCTTGCACAGGAAGGGGGGGATTTTCCAGGGATACCAGCACATTTGGGGCTCAGGTTGCTGTAGAAAACTTTGCACAGCCTTTGCTCTGCTCCAGTACGGTTTTCCTGCTCATTACTCTATATATGCAATGGGAAGAGTCCTGCTGGCAGCTCCTATAGATGTGCACAGCTTTGATTCCTGTTTGGAAATGGCAGACCCAAACTGCACTTGACATTTTAATTTCCTTCCTTCCTTCCTTCCTTCCTTCCTTCCTTCCTTCCTTCCTTCCTTTCTCTCTCTTTCTCTCTTCCCAGGAACGGACATTGAAGGGCTCTGGGCTTGCATCCCATCTCCTGGTTGTGATTAGATGCTCTGTAGCTCAGCACTGGCAAAGGAAGAGATCCCTTCAGCTCTCCCCCCAGCTATTATCGTTTGGTTTAGAAAGGTCTGGGAACCATTAGCACAAGGAGAAAAAATCACAGATAATAATAAAAGTAATGATAATAAAAAAACAGCTCCTAATGATTTTTATACAGTCTGGCTTCTCTTTCAACAAAACACAAGCAGAAGTATCTTTCCAAAAGTTCCTGGAGAACAGACAGATGTAAATGCTTTACTTGACTACATGCTTTCATCTCAATACATCAGGAGGCACCACATTTATCTCTGCATTCGTTAACTTTTATTCCTACCACCTGCTAATATCTGGAGCCATACCTGGCCTGAATTTCTGCCTGTTTAATAACCTTTCTCTTTCCTGTTGTTCTGCCCAATAGTTCTATGCTGTGTTTCATGGTTTGTTTTCTCCAAGAAGGCCTTTCTCACCTCAGTACTCAGCAATCCAGTCTCAGAAATGTCAGGGGGCTTTGCAATCAAAGGGAAAAGGAACTGGGAAAAGAAGCCCACCACTTTTTTAGGCACATAAGCATTCATCCTTCCCTGCAGGGAAGTTCAGGAAGGTTAGCAGATATCAGCAGGACTTCCCTGCCTCATGGAAACAACATACTAGGAAAAGCTGTAAAAGAAAAGCCATCCCAAGGACTCTTCAGAAACTCCATCTGCCAAAACCAGTACTTTCTGATTTTCTAAGGGAACAACAGAAGCACTTAGAGTTCAAATGTAGCTGCCATACGGTCCTATTCTGTCATGTTGGGGGTAGGGTGGATAGAATTGCTGCAGGGCTCACGGCCAGAGGGATCCCTCTGGCCGTTGGCACCTCACCAGGGAGTGAGAGGAGGCTTTGCCAGCCCCATTGTGTCATCCTGCAAGAAGCATCTAGTTACAGTGCCTATACTTTCCTCTTCCAAAATGAAATCATAAATTATACATGCTTTCTCAGCCTTCATAAACTAAATGGTGTAGGGGCTGTCGCCATCTGGCATTTGACCTCTTCTTCCCAGTCTGGAAGGTGCATGTCTTCAGCCTTTGGAGCTGATGGTGAGGACAAGCTGACTCCAGCTCTGAGTCATTCTCAGGCAGGAAAACCAGTTCCTGATGTGAAGCTTAAGGAACTCATCTGAGTTCCATGAAGGGAGGTGAAAAGTTGGGTCCGTTAAATTATGTAGGGTACTTGTTCAGGGCTTTTCTCTGCCTTGCCATAAAACTAAAATATGTTGATAATATCCTCCTCTTCTGTCCCTGTCTGTAACAGATATCTTCTATCTTTACGTTCAAAACACTAGCCATAATTCATATTTTGGCTTGATCTAGGTATCTAGATGACCTTTAACAGCCTGTGATATATAGAAAAGCAGATTATATGTTCTTTTGTTTCATAGGGGGGATCAATAAGAACTAGATTAGGAAAAAAGTACAGTTAAACAAATTCTGACAATGGTTTCTTTGAGAAACTCTACACCTTCAGAGCTTGAAGCAAGGATTTGTAAATTGGCAGGGAGTCCCCCTGCTGTCACAGATGTGTCTTTCAATATAACTATAAAACATCTGCCCAGACTTGTGCAGTCTTCGGACTCTAAGGCTCTCCCTGCACATGGGCTCCAGGAGCAAAGCACTGGATTTGCTGCTCTTGTAGCCCTGGGTGAGGTCTTCCTTCCATCACAAGGGTTTTTCTTTCAGCTTCTCCTCAGCCTTGTATTTCCTTGTGCCCATCTTGTTTGCATGATTGCTCTTGGAAGCCCCCAGCCTTCTGGAGCAGCTCTTTCTCACTTCCATCGGAGGGATGGATCTGGAACAAGTGGTGTCCCTCAGGGGTCATTACTGGGAGCTCTATAACATCTTCATCAATGCCATCAACAGTGGGATCACATGCACCTTCAGCAGTTGGCAGAGGACACCAAGCTGTGTGATGTGGTTGACCCACCTGAGGGATGGGGTGTCGTTCAGAGAGACCAGGACAGGCTGAGCAGTGGGCCCAGGTGATCGTCATGAGGTTCAACAAATCCAAGTGAGAGGCCTGCACCTGCATGGTGGCAACTTTAGTTATCAGTACAAGCTGGGAAACGTAAGGATGGAGCATAGCCCTGCTGAGAAGGACTTGGGGTACTGGTGGGTGGCAGCCCACTGGGTGGGTGGGTGGCACCCAGTGAGCTAGCACTGTATCCTAGCAGCCCACAGAGCCAACCATATCCTGGACTGCATCATGGTCAGCAGGTCAAGGGAAGTGATCCTGCCCCTCTGCTCTGCACTGGTGAGACCTCACCTGGAGCACTGCGTTCAGATGTGGAGTCCGCAGTACAGAACTGCATCCAGAGGAGGGCTACAGAAATCATCCAGGGGATGGAACATCTCACCTATGAGGTCAGGCTGAGAGAGCTGGGGCTGTTAAGCACAGAGACGAGAAGGCTCCAGGGAGACCTGAGAGCGGCCTTTCAGTATCTAGAAGGGGGCTACAAGAATAGACTTTGGCAGGGTCTGCTGTGATAGGACAAGGGGAAATGGTTTCAAACACAAAGAGAGGAGATTTAGATTGGGTATAAAAAAAAAGTTTTTTTACATTAAGGGTGGTGAGGCACTGGCACAGGTTGCCCGGAGAGGTGGTGGATTCCCTTTTCCTAGAGAAATTCAATGTCAGGCTCTGAGCACCTGATTGAGATGTAGGTGTGCCTGTTCACTGCAGGGGAGTTGGGCCTGATGACCTTAAAGGGTCCTTTCCAACTCAGTTCTATGATTCTATGGTTCTCAGCCATAATACAGGTTGGGAGAGCAGAAGGCTCATTGCCAAGCTCCAGAGAAGTGCAGCCACAGCAGGAGCAATGGAGACAGGTCAGGAAGGTCTGTGGATGTGCAGGTTTTCCTCCACCTCCAGCACCACAGGTGTTCCAGCTGCTCTGCCTGTGCCAGGACGTGCTGCTGGCCTGCTGGTCATGAATTACTCATGGCCACGTCTCTATCAGAGCTGGATAGCAGTATGCCTGCGTACACTGATGTGCTCAGCCTTTCTGCACCAGGTTGGACGAGCAGAGTGTCTGCTTCCTGCAGGCATACTCTGCCAGCTGGCAGTGCCAATGTTTGCTGTCTTCTGCAGATGAATGGCAGAGTCTGAGGGACTGTATGATGCTGTGAACACATTGCACGCAGCATTCCGTCTCTGTGTGAGACCAGCTTTCCCTGCTGCAGTTCCAGACGTAATTTGCTTTGCAGGCTGTGGAAAGCAAGGGAGCCACAGCAGCTCCAGAGCCTTGGGAGAGGCCAAGCCAAACTGTGATTGTGCAAGGGTCTTGTGTTGCTAAAGGAGTGTTCAACCCCCTCTTTGAGGATAGATGTTGGCTCCTCCTCCCTCCTGGTGTCCCCTGACAATCCTGCAATCACCGAGCAGCTCCCAGCCTCTACATCTGCCCTTCTCCTCCTCTGTGCCTCCTCCATAAGGATGGTTACTCCTGCTGGGGGGAGCAGCTGTGCTCCCAATGCCAGCAATACCATTGTGTGTTCCTGTAAATAAAGTGATTATCTTGTATTAGGTTTCCCTCTCAGATAAACATATTTGTTCCACAGCCCCAGAAGACTCCAGCATTTGTGGATGCATCTGCAAAGGTAAAGGGAATCTGAGTGAGCCCAAGCCATGCTGGCTGGGTGAGGGGGCTGAGCCCAGTCCTTTGTCACGGACAAGTGGCAAAAGCACTATGTGGTAAGGCAGGGAAGCACCACTGGTGGAATATCTCGCTGCTTCCTCATGCTCCTGTCCCTCCAAAACAGGGCACAGCAGGGCTAATTGCTGGGCACAGAAGAGGGAGCAGTGATTGAATACAGAGAGGTCAGACTGCATTGAGTGGGTTACAAATTGTCATGGTAATTTATGTAAAAGTCATTCAGGGGTTTGTCTTTTGTTAGGGGTAAAAAGTAACTGTACCCCAAGGTGGTAATGGATGAAATGCCATGGGTGTGCTTGGCTTGCCCTCATGAGGGTTTGCTTGGGGGGAGAGAAAGCAGAATATTGGTCACATGAAAGTGTAGCTGTATCCCACATATACGCATCATTTCACATTCGCTCTCAGTGAATGTTACCACCACAGCTCCAGACCTTCTCCCTCCCCACGGCTCCTTGCATGCAGCATGCAGCGTTGTGAGACCTGATTTCAAGCAGATATTCAGAGATAAATCTACTTTCCGTCATGCACGAATCTGCTGTGCTTATTATTAAAGCTTATTATTCTCTTTCTTAGCAGTTACAAAAAATAAAAATAAAAATAAAAAAAATCTGAGACTTGAAACATTTGTAGAGGTCTTAATCTAGAAGAGAGAGATACATCCTCCTTTGAAAACAAAAACCTATTGAAGAGTTGAACTGTTCAGGAAAATGTTCCAATTTAATAATAATTAGTCCAAGACGTGAAAACATGGCTTAATGCCTTAATCTGGAGGAAGAGCTGGCACTTTTCTAAGTCTACTTTCACTGAACCTCAGCTATCTGGCCCTTGTTATTACAGTAGGAGGGAGACTTGCTCAGATGCAGTCATACACATTCAGGCTGTCCCTAGTAATTTGGGCAAGGCTCATTACCAGAGACACATCCCTGATAGAAGGCAGCCTGCAGCCTTGGCAGGATGGAGAAGTCTCTCCCTGTCCAGCCAAGTGACTGACAGCTCCCCTCATTAATCCTCTGTGCCACTGCACACCTCTCTCTGCCCACTTCATTTTCACCAGAAATATAAGAAAGACACAGCCCGACTGCAGGATTCGGTTGCTATTTCTTTGTTATCCTCCTGAATGAGTGCAAGCTGTGAGCTGAAATTGACAAAATCCAAAACAATCCAGGGTGGGAGTAAGAAGATCGTCTTCCACCCCATGCACCCAGATTGAAAGATTCCGATCTGGCCCTAGAGCTCAAAGCATGTTCTTGCTTCTGCCTCCATATAAATGCTAAACTGGGTGATGCTGAAGCATTAGTTGGAGGCAGTGGGTCAGTGGGTACCACGGCACGAAGCACACGGGCTCAGTGGAGTTTCTTTCCTGCAGACCCTCTCTTGCTGTGGCTTTATCTGTCCCATGCTACTGCTCTCACCGTGAATGTTCCCCCAACTTGTCACTCAGTTTGACAGTTTGACATGATCTTCATAGCATTCGTGGCCAATTAGATCCACCATAGATTTAAATAAACTTGCCAAATCCTAATTGTTCCTAGTTTAGCTCCTGTATGTGCTGTTTTGCCTGCAGGGTACACAGCACACAATATACCGAAATCAGCATTTAGAGCCGATGTTAGGCAATCACAATGCAAGCTATATAATCATAGATTTTGTATTGTCAGAAGTGTATATATGCAAGTATATTCATCCTTCATATCCTGCACTTCAAGTCATGACATTTGCCATCGTTTCAATTAAGTCTATTCAAAGAAAATCCATGAGAGCAGTATTTCTTTGCAAAAGGCCGTCAATGAAACGGAAGGGTACAGGAAATAAAAATCTATCATCCTGTCCACAAGAATGACAAAACAAACAAGAGAAAGAGAGGGAAATGAGTCTCTTATTTACAGGATTCTGCCCTGGAGAAATGAACAGATTAAGTTTATCATGACTACAGCTTCTGTTATGTGGCTCTGAAGGAGATTGTGCAGATAACTGGAAATGCAGCAGAGTTCTTTGGGAAGAATCATCCTAAGACCTTCAATTATCTTTTGAAAGTTATTTGTGGAGTGAAGGAGTACATAAAACATTAGGATTGTCCTGTGAAGGCTGCAGAGCCTGGCAGTGATAACACTCCATATCCCTCCACATCCCCACCGCTACTGACACCTTCACCTTCCTCCCCAATGGACAGAGGCTCCAGTGGGCTCCCACCCTGCTCCCTGTGAATTCCAGGAGGGCTGCACAGTGTTCTGGATCACCCTGAGCGTTCACAACCCTCGTCTATGTGATTTGCTGCAGATTCTGGCCCTGAGCCCAGAGGGCTCATTTCCCCTTGTTTTTTCTGGAATGCTCTTCAGTGTGGGCAGAGGTTGGAGGAGCTGTTCCTGTGGCCTCCAGCCCCGTTCCAAGGGGTTAGAAGCAGGAAATGAGGCGTAGCTGACCCCAGCTCAGCACCAGGATGATTTGGGGTGCCACCTCCTTGCAAATCCACCCCTGGATGCTGAAAGCCTCTCACACGTGACATGTGTCCTTCCTAAGTTTTGGCTCCTATCTCCCAACCCTCTGTGGACATCTCTGATAGCACTGGGAGTCCTGGGTGAGGTGAGGAGATTGACATCTAGTGAGGCAGTGGCACCCAGAGATGTGCAGGGTGCCCCATTCCTGGAGACACCCAAGATCAGGTAGGACAGGCCTCTGAGCACCTGATGGAGCTGTTGGTGTCCCTGTTCATTGCAGAGGTGTTGGACTTGATGACCTTTAAAGCTCCATGTTCACACTGCTGTTATGTTAAGAGCTAAGCACTCTGCATGTGGACATTCCCCAGTTTCAGCGTGAACCCAGTGGAGCCCAAGCTATGCACCACAAGCTCTCTGCCGTGCTCCTGTTGTGCTCCCTCCCGGAGAACGTTTCCTCCCTGTACCCTTCCAGCCATCTCCATTTGTCCTTTCCTTGCCCACCTTTTTCACAGAAATCCAGCTACATGAGCCCCTGAGTCATTGAAATACAGCAAAAGACATTTGCAGAGATGGAATCGAGAGCAGAAGTGCAGCGGGTGCCGCAGTGTTTGTGCGATGGCGCAGAGCCAGAGGCAATTAGCGAGCGACATGAATCTCTCCTGCTCGCCTCTCAACCGTGTGCAAATGGCACTTCTTGTCCTGTGGGTTAAGGAATGGCAGTTTAGTCTGTCAAGTCGTGCTAAAGTTTGCTGATTGAAGGGGTTTGGGGCTGCACTATTACAAAAACTATGTTTTAAAAAAAATGCTCTTAATCCCTATTTTATGAGGCACGCACGAGAAAAGGCGAAGCCATTTCTTTTTGGAGAAGTAGCAGAATCAGCAGCTAGCGACAGGAATGCATTCATACCCTCCAGTTTGAACAAAGTCAAACTGAAAACTACAAGTAAAGGTGTTTACAAACTTGTGGGGGCTCCTGCGAGTGATCCTGGACTCTCACCAGGCCAGAACAAAAGCTCAATGAGGCATTGATTTCCCACCCTGCCCCTTGCCCCGCTCTTTTGCTCTCTCCCTCTTTTATTTCAGCTTTTCCAACATGGTGATGTGGTTTTGCACTCCAATTGCTCCAAGGTGCTTTGCTCTTGGGGACGCCAGGTCCCGCAGTGAGTGGCAGAAGGGCGGCCACAGGGTCAGCTCCAAGCTGCACGCAGAGACCTGGCTTCTAATTGCAGTGTGGAGAAGTTATTAGGCCAGGATATCGGCTCGTTTTAATAGACTCCAGCTGATATCACCCTCTTAATGTATTCATAAAACACTTCTACACCATCTGACCCATTGATCTCAACCGTGTGGGATATATCACTGAATTGGACCTATTAAATGATCCGTGGGCAAACCTCCAGGTGCTCAGAGCTTTGCTTTGTCTCTGGGAAGAAGCTGGACGTGTGAAATCTTTGTGCTTGTGGTCAGGGGCCCTACGCAATCGCTTGGGGTTCTCCCATTGCCCTCTATCACCCAGTGCATTCTGGTTTGGGGCACTTCCCCACCAGCACCCAACAGACCTCCCTTATGGACCCCTGTGATCCTTTGATTCTTGGAGAAGCAAAGCTGATGGGATCTTTCTTTCCCCCAAGAACCTGTTAACCTCTTGGACAGATTTAACCAAAGCTGCTAGAAGGAAGTTCCAAAATACTAAAACAGGTGCAAACGTCAACAGTAGAGGAGACAGCAAGGCGCACGAGCAGAGCCCTGCTGACAGCAGAGCTGAAATGGAGCTGGCAGGTCACTCAGCCCTCATCACCTCTCCCAGAGCAATCCAGCATGTTTAGATATGGCTAAGATGCAGAGGGCAAACCACTTTGGAAGTAAACCTATTTTTTTAATTAAATCACGGCTGCACTCAGGAGGCAAACCCCCTCCCTTCCCAATGTCTGGGAAGCAGGACTGAAAATGCACCCAGGAAATAAAATCTTTTAATGCTTGGGGTTTTCCATGCTACCTACTGATTTTTTTTCCATGCTTTATAGGGCACCACAGGGAAATGAATCAGCAGCTTGTGCAACAGGTAGGTCGAAGAAGAGGAGCCATCAGTTCATCTGTTTCCATCCTCTGAAGGAGGATGTGCTGCCGTGCTTTTACGGGTTGCTTGGGTCTTCTGCTGGATGCCATCTCACCTTGTGGCTTTGCCTTGATCTGTCTGCATTATGCTTCTCTTCTTTGGTGACTGCAATGGGTTGGGACCAGCCAGAGGAGGAGGGCTGCAGCACTGCCCTGCGTGCTCCAGAAGTGCTGAAATGTTTCCAGCAGAGTGTTTTGGGCTTACAGGAGATTTTATTCAGGCTTTTCATGGAAAACTACATTGTTCTCCAGAGGAGCGAAAGTCAAAACAAAACCAAGACAAATTCAAACCCAAGTGTTTTTACCTCATGGAAACGAAACATTTTGAAACTGTCAAAACAAAATGAGAAAGTTGAAACAATCTGTTTTGATACTTCCCAGTCAAAATCAACACGTTCCCTTCAAAATGTTTTGATTTCAGTCCGACTGCATTTTCCCATCGGTAAAAAAAACACAGAATTCGTCTGAAATGTTTTCAACCAGCTTTAGTGTAGAATTTATTACAAGGAGATCATAGCAGGTCTGGAGGGATGGTGAGAGAGTTGTACCATCAGATCACACACTGAAAATGCATCCAGTATCGTGTCTCCCCACCCTATTCTATCCAGTATCATAACAGAATAGGGTGGGGAGATCTGGGCTGGTCAGGGGGGTGTTGGCATCTGTAATGGAAACGCTAAGTCACAGCTTGAAGCAGTGATTGAGCACCTGGTGGGAAGGCAGAGCCAGCCCCAAGGAGCTCAGGTGCATGCAGTGTACCTGAGTGACCAGAAGGGGTGGAGCCAGGATCCACCCCTTCCCAGACCTCATTTAAGAGTTGGCAGTGGAGATGAGGGTATCTTGCTGCAGATCCCTGCCTACCTGAGGCCTTCCAAAAGTAAGCAGCTCTTTTCCTTTGCTTCTGTGGCTGCTGCGTTTGGGCTTGTTCTCATTTGTTGTAGCCAAAGACTTTGCTACCCTGCTATTATCATCCCATTATAACTTTACAGCATCTCAGACTTTTTGGTGCTGTCCTGAAGAAGTCATTGAATCCCAGTCAGGAATATTGAGACGACATGATGGCTGGCTATTGGACATCAGAGCAGGAGTTTGCATAGGTAAATGACTTTGAGTTTAGAAAAAGTGAGAAAAGAGGGGACCCAAGGAGATGGTGGCACCTCTGTTCCCAGCAGGGCTCAGAGTGGCCCAAGTATAGTGCCAGCACCAAATAAATCAAAAGAAAGTGCTAGAAGCCCTCTAGCTCACGACTAAAACCCGACCCAAAGCTGAGCAGCAGCCTTCATTCTTGTGCCTATCTGCAGGCATCTCAAGTTATCAGAACACCCGTGACAGCTCGGTGGGTTATAAATCAGCCCAAGGGCTTTGGATGGGGTCCCAAAACACAGCAGAGCAGACTCTATGCCCTTCCATAACCTCATGTAATTTCAGAAATACAACATCCATGGTCCCGCCTGCTTTGCTCTGATCACCCCAGAACAAAAGGCAAAGTTTTCTCTGCTTCTCTTTTAACTCTCTGTTTTGACAGACCAGTGCTTCTGATCCCAATTTCTTGGCATGTGGATGGCTAATGTACGTGGAGTCAGACATGTACTTCAAGACGTTTTTGCACTGTTATTATCTCTTGATCTACTGATTGTATAAAACAGATCATCCCTTTTCTGTGTGTTCTGCTCACCCAGGGTCATCCATGTTCCCCTCAGGAAACAGAATTTCACCATTGCATTCAGCATCCAGTGATGATTGAGCTGCTCTGGGGTCACCAAATTAAACCATCCTCTTGTGAGGGCATAGGAGGAACATTATTACCTCCACAGCAAGGTCAGATCTTTTTTCCTGTGTTAATTAATCAGCAGAATTAAATAGTTTGTTCAGTTAATATTAGTCCCTGGGAAACAAAGCCACTTATTAAATTGAAGCATAGAGCCAGGTAAAACATGACATGCACCATGGAGATCTGTCAGTACCTTTCAAGCTTGCCCTTGGGCACTGTCCTGACTGCTTCAGCCAGGCATTTCTCCCTGATGAGTAGGATATTTCTGTCTGGGTGTTAGCTGGAGCCTTCAAAATCTCACCAGGGAAGTCTGTAGGAGGAGCTCAATGGGTTCTAGGAGCCAGGTCACTTAACTGATGGATTTTGACTTGTTAGGCACGCACGTTTGCCCCAATGCAAAACAGAGATCAGGTCTAGGAGCCAGGAACAACTTTCTTAGTTGTACCCATGGGGCTGGGATGCCTTGGGACTGAGTGTCAGAAGAGTCTGACTCAAGTCATCTTTTCCTAAAATAGGAATAAAAAAGCCCCACAAACCAAAGCACCGTCCCATTTGGCTGTATTACTTCTTGTCTGAGCAACATTAACTTTGTTGACTCTTCTCCAAGTACAGATGGAGAATATCTGGAGGTGCCCATACCACCGACATGTAAGCCATGTGTGATGGCACCAGGACAACGGTCTGTGACCTGGATGGACTTTGTGTCTTAGTTTCCCCTATGGACAAGGAGGTTGTCCATTGTGCTTCTTGGTTTTAGTCACTGTGGTTCATCATCTACCAGACCTTTGTGGGCACCCCGATCTCTCTAATAGCTGGCTCCAAGAAGCCATCGGTGCTGGACATTTCCTTTTATTGACTTGAAGGAAAGCACAAGGTAAACATGCTTAGTTGAAAAAGAAAGCAGAGGGGAAAAGGGGTCTTTCCTACTCTATGCGTTTCAGTGACTTCCAGCTCAAGGTTTGAGTTACTGCATGATCAATCCAACTTGTGTCATCAACCTGGCTCTACACAATGCCCCAGAGTGCAAAGCAGCATGTTCTGTCTATATACAATTGGATGGGAAGCACCACATTTTCATAGCTCTTTGCTAGAGGTGCATTCAAAATGTTCCAGAAGTAAAGTCTGTGGCTCTGGGCTGAGTGTGAATGGCTAAGCCAGGCAGACAGAGCACAGGCTAAAGAGCAGTAGGAATTCTTTAGGTTGTCCTTGATTCTGAGGCTGCCTGCTCCGCATCCTACCCAAGGATCCTGCATTGCCATCACATGCTGATGTACAGGTATATCAAACCTGGGTGCAAAGAGCTTGTCTTCATTCAAAACAGGTTCCCCTGCTTACCAGGGAGGGATGGGCACACGCTGTCCATTGACATGCATGGCAGAGCTGCCCTGCGTGAGCACCAAGGTGTGGAATATTGGAGTAGGATTTGTAGGTAGATGCTGCAAACAAGAAGATAACAAATCCCAGCTTGTCAGTATTTCACAAAGGAATATTCAGGGTTTATCTGTGTTGTACCTTCTGACCTCCTGTCTTGACCATGGGCACTGGGGGATAAGATAAGGGAAGGGACAGAACTGCACAGTACCAGCAGGAGCTGAATTCAAATAAAACTGACTGCAACAGAATACCCTGCGTGGATAAGGCAGAACGTGGGGAGGCGTCCTGTGGGACTGCAGCTCTGGGGCCACTGCAGCTGGTAGTGCTGCTCACACCACAGCTGCAACTGGGCATGCTGGCCTCAGACCAAGGAAGGTAATGGGATTTCTTCAAAATCTCTTCAGTGAGAGAAAATACTCCATCTGAGTCAAAGTAGTTTGGGCAGAGTTTGGAAAGCTCACATGCTAATCTTCTGTGCTGCCCTCAGAAGCCAGCAGGGCCCTGAGCTGAGCATCACCAGGGAGAACAGGCAAGAGGACTTCTCCAGGCATGGGACAAATCTTGCCCTGAGCACACCTTCTTGAAACCTCCTCCGTCTTCCTTCCTTATCCATTCCTTAGCCATTCCTTCCTTCTTGAGGGGCTGGAACTACACTGTCTTAAAGGTCCCTTCCAACCCAAACCATTTTATGATTCTATCCAGCCTCGACTATGTCCCTCATTTCCAAAGACCACCTCTGGTTTCATTGGGATATCATAATTCAGGTCTGAATGACATAGCAAAGTCATAGGCACATCTCGATACAGCTGGCTGGGGGAGCTCGTTGGAATAGAAAACTCTGGGAGGTAAGAAAAAAAGGATTAGTCTCACTTGTGCTCCCAGCATCATGCCACAATTTCCCCTATCTTCATTTTCAGGCTATTTTCCCTCAAACTGACATGGTTAGCAATCCTTCCTCCCCTTGAAAACCTCCAGGTCTGGTTTATTTAATTTTGGAAGAGAAAATATCCGCAAGAACGCCAGTTTGTCCATCTAGCTGGATTTCATTTAACCTCTCTTACGCAAATAATAAGACCATTTATAATACAAGGTGTGGTGGACAGTTCAGCAGCTGGCTTCAAAGCGAACTCGATGTTTTCGATATGGTCTCTTCTGTTGGAAAATTTCAGCTGTTCTTCAGCGATTGAAATCTCCTTCCTCCGATGCACTGCAAGGTTACTGTATAATCCACTGCGTATTTCAGAGTTAGATTACAATTATTGGCAGATATAAATAGACGTTTTCACAAGCAATATTGTTCGGTATGCTAAATGTTACTTTAATTTGCTGGTTCAATTTAAAGTGAATTCCTGTCATGCACAGAACAAAATAGATCAATTATATTACTACTAATTATTGTTATTATTTTAAACTCTGCTTCTCCAGCAGATTTAACAAATTTGTCAATCCAGCCTGTTCACCTTCTTGAAACCAAACCCGGCAGTCTTGCATGCAAATTACTCAAGATTTTCAACGAGCAACAATGTTAATTGCGACTGTTTGGTAATTATCTCCCCCTAGACAGTCTCAATTTATCACATCGAGGCCTAAAGGCTCCAACGTCTTCATCTTCCAAAAGTATTGATATATAGCCCTATACATCAAGAATAAAAATTGCATTTTGCAGCCATCCTTATTGTCAGGGTCAGAATAAATAGGGGAAAATATTAATATTTTGGAAGGAAACGTACCTGCAAGTTGGTCTGAAATTTCTTGCTGGAAAACCAAACTTTTTCATCAATATTTTGAGGTAATGTATTAAAATCATCAGAAAATACCTTCTTTCTCTGCCTGGCTCTGATAAATAGCCTTTTATGTTCATGTTTCTTGTACCAAAATAAAAGTTCAAAACCCATAAACTATGTGACATCTCTCCTGCCTACTTATAACTGCGTCTTTTCTCCATCAGGGTATCTTTATCAGAAGGTCATAAATCACAGCCACTCACATTATGGAGCGGCGATTCTCATAGGGCTCTGCTAAGGCAGGTTTCATCTTAAGGTATTCATTTTTGTAATTCAGTGCTGCATCATTTACTCTTTTTTTGCTGCAATAATCCATCTGAGATCAAATATATGTACATATAAACCAGCCTCAATATTGAAAAAATAAATAAATCTGGGAGCGATGTTAATGGGTGGGCAGAAATAGTGTGTTTGTGAAGGGTTTTGAGGTCTTTGGCTGTTTCTGTTCGGACTTGGACTGAAGCTGGGCTTGCAAGGAGGATCCGAGAGGTGAAAAGTAAAAGAGAAGTATAAGGCAGAGGCTGTTCCAGGCATGGGAGATGGAGAAGAGCATACACCCTGCCAGGGTAAACGCAGAACCCTAAGACAGATGGGACAGGCATGGTAGAAGCATGAAAACTGAAACCACAGAGCTTTCCAAACACAGCAGAGACAGGAAGCCTGCAGAGACGAGCAGGGGCAATCAAGGAAAAGGGAAAAAGAGAAACAGATTATTTTGTTCTTTATTCGCAAGCAACATGTCTCCAGAAGCCCTGGGCCTGAGCTGCTGCCAAATGCTCCTCATTCCACCTGAGCACCAGAGAGATGGGCAAAACAGAGGGAAAAACAGACTGCTGAGGCTGGCCTTTTTAGTTCGTTGGTGGGAAATAGGACTGAGGGAAGAGTTAGCACCCCCGGGTAAATGAAACATTCTAAGAAAGGGTCACCGCTTCCATAACTTGCTCTCAGCCTGATGGCAGCATGAATGGAGCAACATGGATAGAAAAACGGGATGTGTCCCCATGCAGTGACAAGGCATACTCTGCAGTGCGTGAATTTGTTGGCTTCATCACATCCATGGCCAACAGCAAGGAGCTGTGGGCAGGCCATGAAAGGAACTCCCAGGGCTGAGCTACGCTGGTAAGATGGCAGTGAGCATTCAGTGATGCTGCAAGCAAAGTGAGACACATGGGGGAAAACAACCTGGCCCTACACTCACCACGAAAGGAACTAAATTGGCTTTTACCTCCAAAATGAGATCTTGGAGTGGTCGCAGGCAGTTCAAGACTGGCAGCCCATCAGGGAGCAGTGGGCTCAACAGGAATACGGGGGCAGAGCTATTAGGAAAGGCAAAAAGGACAACACAGAGAGTGTAATGTTCCTGCTTCAGGCCTCAGTGCTCTTTCATCTCAGCTGTCGTGTCACTTCAGGGGAAATAACACAAATAAGGATTTGGGGAGGGCAGCAACATCAGTGCAGGAGGGAAGAAACATCTGCCCAAGCTATGGGTGTGGGTGGGAGCATGGCCATGTAAAAGTAAATAGTATGGGGAAACTGTCTCTCATTTCGTGAGCTTATGGGCCGGGGAGGTTCTTCTGCCTTCTGACTGCCTTCCCTTCCCATCACTTGGCACACTGCCAGCCGGAGCAGTGGGATGCAGAGGACCAAGTGCAGGATGAGCATGTGCTATGTTTTGTTACAGCAGATTGCCAATTTTACACATCTTCATATCTCAAAAGCCATGTAATGAAGAGAAGACGTTTAAAGCAACAAAAATACAGGAAATGTAATAAATGCAAAAAGAGAATTATGTGGAAAATGCATTCAAGGAATGTGTTCCTCGTTGTTGAGATGCTTGCAGTCTACTTGCTTCATGAATATTTAGAACTAAGAAGGTTGGCTCCAAATGTCAGTCTAACTGTACACAGTTTTCCTTGTTATAAATATTACATTTTTTTCCCAAGACAGCAGAAAGCAGAAAAGTAACAGATAAGACCTTGAAAGCCCCCTTCTTTTGCTCCTTGAAATCAGTTCATTTGGACTGTAAATTCCTCTGCGCTACGTGATAAAGATACTTTGCTTTCATCTTTATTTAAGGTTGCCAAATCCGAAAGATTGGTTGACCTGGAAAATAAAAGGGATACTGCTGTAAATATTCCATACGCTTTCTAGAGCTGAGACAAACAGCAGCTGATGCTGGAGTGGTGCAAAATCTGAGACTGGCAGTATCAGAGTGACTACCATGCACAAGAGCTCCTAGAATTGGCATCTGGCAGATGAAGACTTTGTTTCTGGAAACACATGCTCTCTAAGGACAAAACAGAGTCATTGTAAATTAGATGTGAAATAACAGCTTTTCCTGGAGGGTATATCTGATGATCTCATTCGTAAAGAGAGCCAGAATGTTTGGGCAGGGTTTCATCCAGCCAAGGGGGATTTGGTGGTCTTGAGTGGAGGAGAGCTTGGCATTGTGATGGGCCGGTCTCATAACTAACTGAAAACAAAGCCCTTCCAGGAAGGGACTGGGCTCAATGCACAGATGAGAACTAGAAGGCTCAATCCAGGCAAGATGGGAGCATCACCGGAGGAGGGTTCCCCTCCATCAAGAGCATGTCTGCTGACTGTTAATGAGATTTACAGCCTTCCCTGAGCCTTGGGTGAGATTTCCACTTGGAGCTTGTCACAGTTCTGTACAGAGCTCCACTAAGCCATAGCTGCCTGGAGGTGGATGACCTCCCACCTGTGTCATTGCTTCTCTACTGAGCCTACATATCCCAAAGAAAGAAATGGTGATCAGGAGCTACTGATCCAACAGGTCTTCATGCCACACATGGTCTCCAACATGGGTACCCAAACAGCAACATTCAGGAAACATCTGTTGCTCATGAGAGGTGTTGAGTGTTCCCACCTCATGCTGTGCGTCCCTATCAGGCTGTTTGGATGCCCAACTGCTTCATAAAATGCGTCCAAGGACACCTTCATGCAAAAGCCAAGGTGCAGGCAAATAACTAATGTATTTCAAGTTGTCATGTTTCCTGAGGGCTTCAGCAAGAAAATCATTGATATCCTCCAGGCTTAATCAAAACTGAACACCTCAGAACTTCACATGCAAGGCTAGGAGACATTTCAGAAAATGTAGGCCATAGCTCTGCAATGTTATAGTCTTCCGCCCAAAAACCAAAATCTGCCTTTCTTTTTCTCAAAAGGATATGCTCTGACAAACTCCCAGCAAATGAAAATTGAGATTTTGTTCTATTTATACTCTTTGAAAATCCACAGACAATGTAAATGAATTTGTAGTACAAAACTGAATGTATTATCCGGACTAGTGAGAGATAGTTACACATCCTTCGTACAGCGGTACACAATAATCCAGCCAAAATATTTCAGAACTAATTACGGTACATCCTTCTAATCCCTGGTAGAGAAAAATAACCTATATTTTTGGAAGTTCATTGGAAGCATGTGTTTAAGATGTTGTTAATCCTTTGTTCCAAAATCATTGGCTGGATGATAATGAAACAGTCCTGTTTGCTCTCAGTGTGTTAAGACCTAAATTCCATCTTGGTTAAAGCTGATTATTTTGTATAAAGGAACATAACTCAATTCCTTTTCTTCTTGTTTTGCTTTCCTTTCTTTCAGTGAGAATTTTCCATTCCTACTTTGGTTTTCTAGATGGCAACCGGCAGTAGAAAACGATCGGCTTTAATCTCAAATTTCAGAATCAATACAGTGTGGGTAGTATTGATTTTGGCATACCGGGATGACCCCAAGGGGGTTTGCAGCAACCAAAGAGGGCTTTTGATGTTTTTGGACCTTCTTCAATTAGAATTGCTAAAAAACCTTCCACCCTGCTAAAACACAGGAGAGCCCAAATAACTTTGCTTTGCAGCCGCGTACCCGTCAAAGCACAGCAAGGTCCTGGCATGTAATGCCCATGGATCCAGCAACCACAATGTCCTTCTGCATCGCAGGGCAAGGGAGGGTGAAAAACCGCCATTTCACCTAAGACAGGCTAAAGAAAACTATAGAGCCTTATTTGCTTCCATTGAGAAATACTCATGAATTGATATTGGAAATGTAGCAAGGAGTGGCTCTTATATCTGAGCTCTGGTTTTTGCCACTCCTGCTGGAAACACATTTGCAAGCAAACTTAAATCTCAGACTTCCTAAGTTCTGAGTACTTCACTCTGTGACTTTAATATTCTTTAACCATATGGGCTCCTCTGTAATTCTAAATGATTTTTTGAAAGGTCTGGATTCAATTTCTCTAATAGCCTCAGTGTTTTCAGGCCAGCTAAGATCACTTTTGCAGTTTGGTGTGAGTTTGGGATGTTGCCCAGAGCAAACAATAGAGGAGCTGTGTGATTTTTTTCTTTTTTTTCTCCTATAAATTTTATGAATTTCAGATTGATGTCTGTTGAGTTTATACATTTTTTTTTTATAAATCTTACTAAAGATGGTTGAAGAACAAAATAAGTTGCTCTGAGCTGCCATGTTGTCTTTGCATACCAGGCTGCACTGAGCTCCAGTACAGCATCCTCCTCTTCCTCCAGACTACCACCAGCCTGGGACACGTCAAAAGGCTGTCAGATCTCTCAGCACAGCTTTTCCCACTTACTGAAGACACCTCTGATAGGCTTGCACCAAGTCAAGGGGTCTGGCTGTCCCTGAAGCAGCCCTAAAAGCTGTGTGACTACCCTGAAGATGGCTGAGGTTAGATGGACGGGTACCCTACCAAGTCCCTCTGCAAGTCAGGCACTCAGGAATAAAAGAAGTCATTCTCTTCCATTCAAGAAGTGGTTCAGAGAGCCTAAACATGAAGTTTTGCAAGAGCTAGTCTGGCAAATAGTCCTCCTGAGCATTTCTGCTCGTATTCCGGGGGATGGAGTGGAGATTATCCTTGCAAACCACATGTTTTGTTCTGCAATAGTAAGGAACACAGGAGTTCTTACACAGGAATAGTAAGGTGCGCAGGAGGAGAGGGTTTGAATTCAAGGTGGTGCTGATAATGTAATGAAAAGGTCTGAAAAATAGAAATAGAAGAAAATGTGATGGGGATGCAGACAGCAGGCACTATCCCGCACTGCTTCACTGCAGAGGTGGGATGAAGGGGCCCAAAAGGAGGCAGCAGGAGTTGTCAGAGATAGAGAAAATACAGCCTGGAAGGAAAGATTGAGAGGACTGGGGATGCTTAATACACAGAAGAGAACACTGAAGGGAAAACACACCACCGGATGGGAATATAGATTTAGCAACAGCAAAGAGAAGATTTTGTTCAGTAGGTCCATGGAGGATAGGAGAGGGAAGTGTGCATTCTGCTGATTTGGGCAAGGTATCAGTAGAGACATCCTAGCCTAGCAAGCAGCAGAGACATCTCTGCCAGGCCATGAGAAGATCAAAGAAGGCTTAAGGAGGAATTTGGGAATGATTACATTGGTTCAAGATGCCCTGCTCAAGAGCCTGATGCTGCTGCCTTTCATTCTGGGGCACATAGTAGAGCAGGATGGAAAGGGAGATACATTTTATAGAGTACTATGTCTTACAGAGTGGCCTTGAAATTCAGAAATGGCTCTGTGTTGGTGGGTGTATAATCAATAAGTATACACAGGTATAACTGGTAAGTATACAGAGAAATTAGGCCAGTCTTTAGAAAGTGTATAGCTGGAAAAATTATCATGTTGGAAAGGACAATCAGAAAGGAATAGAAAATACTCACCAGTGTTGTAGGCTCGCAAGGCTCCAGAAGGAGTGATCTCCAGGAAGAGATCCTTCCTTAGTGGAAGTCAGCCCCTAAATGGGGTTTAGGAGAGGTGGAGCCTGGCTCCACCCCTTCCGGTCACACAGATGAATTGCCTTCACCTGTGCTCCCACAGCTGACTCAGTGCTCACCTCAGGTGGTCATTCAGAGGTTCTGGCCGTGATTCAACAGTTCCCATACAGTGGGTAAAACTTGAAGATTTGGGGAATATCTGAAATAATAAATGGTTTTCTCAAATTTTGGTCAAAAATAAAACTTCTTTTGCAAAGGAGGCTTATAGTTTGCTGCTTTCCTGACCTGTGTCTTTTTTTCTCTCAAGAGACAAAACAAGTCCAAATTGTGAAAGTGCTGCATTGTGACATACTGAGATTGGCAGCTGCGTTTCCCAAACCAGCACAGTTCTGCAGCTAAAATAAAACGAAGCAGGGCGGGGGTGTCTTTATTTGTTGTTTCTTTTTCATTTAACTGTTCAAATCCAAGATGAAATATTTCAACTGGCCCGAGCAGCAGCAGCAACAACTGTTTTGCATTCTCTGCTCACTGAGATGTGCTCCTTCCCAGCCCGCTTCCCGCTGCCCCAGCTTGGGTTGGGATGGGAGGAGAGGGGAGAACAAATCCAAAGCTTGCAATTCATCCCAGGCTGGAAATGCTGCTCCCTTCCCTGTTCCTTGGCTTTGGAGGTTTGGTGAGGTATGTGTCCATATGCGGGTGTCAGGGAGGCTCTCAGCTCTTTGAGCATGGGCAGAGAGCTTCAGGATGCTGTGGAATTGGCAGGGAAGCTTAATTGCTAACAATGGGGTGCAAAGCATCCTGTGTCTGCTGCCTAAGAGCAAAGCTGATCTGAAAGCCCTGAGCTCCAGAGAGGTAAAAGATGTGGGAAGTGGGAAGTTTGCATCCTACTGAACCAGAAGATTACTTCTGAGCTCGTTAAACTTTGTAGACAACAAAAAAGATCATTCTGGAAAGAGACTAAAAGATAACAAATAATTCCCTTTTAAAAGCGAAACAATAAAGGCTATTCATTCATTATTTGAATTTCTTGCCTAATGAAATTGGATCCAGCCTGAAATCCCCCCATAAACTGAAAGCTAATTCATTTCCTCATTTGAAATGCATGTTATCAATTACTGACTGTAGATGTAATGATTTCCATAGCTAGTTTTGATTCTGACACAAGTCACTTTGAGGGTTTATTGATGACGGGTGTATAAAGAAGTCAATTCAGAAATGTATACTGAATTCATCTCTGTGCTGTACGCACAGCTATCGGGTCTTTGAACCACAGCTCAGCCAGGCAGATAAACATCTGCTCATCAGAAAACTTTAAAGGCAACCTAGATTTCAGAGTTCCTCTTGAATCCTCCGTGGCTCCTGGAGGATGAGTGATGGGTGTGATGCAGGACCATCGCAGAGAAGGTTGGATAGCATGCTATTCCACTTGGGCTGGAATCCAGAAATGTCCCTAGAAGTTCCTCAGGCCGTAAGTTGCTGCCTAGGTTTTCTCCCAGGAACAAGGGAACTCCGTAAGTTGAAACCTTTAAATACCACCCCTACCTGATGTAAGCCACCAGAGCAGTAGTTTTCAGCCTCATTATATGGGTTTCCAGACCAAAAATAAGCATGAGAAACAGAATTAATATCATAGGAAGCCCTACAAGGCACAGGCATGATAGCTGCAGGGCTTGCTGTCCCTCACTCTTGCCATGCATCATGCTGCTTTACCCATACATCGTCATAAATTTCTTTCAGACAAGTGGAGATTTTTCCTTTTTTGCCTGTCAGAGTCACACTTACAGGCTCACATTTTCAGGGTGACTCTGAGGAGTCTCCTGAGATGCCTCGCTTTAGCCTAAAGCAAGGGAGAAGGACATGAAGGACATCAGATACGTGCGCTGCCCCATCACCCACCCAATGGGCACTGTGTGCTGGCCCACTGGCTGGGGCTTTGGGAGGGCAATCACTGCAAAACTCACTCCACAATTAGCTATTTGCAAACCTTACATGTATGCATGGCTTGTCCTCCAGAGCCCTTTGCTTTTCTAGTGCTCCCCTTTACACTCAGTTAATGGTTTAGCTTCACCTCCAGCAGCCCTGCACCACTCCCATCCCACCTCATGTGGCCATATCCCACCCACGGGGCTCTGTGGGGTTTTACTCCAGGGCTTGCATCCCAAGCACAGCTTTTCAGACAGTCATGCATTCCCATGTCAGAGCATGGCAGCATGCAATGTTTTCTTCTCTCTTATTGTTTATTCTAAAATGGGCTTAATATTTTCAGGGTAGAGGAACTTTATGGGGCCAGAGCTCCAATCATTATAAATCAAGTGGAACGTACAAACACCAAGAAGCAAAAAGTAAAACAGTACACTGCAAATCATTCACGTCAATAATCTAGGCTGTGATTTGTAGCCAGGAAAGGGAATTGGACTTTTTAATATGTAACACATTAACCTAAGTGTCTACTTAAATGGAGCTGCGTTTTTAATGTGTTGACATATTAACACAAGTACTCTTTCTCTAATTCCCCCAACCTTAACATAACAATAATATTGTTAAATCATTAGCAGACCTTTAAAGAAATATTAATTCTCCCTAATAAAATATTGAATAATGCGTTTTGCTGTTGCCTAGGCACGCTGAATAAGCAGTGTTCACCTGATCACACCTGCCCCTACTTAGATTTCATAGCCACGGAAAGCATGTGCTTATGTATGCTAGGCAGAGGCACAACATTTTCAGCAATAATTCTGGCAGTTCAGGCAGGCAATGATCACAGAGGGCAGAGCAACTGAATTTGTGCTGTTTTTGTTGGATTATGGGTTTATTACCAGTGTGGAGGTGGTGTGGCCAAAGAGATGCTTCTGGTGCTTTCTCCACGCCACCATGAGCTCTGGGGATGCTCTGGTCCCTTCCTGAGCCCCCCACAGGGTCTCATCCTGCACTGTGGAGACAGCAGTGCAAGGCCTGGCCCTGGACAACAGAGGATATAAAGCCAGTGGATGCTCAGGGAATGAAACTGGAAAATCACTCCCATATTGACACCGGAGGTGTGGACAGTGGTCAGTTCTCTTCCTCCTCGTCCTCTCCCTCCTTCTACTTCCGTAGCTCTCTTTATTTTGATTCATTTTCTTCTTGTTTAATATGGTGTGTTTATGGGCAGAGTGTGCTCAGGATGGTGTATAATGGGACCAACTGTGCAGAAATGTCATGCATGCGAAATCTATGCAAAGCCCCTGCTATGCTTTTGCCTGAATCAATTTAAAGAAGACGCTCCATAAAACAGGATAAAGCCAGATTAAGTGCATACAAATGAGGCAGCCCAGGCAAGGTTTTCAGAATTTGTTGAAGGCAGATGGAATACAAATGGCAAGAGAAATTGCACTGGTGGATGTGTAAAACATACTTGACAGATATACCCAGGGAGGTGGGAGGAGGAAGAACCGGCCTAAAGAGGAGCCTGCAAGGTCACCGAGAGACCAAGGGACAACGAGCTCAACACGAGGCAGTCCAGCTCCACCAATTCAACAGAGGGACAAGCCAATCAGAACTGCTTCCCCAGTGTTATTTGCTTTGCTTTTGCATGCATTTGATATTCTCCAAGTGCTTTCAGTTCCCAGCCTCTGCAGATTTCCCTGCCGACAACGCACAGCAGCCTCCACAGGACGGCGGTGCATGGGGACAGAAACATGCACAGCGCGCTGTGAAACAGGGAAGGCAGATTGGGAACTTCTGTTCTTGTGAGCTGGGAATGAAGGCAGCACAGTGAAAACTGATGAAAGGAAATACTTCTTTTTTTTTCACACAGTTCGCTGCTGGAAATCATTGCCAGGAGATTTTGTTGAGGCTGAAAACTTGGCAGGCTTTGAGATGTGAATTGGGCATTCCTGTGGATGGCACGAACACATAGGGCAGAGATTTTTAAACAGGTTGGATATTAGGAAAATTTCCTCTCAGGAGTGGTGAGGCACTGGCACAGGCTGCCCAGGGAGGTCCCTAGAGGTGTTCCAGAACAATGGAGTTGTGGCACTGAGGGACATGGTCTAGACTAGTATGGGTTGATGGTTGGACCAGATGAGCTTAGTGGTATTTCCAATCTCATTCTATGATTTAGGCTAGCTGCAGCAGGCTGCAGAACCCACGGACCCCTCTTGTAAGGAGTTTTAGTTTGGCTCTGGAGGAAACAGGGCAACCTAAATCCCACTGCAGGTTTGCATGTCCATGCAGGAGCATCTTGGGTCTTTCTCCATCCTGTGCATCTCCCAGTCATGTCCCACCAGAGTGACCAAGGTCTGCACAACTCAAAGGCACTTCACTTCCCAGCAGAGCTGTCAAATAGCAGTAGTCAAACACAGATGAAGATGCTCTTCCACTGCATCTCCTGGGGACTGCACAATGAGAAGCAAAATTTCCACTGAGTTCAAACCTGGGCACAACCGCTGTAAATCAGGAAGCAGAGTCACACAGCACTGGAGGTACTGATGGATAGACCATGGTTCTCATGGGTACTTTGGGAAAACAACATGTCCTCAGGCTGCTGGGGAGAAAATCACTTGGAAACAGAGCTTGAGGTTTCCAGATTTTTGGGAGTCAGGTACCCATGTGAGCAGAAGCTGCTGCTGTTGTTTGTGATGTCCCCAGGATGTCAGGCTGGTGGAGATGAGGATGCTGCATGCTCTCAGGCCTGTCTCCCCAGCACTGAAACCCATCTGCTGTCTTGTTTGGGGGCATATTTTAGAGAGAATTTATTCAGAATCTCTTTAGGAAATCCTAAATATTTCATTGGCAGCGCTTAAGATATTCCCACATCTTCAAACCAAGCATATGGCCCTAGGAGGAAAAAAAGGAATTGAAACTAATGACAATCAAACTCTGCAACCAATCTGCAGACCCTTTTTGACAAAAAAATAAAAGAAAAAGAAAGAGATTTTAATGCCAATTATTTCAGAAAGTTAAGTGAATGCAGAAGCCTACGTATCTGGCAAGTCTGGAACTGTTTGGTGGTTGTTTGCAGAAGACTTTGTTTTTTGTCAGAGCGCTTGTTATTCAGCTGTTCAGCATTTTGATAGGAACCTCATGTGGCCAATGAACACCTGAAAACGCTGCACAGAGCAGGACTTTGCCTTCTGCTGTTAAAAAATATGTGGCCAAAGAACCAGTCACGTATTTCATTCTGATTGAGAATCAGAAGATGTCAGAAAGCTTCAGTTTTTGAGAGTGAAAAGCCACCTTTGCTCTTCAAGAAATCACTTTTCAAGGGGAAAACTGGGAGATACTTCACTATGAGGGTGGTGAGGGGCTGGGACAGACTGCCCAGAGAAGCTGTGGCTGCCCCATCCCTGGAGGTGCTCAAAGCCAGGTTGGATGGGGCCCTGCGCAGCCTGCTCCAGTGGGAGACGTCCCAGGCCATGGAAAGGGGTTGGAACCAGATAGACTTGAAGGTCCCTTCCAACCAAAACCATTCTGTGATTCTGTGGTTGTAGGAAGCCATGCAACCTGTAAAAATGGACATACCACCTCTCATTCGTACATGTTTGCTTCCGCCCACTCCTCATGTGCTCTGCTAGAGCTGTGTGAGCACCAAGGGCACAAGGAGCCGGGCTTGGAAGAAGGGAGGAGGGAGGAGAAGACAGCTCAGCTGCAGCTCTCACTATCCATGGCTGAATAATTTAGGCTTTCGATTTGGATTCAGGTGCCTCTGAAGCTGACAATTTCACGGCCTTCACCAGAACAACAAGCCCTTCATTTAAACATGAGGTTGGTTTGGCTGCAAGCCTAAAATGTGTCTTGTAGATGCAAGGGCTGCTCATGGATGCCACGGTCTGTTCCGAGCAGCTTAAGGACCTCTGCCGGGTCCCAGATAGTTCCCTTTGCCCTCTTGCTGCTTGCTCCAAAGAAGTGTTTGCATTGGTGGGAAGCAGCTCAGAACACTCCCAAGGCAGCCGTTTGGGAACTTCCCTTAGCCTAGACCAAAGCCTTGGTGAGGGGAAAAGCATGAGCAACAAGAATACTTGGTGGGCAGCTGAGGTGTAGTGGCTGGGCTCAAGTCATAGCAAACACACAAAGGAGTGTTGGGTTGCCCTGCAGTCACATGTGCTGGGTTCAGACCCTCCCAAAACCCCAGGAGGGCCATGGAGCATCTTCCAAAGTTGTCTCAGCAGTGTCTCCTTTAACTTTGCTGGAAGTGTTGAATCGAGAGCTAGCAGAAATGCTTTCACTGAAGTATTATTTTTTGCTTTCCCATCCTCCACCAAATAAAGCCTTTTTAAAGAGACTTGAAATGCACTTGATGAACTGCTTTCTTGACAAAAAAGAAAAAGAAAGAAAAGGTGAGGGGAGAGGTAGGGATGGATTTTGAATGTGCAAAAAGTATCGTTTCAGGATTTTCTTCCTGTGACACGGTTCCCTTAGGAAATACCTTGCCATTTCATTTCCATGTTTTCATTGCTCAGCCTTTCAGAAATAGCATTTCTTTGTTTAAAACTGACCCAGCTAGGAATGCAAACGCAAGGTCATTCTCAGCACTCTGCGCTGCTCACTCGACATCACCTCCTATTAGGGTGATGCCTGCGCCCTTGAGTTGCGCAGTGTCTGTGCAAAAGCAGGGGAGTATTTTGGGATGCCTTGGGAAAGAGAATGTATGGAAAACAGAAAATCTGAAAAACAAGCAGGAAAGAAATTATTTTTCCTGGCTTCTAAATGGTCCATGGTAGGACCTGAGGACACCCATCAGGTGAAACATCCATAGAGAACTGGAGCCGGAGTGGTGCATAAAGCCAGGCCAGCCGTGGCTCAGCATCCCCTGGGAGAAATATCACATGAAGCAGTGATTGTGAAGGAAAGGAGCAGACATCCCAAGCAAGACATTCCACGGGACTTTATACATCCCAAAGGAGAGATAATTAAGAGCTTTCCTACCAGCCCTGTGAACTGGTGCGTTGCCAGACAGCAAAACCCAAGGCCGGTTTCCACGTCCAACACCATGTTTCCCCCTCAATGGCTGTCCCTGTTGGCCAATTCCAGTGAGCAGCCGGCTCCAGATGAGGACCACGGGTTCATTAGAGTTGATAAGGCACATAGGGTTGAAGCCTATAAAATTCTTGTGGCTCTCTGCTGGCCGCAGGATGCTGGTGAAAAGCTGCCTGGTTGTTTATAAAGGCTCTGCTCCTGCTTCTGCTGTGGGGAACGGCATTTAGGCACCACGGGAATGGCTGAAGGGGAAACTGCAGGAGCCCCTGGAGCCTCCCAGCATGCTCAGGGAATAGAATAATGAGAGGTCTTGGTTTCAAGGGCTTAAGCATAAGAGCACACAAAGGATGCTTCATAGATTGTGCTAGTTGGTGCCTAGAAGGTCACAGGTTGGGCTGAACCTGGCTTTCCCCAGTGCAGATGTGGTGCTTGTACTGCCCTGTCTCCCTCTCAGCTTATACGACTCAAACTTGGGAAGGACATTGCTGTTGGCTTCCCACCAGAGCAGACATATGTTATCCTAATGAGAACAGACCAATCACCTCCGAGCTTCATGCCCAGTGAGGAAACAATTCCTGTTCTCATCCTTCTCTAGCACAGAGCATTTGTTTGCTATTTCCCCTGTTTTACACTGCATTTTGAAAATGAAAACATCTAAATGGATCCACTCAAACCTCTGTCTGTCCAATGGAGGCTGACTGCAGCCTGCTTTCCCAGATGGAAAGTTGCACCTTGGAGCTCAATGCAGGGCATCCCAGAAGGCTGCAAGTTGACCAGGTGACCCCAGACTCTTCCCATTGCCTTGAGAGACCTTTGTGGAAGAGCAGGTAAAGGAAGAACACAAAGTTTTTGAAGATGCATATAGGGGAAGGAAGCTTAATTTGCTCCTGCAGCAGCAGCTGCCTGGTGCTCCTCTGTATGCTGTTCATTTGCAAAGCCATCCATGGTCATTTATTTAGGAACCTGCCTGGGAACAGATGCTCTGAACAGAAACGTGGCAAATCCTCCGCAGGGCCCTCTGTGCAGGGGATTTTTGGCAAAGAGAAGGAAGAAAAGGTGAAGGTGACAGGAGCTGTGCAGAACTCAGAGTGCTCACACAAATAGCCAGAACTAGCCCGGAGTGGTGTTCCTACTGGAGCTGGAGTTTTGCTCAGGGGTTGTGGTTGGAGATTAGGTTCAGCAGAGTGGAACTCCTCTGGGGCATATCCTGCAATGAATTTAATAAGTTTTTGACTGTCTGACTGCGTGGGAATGCTTCCTCCTGGCTCAGGTGACTTGTGCTCTGCTGTATGGCCACTGTGGGCTGAATGTAGCAGTAGAGATCAGAGTCTGGCATCCAGAATCCACCCACTGACAGCAGCATCCCAACGAGGCTGCTCAGGACACATGCTGCTCCTATGGGAAGGGCAGTGCCTCACTGGGAGATGTGAGCAGGGCACGGGAGGAAAGTGAGCACATTTGGGAACCATGATTAGACAGCTGGGGTGGTACGGTAAGTCTTGTTGATGTCACAAGTGGTGACAGCCCTGCTGCTCTCAGGTACTTGAGTACCTGCAGCACAGCTAGATGAAATTGGGCTTGAAAGGGCCCAGCTCTTTGGCCATGGTTGCTATGAGCATCATTAAAAACCATGAGGTTTTTAATGAAAAACAGTGATAAAGAGCAAGGTAAAAGACTTGGAGAGGTGGATGGGGCTTCAGATATCTGCAAACGAATTAAACATTTCAAAGAATGTTCTCTGTGATACCAGCAAGGAAAGTGGGCAGGGAGCTGGCAGCTCCTGCTCTGAGTCCCTGGCCATGGATGGAGCTGGGTCAGCAGCAACCTGTACAGCCCTGCAAAGCAGCCTCACACACTGTCACATCCCCCTGCATAGGGGAAAGATGCTGGGAATGGAGTCCCTGTTGTCTCCAGCAACCTACCAGGTGGGTCAGCACAACGTCCACCAGCCCTCCTTCCAGGATGCAAACTAGGACCTCACACCTTGATGCCTCCCAAACCCTTCCATCCATCAGACTGGGGTGCTCACAGCCCATGGGCACTGCTGGAAAGGGATGTGGCAATGGCTGCAAAAGCAGCCCAAAATCTGGGATGTGCCACTCCACAATGGGGAGCGGAGCAGGGAAGCAGTGAGGCAGAGTAGATACAGATTTGCAGTAACAAAGGGGTTCTTTTTTTCTGTTCTCATTTTTTGTGCGCCGAAACAAAGGAGAGACTGAAGAGCGCCTGTTTAATTTGCGAATTTCACAGATTCAGCTCACACAAGAGAGGGGGGGAGAATCAACAAAAAGCCCAACAACAGGCATGGAAAGAGCCCCAAGTATTAATGGCAGCTGATCAATAACTAATCCGCAGTGTTCCAGTTACCAACTTGATGGAGAAAATTCACGGTGCTTAAGTAATTCCAACTAATCTTAATGAATGCCTCCATGCCTACATGCCTGCAGAGCTGTGTGAAATTTATAGAAAAATGTCATTTCGGCTCTCTGAATATTTTTTTTTCCCCTTGCAGTCATCAAAGGAGCATAAAATATGCTCTTAGAAATCTGCTATCTCTCTCTGCCAGATGAGGGCTTCAAAAGGCAAGCACTCATTTTTTTTTGTCGTAAGCAGGGAAGATTATGAATACATTATCTAGTTAACATTAAAAAAAAATCAAAACACCCAATTTTACATTCTTACTTATTTATCCCGTGCCTCTGTCCCCTTTGTGTGCCTCGCCCTCGCCCCTGCTGAAGAAAATAATGCCCAAGTAGACAAATCAGTGACAAGTAGAAAACAGTGATATGTATTTTTGTTCTATTTTTATTTGGTGCTACTCGGAAAAGAGGAAAAAAAAGAAATTTCAAAGAGGAAGATCAATATGGTGGTTTCAAACCTCCTCTGTCTTTGCTGGGTAAGAGCTGACGGGTTCCTCCTCTGAAGTTCAGGAGGAGAGAAGCAGACGCTGATTTGTCACCGAGCTGGGGTTGGCTGATGAGCTGCCAGCCAAGGGAACAGGCTTTGTGGGGTGAGAAGGAAGGGGGAAGATGTGGACTGAGCTGGAAGATTTCCAGCGGAACTGTTTTGCTCTGGAAAGGGGAAGGTAGGGGCTTAGCATGGGAATGGGGGGAGGTCACAACCGGGATGGGATTTGGAGGGGGTAGGAGTAAGGCTCTTCTCTGTCACAGGTAGGGATAAGGGCACAGACTGAAGTCTCTGCTGCTCATATTGGTGTCCTCCCACTCCAGGTGAATTGCCATGATGCTGTGGGATGAAGGCTTCCAGGGAGGCATCATTTATCCGCCTTACCCAGCACTCCACGTCACTCCAGCTCCTCGCATCATCCTCCTGCTGCCTGAGAAGTGCAGTAAGAAGTGCTTGGTATCATCAGTGTCAGCATCTCCATCTTCCCAATTGAGGGACCTCACCAGTAGGCCTATCTGGCCTTAGTGGGCAGTCATGTCCACTCAACTCTTAATACCCACTCCTCACGTCAGAAGGGTCCCTTTTACTCCTCCGTTTCCCCCAGGGTCCAGCTATGACTCCATCATTAATTGACGTACAAAGTATGAACAGGGCCAATTTTTTTTCTAACAACTTCAGCAACCATTGTAGTTCATAACTAGACATGCAGAGTTTTTATTAATTTAACAGTGCTATTCCCCTTATGAAATATTCATCCCATAGGATCTCTCCGCACATGAAGGTTTTGAAGAAATTGATCTGCAGTGCAGTTGCTCCTTTAAAAGAATGATTTCTTTATTATCTCTCCCTTTCAGTGATACCCTATATACAAACGGCGACTGATTAAATGTGCAATCAATCTCATGAAAGCAAACAGATACGGTTTTAATTGCAGATGGATCTACTCTTTGAGATAGGTGTTTGGAGAGCCTGGCACACCAGACCAGTGTGTGAGTGCTTTGCTTTACCTCCTTGCCCTTTGAGCATCCCTACAATACTCAGCCACCCCATGACCCTCGTCCCATGGGCTGAGCTTGCTGTGCTCTCCCTTTAAGGCAAGTGTAGCTCATGTGATTAAAGAGCAGAGCTTGAAGGCTGTATAGAGACGGGAACTATTTCGATGCTCATCACAGGGGGATCTTCAGAAGGGCTGACGCAGCAAGGCACTAGATGAAAAAGTCATCGATACATCTCACAGGGAAAGCACTCTGCTGACCACTGCAGTCAGTTTTAGCCCACGTGCAATCCTTATGAAGTGTTTGGAGATAAAACACATGGCTGTGCCCACAAGACATGCAGTGATGAGCTGTCTTCTTGGCCAGGATGCACAAGACAGAGATGCAGCCCCAGCTGCATTTGTGTGAGCTGGACCAGCAGCACAGAAGTCACAGAATCATAGAATGGCCTGGGTCAAAAAGGACCACAATGACCATCTAATTTCAACCCCCCTGCTATATGCAGGGTCACCAACCACCAGACCAGGCTGCCCAGAGCCGCATCCAGCCTGGCCTTGAATGCCTGCAGGGAGAGTCCCTCTGTCACCTCCCACAGCATCCTCATAGACATCCCTGCTAAGACTACATTCCCAAAAAAAAAGGCATTGAATGGATTATTTTCAGCTCAGCCTTTCTCAGAATTGATGTATAGACTCAGAAATGCCCTCTTAGGGAGAACAGAGTCTCTGGTGGACAAAGTGTTGAGACTATGGCTGTGACCATGCTGTGCCTGCGTGTTTCCTCCAGTTTTCCTTCTCACATTCACTCTGAAAGGCATGGGTTGATTCCACTTAAATACAAAGGGTGCACAATTCAGCTCCTGCAATCCTCGCAGGAATGAGGAGCCCTGCAGAAGATAATAATGGCTCTTCTTGCATTCTACCTATTTTGAATCTGGGCATGAAACCTCCAGTGGGGAGTGAGAAACAGAAGAAAATGTTGGGGAATCAGTGGCAGAAAGAGGTTCAGATGAATTAGCAGGTCTAGCAAGTAAGGACTGAGGCCCATAGAAAATCAGGTTTCATTTATCATATGGATGGCCAGTACTCTGTAGGAGCAACCTAAACTGCACAGCATGGGCTGGGAAACTGACTCAGAAAAAAACCAATTGCTATCATCTAAGCAGGAAGAAACCTGTAAAGTGGAACCTGTTCAGAGGAACTGCTTAAAGATAGGGCAGTCTTAAGCGGCAGAAGGATTTAATAGAGAAATGCCACCCTTGAAATCAATGAAACGTAAAAACCCTTGGACTACAAAAGAAATTGAAGACATTTGTTACCCATAAGGCCATTCTTAGAGTACTGATGGAAGAAGCTGCAGAGGTGAGGGGGCTGGAGGTAGCACGCTGCTGGATAGATCCGGCTCACAGGGGCCAAATAGCATCGTTTGTGGCCGGACATCTCCCCTCCCTGCTTGCTTGGCTGCCCTTGGCCAATCTCCCACTTTAAGCAACTTATACATACATGTAGGTATGAATACACATGCTATTTTGGTGGTTAATTCAGCCCCTTTGTACAAACACTGAAAACCTCAAGGGACCACATTCCTCAGATTTGCGGTGTGATTTGTATATCCTTAACCTACACGGAGCAACGACTGGCAATAAACACATTAGAGATTCTGCAGAGCTTGGACATAATTATTATAGTAAAAATCCAGATGAATTGTGTTGTTATCTAGCCTAACTCCCTGACCTCAGCACTTCCTACGCCTGCAACCCATGAGGCAGTATTGCATTTAGAGAGCATGCCTTAGGATTTTGCTGCCTGAAGCTGGTAAATAAAACTGACTGGAGAGATATGGGAGTCTTGGAGGGCTGAGGTGATGCTCCCAGGCAAAGCACTGGAGGCTGAGGGGATTATCCCAGGTAAAACAGCAGCTGAAACAAAGCCGATGTTAAATGTAGTTGTCTCAAACCTAAGTGGTTAACCTGTTCAATTAGACAGACATGGAGAAAGACTGACAGCTGTGAGAAAACACAGCCCCAGTGCCTATGTGTGTGATGTAGGGGATGGAAGTCCATCCAGATCCAGAGCAGGATCAGTGCAGTTGCTTCCAGACCTGGAGGGCTATCAGCAGGCTCCTGGGGCTCCAAGCGTTCCCCTTCTGCAGGCAGCAATTACAGTGCAGCAATTGCAGATCGTTCCAGAAGGTGGCATGAGTTTTTTCGCAGAGGAGAAGAGGGAAAGGTAGGCAGAGGGAAAGATTTAGAGGAAAGCAGCAGTCTGGAAACCACCTCACTCTTCCCCTGCTGAGGATGGTGCAGCTTTTTGCACAATTCTGGCCTCTGGGAGGCTGATACCTGGTCTGAAGGCTGCAATTTCTGAATGAGTGGATATAAAATAGCATGATTCCCATCCGGTAACTAGCACGCAAGACAAGAGGACTAAAAGAGGGAGCCTTCCTACCTGCAGACTTATAGTAAAGTGTTATCAATAACAGAAAAGCCTTCAATATTCCATCCCATCTGGGTCACTCGTGGTCACTTGCTGCTTAATGGCGATGTGTTTAAGTGGAAAGGGAACCTGCCACCCTGTCCACAGGAGACCTGGGTGCCCAAGATGTCTCTGCTCTTCACATCACCATCCGCTGGCCTCTTAAAGGAGAGGCCCTGCAAGCCATGCATTTGTGGCTTGAATTTAAAGGAACCAACAAACATTTAATATAGGATCGTTTTCAGTGATGTAATAGCACCAGGAGTTGCTGTGAAGCATCAAGACTGTTGTACACACGTTGCAAGAGCACAGCATTGCTCAGGGGCTCATTCCCACCATTCAGCACACAACCCAAATGCTCCTGATGCCCTGGGTTTTGTAGTGTCCTCTAAACTCATCCTCCTGACACAGCCTGGCATTACAGCAGCAGGGATGTTTTCTCAGGGAGAAAAACCTCTGTTCAGAGATTGATTTTTTTTGGCATACTTTTGTGGGACATTATTGAAACCATCTGTAAAATTGCCACGTTCTGCTCCTATTGTATCATGCAGGAATTGGAGCAGCAGTGTGGAAATGAAACATTTCAATCTCAGTTAATATGGATTGTTTCAGTCATTAAGACATTTCAGGAAGGTCAAAGGAAAACACTGGTAAAGAAAAGTGGAGAAGTGCCTTTGAAATCCTGATTTGAGTGACCTCAGCTTTAAATGTGGATGCAGCAGCTCCAAATTTGAACGCATTTTAATCACACTTCCCAACTACGAGTAAGGGTCATAAATTGGCTGTGGCAGTAAACCAGAAGAGTCTGCTCTTGGACGTGAGTATGGCTGGGGTCACAACTTCCAAACAGGAGGTGGATGGACACCAGAAGGACAATCTTGTAAATAGGTTTGGAGCTCCATTATACTTAACGCAAGATTAGAGTGATATTCATCTCGCTTAATTTTAGACCATCTAGCAGCTGGTGTCTGGTCAGAGATGTCTTGGCTAGGGCTATAGTACAGGTACCTCTGGAGAGCAACCTGTCAGGTCCTTAGATGAGTGAACAAGCTGCTGATGGCAGAAGATGTGTTGAAGAGCCTGAGTGATTGACTTAGATGGAAGGACTGACTTTCATCCGGTCAAGTATTATTCCCCCAGCAAGGGATAAATCGTGCATGCTCCCATAGCCACCCAGTAAACAGCCATCTCACAGCAAAGGGTCAGGACTCCTGATTTTCAGTTATTTAAACTAAAAATTCCCTGCATATGCAGCATATTAGAAATCGCAGTGAACAAAGTGGAAATATTTTTTGGCTGATGTGTGAGTTCTTAATGGTGCTACCCCACCCCCTTGATGGTTGGTTTTCACTGGGTTTGGCTTCACTGAGTTGCAGGTTTGTCCAAAGCCTGGCGCCTGTCAGCAGACCAAAGCATTTGTAGATTGATTTCAGAGTATGTGGGCAGCTTCAGTGGACTGATGTACAGCAGCGGGTCTGACCAGGGCTGCACTCTGGGATCCTGCCTTAGGCACCTTTCAAAGTTGGTCTGTTGTGAGCATTAAGTATGCTCTGTAGGGACTCCAGAGAGCAAAGTTTCTGCTTTAAGTGTCGATTCATCAAAAGGCTTTAAAACCTGGAGGTGGACTCAGATTCCACTTCTGTTGATACTTTCAAGGAAAACAGCATGAATTAAATCAAGGAGAGATGGAAAATCTCTGCTAAGCACTTGCTTAGGGTAACATAACTGCATTTTGCTCTCATCTCTCAGGACAGATACACACCTTAACTCCTGAGTTCTTTTGGTACTTGTTTCTCAGATGCATCAAGCTCCTGAAAAAGTGCCAACTGCTGAGATGATTCTTAAATGTGTCTTTAGAAATTGAGAGGCAACACATCTATCTTTGGGTCCAATAGGGGACAGGGAGAACTGAGGGAAAGGGAGCTCAGCCCAAGGATCTTTCTTGAACCAGTGTTCATAGCCCATTTTGCACACTCCAGACAGACCCCAAGATGGAAGACATGCATGGACGGTCTACAACCTGAAGTGTGTGAGGGCTGACCCCCCTCCACTGTGTTTTGGTGCAGCTGTTGTGCAGACTCCCACTAACAGAGAGCTTCAGCTTGTGTCTTCTGCCTCTCAGTTTCAGGCCAATCAATGACCTTTCATTTTGCAGTTTATTTTTTAACCTCCCTGTGGTAAACTCATCACTTACGCTGGAAAGTTGAGTGTTCCTTCTCCACCTTATCTTCCTTCCTTCCTTCCTTTTTTAATCCCCTTGTCTCCTACCCTTATCTGCAATACAGAGGAATGAGAAAACATCTCTTTTAATTAATTAGCATATTATTAGCGTTAGGTTTCTATGTTTTCTTTTGCAGAAACCACCAGAACTTCCTTCAAAGGAACAGCATATATCTGTAGCCAAGCTTTGTGTTCCTTGGTCATTAACAAACATGGTTTTGTGAAATTCTGGCAGTTCGTTGCCTCTTTTCGTCACCGAGCAGAGAGCAAGACACAGAAAGCCCTCCTGCTCTCCTATGAAAGCATTTAATGCCTTCTCCTCATAGTTTCTCTGCACTTCATGCCAAGAAAATATTCTTGCAAGGTCAGATCTGCTGGGGAGGCCAAATGAAATGTTGGACCTCAGCGGAATTATGCTGGCAATATTGGCCTTGGGAAAGAGCTTTCCTCTGTGAATTCACAGCACTGGCTCTAGGCAGCTTGTTTTTAAAGAAATAAAACAAAGTCTTTGAAGGGCCTTATCTATAAGTAACACTCATAGGCTTAAGCCCATCAGTGCCCAACCTTTTGGCTTGCCTGGGCCATGTTGAGGGAAGAGGATTTGACTAGGGCTGCATCTGTGAAGGTTGCTCTGAAAGAAATGCCTCCTAATTATTTGCATGGAAACTAGAACAGATAAAAGGAGCACCATAACACTAATAGAGCAAATTCTCAACCACAAAACACTCTTTTTCAACGTAATCACCATCATTAGCTATGTATTTTCACCAGCCATGAACAAGAGCCTGCATGCTGTTCTTATAACAGTTTACACCAGTAGAAGTGACCCAATGTTGCCACTGCTGAAATGCACCACCCAAAGCCTCACTGTGCTACATCATCTGTTTGGTCTCCAGAAATGCTCAGCAAGCATCCATGAATGTCAATGGGTGCCATTTTTTCTTCGTGGAGGAGTTCAATGACACACCTTTGCTACACACACATCCATGCCAGCCACCATTTTGTCACACTGCCCCTCTGTTGCCATCTGTCACATGGTAACAAGATGTAATGGGATACTGGTGGGAAGGTTCAACCTCTACTGCCATCCTGCCAACATCCACCTCTGACACCATGAGCAAACATCATAAAAACAGAAGGCATTACTTTGGGAGCAGTTCTCATAGAACGTATAGTTAATGTAAATAACTATATGGGAACCATTAGATCACAGCCTGAACCAGTGATTGAGCACCTGGTAAAGGGCTGTAGCCAGCCCTGGGAGCACAGGTGCAAGCAATTCACCTGTGAAACCCTGACTCTACCCCTCCCTAACCTCATTTAAGGGCTGGCAGGAAAAAGGCTCCCCTTTCTACTTGGAGATCAGCTCCTTTGGGAGCTTTCAGTGAGCCCTGATCCTCAGAAAGAGGTAAGTTTTTCCTTCTTTATTACTGCGTTTTGATCACTGCCTTTTTTGGGTGATGCAAAACAGGCAGCTGGGGGTGCAGGGAGGGTGAACTGTGCTGGGCCATGGGTTAGAGATGCTTGCTAATGTCTAAGAGTCCCTGGGCTACAATGTTTGGCTTTTTCTGTCTCCTACCCCATCTCTAATACCACCTCACTATGTTGTATTGGCTCTTCTTTCCAGAGATGTTGGAGAAATTGGAAGCTTTGCCTCTGAAATGCCAGAAAAGCCTTCTGCTCAAGCAGAACCACAATATCCCACCCAAGGACATCCCAGGGGCTGTCAGTAGGTGCTTGCAGTGGCAGATATCCACCTTTCATTCTTCTGGGAAGAGCTTGGCCTGACTGAGCTCTGCTGAGAAGCTGTGGCCAGCCAGTCAGCTCGCCAGTGGAAATATCTGCTCTGGGCTTGACAGTGAAGAAGAGAATTAGTGAACCAAAGTTTTGCTTTAGCTGCTTGGCCACATGTGCTAATTCAATTAAATTAATGATGGCCACAGGTTCTCATGACAACCCAAACAGCAACAACATAGAGGACATGTAAATGGGCAGAAAACTCCCACGGAATTCTTTTTCTAAAGCATTGGGGAACTAAAGAGCAAGGCAGGGCTTCCAACACTTGTAGAGCAGTGCCATTCTGGCATCCCTTCTCCTCCTCTCTCTGTCTGATGCAATGTTGTATACATGGCAAGGTTCTGGGGGCTGCAGGGGTGGTGTCTCTGAGAAAAGCCCGGAAGCTCCTCTCATCAGTTATCAATAGGCAATAAATTATATTGACATCCCCATGCTGAAACAGTTCTGCCCATGGTGGTGAGTAATCTCACTGTCCTTGTCTTCATTTCTCCTTATTTTCTCTCTCTGCCCTTCTGAGGAGGGTGGAGCTGAGCTGTCTGTTGGTGTGAAACCACCATGGGTATTTGTGAAACAACATTATTACATAGAATTACAGGATGATTTAAGACCTGCAAGGTCTCTGATGTGGCAGAAGCTCTGGTGCCACCAAGGATGATCCTAGCAGTTCTCCTGGGGTGGGCGGTGATGGGAATGGTGATGTTCATAAAACAGCCCTGAAAAATGTCACTGCTTCAGGAACTTGCATTTATTTAGGAAGAGTATTTCTCTGTCTGATTAATTGCGTGGGTGTCTATATGTGCTGGGAAAGGCAATACTGTTTACTGGAATTGTACCATAAATGGCTGCTAACTTCTAATTCACTGCTTGATAAATATCATAATTGATACTACAATATGTTAACATTCAAAGCGTGAGCTCTTTTTTTTTCTATGGATTTATTTTCATGCATAAAGTAGCTTGAAGAAACCTTTCAAAGACTGGGAGATCTCTGCATTACGAAGAGAATAAGACATGATTGTAAAAGAAACAGAAAAAGGAATCTATTTGCAGGAATAAATTATTAAAATTAAATGTGTTTCTTGAAATTTGCAGAGCTGGGCTGGACAATCTGTAGATTTGTTGGATTTGCCCTTTGGGTCTTTGTGGGAAGTGGTCAGCCAACCCAAGCACTGCTTCATGTCTGAGCAGACAGCAGTAGGCTTGTGTTAAATGGTGGAAATGCCAACATCATGCCCCAGCATGGAGGAGAAGCCTTCCTTTTAAGCTGTATAACTTTAGGAAAAATATGCTTTTAGCCATATGTGGGGTTAAAGGACAAGATGGAGTAGTGCAGGAAGGACAGATTACAGCAGTATTATACCTCCTTTCATTAAATGACTAACTTTAGACATGAATTCTAAATGTTCCTTTGCAGTATATTTTTATGCTTAGACTCTTGCTTTCAGACTCTCAAATTTTATTTAAGTGATGGATTTCTGTTGAAATCAGTAGACGTTTAGCACTGAAGTAACACTGAGCTACAAATTGAGGGCTTTAGGGCTTCTGGGTTTCATGTGCAGAGCCTGGGGTTCTCATCCCCCCCTGTAACCCTTGTGCAGGTTTTCTGTTCATGAATATCTTGGAATAATAAATTGGCATAGGTTTCATTTCCTCTTTAATTGGAGATGGATTTTAGTAGGGAACCCTGCAAGGTGGTGGGGAGGAAGATTTTACAGACACTTGAACTTATTGTTAGTCCTATTAATTAGCAAATGGTTTTTGTTCTTTTTATTTCATTTTGACACATTAGCCCTCCTTCCAGGGCCAGCGAGGTCTCTTCCAGCCTTATTTCCTCAGGGTACAACAAGCTTTGAGGAAGAGCTTGCCTGCAGATGGCTTTTTTTTTTTTTTTTTTTCCTTTCCTCCACGTTTCCTGGTATTTTGTTTTCAGCCTTTGGAGGTCTGAGGTTTATGGCTGTGTCTGCAGGCGCTCATAGTGGGGTGTCTCTGGTTTTATATTTTTGATGTGTGTATTCCTTTTGTTTTCAAGGCAGATCTGTTTTGCTATGCCTGGACTCAATTTCCTATCGGGAAGACCGTTGTGGTTTTAGTAGCAAAATGGGATTAGGCAAGATTTCACAAAGAAAGTAGCTACTTTTCCATGTCTTGGCATTGTGCCTTCAGGGAATGTGAACATTTATGGTCCTTTGAGATGAAGTTGGCTTCTTTTGAGATAAGTAGGTGCCTAACACTAAGTTGGGAGGGTTGCCATATATCCAATCTGTGCTTGAGTATTAATTGCACATCTTAGATTAAGATTGCCCTTTTTGCACAAAACCATGATGCTATCCTGATGTTCCCTACTGAATAAAATACCCTGGCCCCCAGGTGACTTTATCTGCTAGATTTGCACACTGAGGAGCTGGATTTTGTTTGTGCATGGTAAGAAAATAATGCTAAGATCATAGAATCATATGAGGGCTGGGGTGGAAAAGGACCACAATGATCATCTAGTTTCAACCCCCCTGCTATGTGCAGGGTTGCCAACCACCAGACCAGGCTGCCCAGAGCCACATCCAGCCTGGCCTTGAATGCCTCCAGGGATGGGGCATCCACAACCTCCTTGGGCAACCTGTTCCAGTGAGTCACCACCTCTGTGAAAAACTTCCTCCTAATATCTAACCTAAACCTCCCCTGTCTCAGTTTAAAACCATTCCCCCTTGTCCTATCACTATCCACCCTCATAAACAGCCGTTCCCCTTCCTGTTTATATTCTCCCTTCAAGTACTGGAAGGTTGCAATGAGGTCTCCCCTGAGCCTTCTCCCCACCAGGTATCTGAACTTTGCATCTCATTGCCTTCTTCAACTTTTATTACTGATTTGTAGACAACATTTTTGCTTGAAGTGGAGGGTCATGTAGAGCTGGCAAAGCATTTAATGTCATTTAGCATCAGAAGGAGGCACATGCTGTAGTACTGGCAGCATCCTGGCTAGCTATACAAGCTTCTCTTTTGCAGAGATGCCTCCCTGGCCCTGCATGTCCTACCTGCTTGGCCCAGGTGTTATAAGAGGGAAGCCCATCTCCAGGGGTTAGACTGCAGGTGGCAGCAACAACCTTTCCCTGCAGCAGCTGGGGATGCTGCAACAGCCTGCATTGATTCAGCGCATAATTCAGCTCCTTAGAAAACCAGCTCGGTGGTAAAACAGACAACTAAGTGGTGAGTGCAGAGATTGTTGTCTAACATCCGAGATGCAGGGATGTTCTTTGTTTTCCCCTCCCTTTTCTTCTCCTTAAGGGGAATTCAGATGGCTGGAGGGAAAATAAAGGTCTGCATTGCACAGTACCAGACACATGCGAGAAATCACATTTATGTGCGGTGATTGGTTAGGCTGGTAGGGTTTGTCTAAGTCCTCTATTGCACAGCTTTAGGCTTTTTGTGCTTTTGGGTGTCTATTTTTTTCCCTGCTATTCCTTCAGTGCAGCGCTCTGATAGCAGGGAGCTGTTATTTCGTGATACCAGTAACCAAAGGCAGCAAGTCGTTTTTGTGTGTTGTTATTCCAGGCAGAGATACAGACCTCTGGGGACTTGAATGCTCCATACAGGAACTTTCTGGCTGAGAAAAGCATTGCTTTCCAAAACCCCTGGTGCTGTCTGTTGGACCTGTCCATGTGCTATGAGGTGTGAACCCTGCAGCCTACCTGCAAGCACTACTTTGATCGTTTCTGTTCAGTCTCTGTGTTGCTTGCTGTGGTTCTGGAATTGTTCAGTGCTGTCACTCAGAACCACCTCCATGCTGAAATATATTCCCCTAGGGAGTTGCTCTCAAAGTGGGCAGGTCTGTACATGTAAGGCAGGTTTTTGGAAGCTGGTTGGAGCTGCAGGTGTAGCCCAGTGGCTCCTGCTAGCAGGCATTCTTGTCCCCTCTGTTGAATGCATGAGGGAACTTCATCAGAGTAGTATGTTGTTTAACTATGATATGGGTAGTATAGCGAATATGCATATTATCTGGTGCCTACAAAGGGAAGGTCAACAGAGCCTTGTATTGTCCTGCAAGTTGATGTTGGTGTGGAAGGTGGATGGCCATTCTGTGGTTCCAATGTGTAATATTGTGTATTGCTTTCTCAGAGAGGATTTTTGAGTATGCAGGTGTACAACACATGGTTCCTTTCTGAGGGACGTGCCCAGGCAAGGCAGCAAGAGTCAAACACCTACAGCTGTCTTCAGCTGTATTTAAAAGTCCAGCATCTAGGTTGTTCAGAGGCTGATGCAGTTCCCTTGTGAGTGAAGGGCAGTGCTGCCTGCTAAGTGCAACTGTGTTTTGTGGCTTTATGTTGCGCATCAGAATGCCCTATGGGGAAGAAAGAGAGGGAGGAGAACTGTGTATCCCCATCACACCTCTTCCACCTTCCTTGTGATCTGCAGGGGGGGGCAACCTGAGGGAGGAGTAGAATGGCTGTATGGGAACTGTTGAATCATGGCCTGAACCTCTGATTGACCACCTGAGGCAAGCACTGAGTCAGCCATGGGAGCACAGGTGAAAGCAATTCACCTGTGTGCCTGGAAGGGGTGGAGCCAGGCTCCACCTCTCCTAGACCCCATTTAAGGGCTGACTTCCACGAAGGAAGGATCTCTTCCTGGAGATC
>JACDJE010001096.1:5247-23652 GCA_016647715.1 Pavo muticus | reverse complement strand
GTCTGGGATTCCTGAGGGAGAGCTTTTTCACTGAAGACAGAAGCAAAGAAGGCGTTCGGTATCTCCGCCTTCTCAGCATCCCCTGTTACCAGAACACCCCCCTCACTTAGCAGGGGACCCACATTCTCCCTAGTCTTCCTTTTACTGTTAACATAACTTTAAAAAGCCTTTATTATCCTTTATCTCCTTTGCCAGGTTCAATTCCAGGCAGGCTTTAGCCTTCCTCGTCGCATCCCTGCAGGCCCTGACAACATTTCTATGTTCTTCCCAAGCGGTCAGACCCTTTTTCCACATTTCATGGACCTCCTTCTTCCCTTTGAGTTTGCGCATGAGCTCCTTGCTCATCCACACAGCTCTCCTGCCACCCTTTCCCGATTTCTTGCTCACAGGGACGCACCGATCCTGAGCTTGGAAGAAGAGCTGTTTAAATGCTGACCGGCTCTCACAGGCCCCCTTGCCTTCTAACACCCTAGCCCACAGGATAGCTCCAGGTAGGTCCCGGAAGAGATCAAAGTTGGCTCTCCTAAAATCCAGGGTAGCAATCCTACTTTTTGCTTTGCTTCTTCCACTTAAGATCTTGAACTCCACCATCTCGTGGTCACTACAACCCAAGTTGCCCCTGGCCTTTACTTCCTTAACAAGCCCTTCCTTATTAGTGAGAATAAGGTCCAGTAACACCCCTCCCCTCGTCGGTTCCTCCACCATCTGCATCAGAAAGTTGTCTTCAACTTTCGCGCATCTGGACTGCGCGTGCCTGGCCATGTTGCTTGTCCAGCAAATATTGGATAATTGAAGTCCCCCACAAGCACCAGCGCCTGGGATCGTGACGCTACTTCCAGTTGCTTATGGAAGGCCTCATCAACCTCCTCCTCCTGATCAGGGGGCCTGTAGTACACACCCACAACAGTGTCACCCATACCAGCCTGCCCCTTGACTCTCACCCACAAGCTCTCCACCGCTGCATCACTCTCCCCCAGGTGGAGTTCAATACATTCTAGCTGCTCTCTCACATCAAGAGCAACTCCACCACCCTGCCTCGCCAGCTTATCTTTCCTAAAAAGCACAGAGCCCTCCATGACAACATTCCAGCCATGCGAGCTGTCCCACCACGTCCCCGCGATCGCAATGAGATCACGGCCTTGTGACCACACACAGATCTCCAGCTCTTCCTGTTTATTTCCCGTGCTGCGCGCATTAGTGTACAGACACTTTAGGGAAGCAGCATCCCCCCGCCCCTCTCCATCCCTTTGAACTCCACCCTCTTCTTCTCTGTTTTGAGCCTCGAACTACCCGCTCAACCTCAGTGGCCCTCATTTTGTCCCCCTCCCCCTTCATACCTAGTTTAAAGACCTTTCAATGAGTCCCGCCAGCTCCTGGGCTGGGATCCTCCTACCCCTTGGAGACAGGCTACTTCCATCTGCAGCCATCATGCCAGGTGCCGAGTCAATTGCCCCGTGGTCAAAAAAAACCAAAATTCCTGTGTTTGCACCAACTTTTAAGCCATTTATTTATGAGGTGGGTTTTTTGGATCCTCTCAGTATCCTTCCCTGCCACTGAAGGTATAGAGGAAAAAACCACCTGCACACCGGCTCCTTCAACTACCCGCCCCAGTCCCCTGAAGTCTTTCTTGATAGTCCTCAGGCTTTTCTCAGCAACCTCGTCAGTTCCAGCCTGAGCTATCAATAAGGGGTAATCATCAGAAGGGCGAATCAGTCCAGGAAGTTTCCTAGAAATGTCTCTGACCCGTGCGCAGCCCTACGGGTAGGGTCAGGCCAACATATGGGGCCTTCCGTTCCTCTCAGTCGCTGCAGTTCTGCCTGGGACAGCTCAGAAGCAGCGAACCTCGGCGACCAGCTCTACGTGTAACACTGCAACAAACACGACGGACGAAGACCCATCCCTGCGGAGCGGCACTACTCCCTCCACGTCCTCCGGAACCATCGGCGCTGTGCTCTGCCCCTGGGCCTGGTGGGCGGCACATCTTCCAGCACGGTGAGGACCAGCAGTGTCTGCTGCACCAGGCAGCGCACGGCCGGCTCGCTGTCCTCCTTGGCGCCCTGCAGGGCTGCAATGGAGCGGTGCTGTGTCACCACGTGGCCCCACACAGCGCTTCCCGGGGCGCGGGGCAGCGGGGGGGACGGCTCACCTTTACGGATGTCCAACACCTTCCCCTGGTTCTCATTCTTCTTCAGCTGCCGCCCCAGCATCCCTGCACACACAGCCGCTCTCAGCACTTGCCTGGCCCCATGGCGCCCAGGGGCCCCACCCTGGGTGGCCCCAGGGACCCCCACGGTGCCCCCAGAGACCCCCACGGTGCCCCAAGGACCTCCAGAAACCCCACAGTACCCCAATAGTGTCCCCATCATCCCCGGCGACCCTACAGTGTCCCAGGGACCCCGTGGTGCCCCAGTGACTCCTGTGGTGCCCCAACTGCCCCCAAGGACCCCAGTGGTACCCCGATGACCCCAAGAGACCATACACAATGCCCCAGTGAGCTCCATAATGCCCCAATGATCCCAGTGTTGCCTCAGTAACCCCCAAGAACCTCATAGGTTCCCCAGTGATCCCCCGGGGCCCCCCGTGCGCACCGACCCCACAGCATTCAGCCGGGGGCGGGGGCAGAGGGATGGGGACCCATCGGGGCCGGGACTCACCCAGGAAGCGCACGGCCGCCTCCCTGACGGGTGCCTGGGGGCTGCGCAGGTGCAGCACGGTCTGCTCCAGGTACTGCTCCGCAACTCTGCCTCTCTTCTGAAGCTGCAGAGAGCAGCACGGTGGGGGAGGCACCCGCAGAGCGGCCCCCCCTTCTGCCGGAGCAGGGCGGGTCCCGGGGTGGAGGAGAGGGGTTGAAGGGTGGGGGTCCTTACCAGGCAGTCAGCGATCATCCAGACCTCTGCCGCGCTGGCCAAGCGTTGCAGTTGCTGCCAGCCCAGGAGCTTGGCGGCATGGATCAGAGCTTTCTGAGCAGCCTGGGGGACAGAGACACAGGGGGGGTGTTGGTGGGAGATCCTGGCGGACCACCCCCACCCCCACCCTGGGGCGGCACCACAGCCGGTCCCAGCCCGCAGGGTCTGGGGGAACGGGGTGGGGGATCTGGGAGGGTTTTCCTAACCTTAATGACTGTATGGGAGGGTGTGGCGGAGGGGGGAACCGGGAGGACTGTATGGGTGCATATAAGGGGGGGATCTGGTATCTAGGAAGGCTGTACGAGTGAACAAGGGAGAGGGATCTGGAAGGACTGTATGGGTGCGCATGGAGGGGGGTTGCTGGTCAGACCCGGTGACCTCAGAGGCCTTTCCCAGCGTTCACAATGCAGTGACTCAGTGGGGCGGGCTGCGGTCACGCCGGGTGACCCCGCAACCCCGTGACCCCACGAGCTGCCCTCACCTGGGCCACGCTGGGGATGTCCTCATTCATGTGGATGAAGAGTGGCAGCACACTCCTCTCCGCCTGCGGCAGCAGCCGCTTCCTGCCCGGCGCCTCCAGCAGCAGCGCAAAGAGCTCCATGGAGCAGCAGCGCACCTCCGCGTTGTCCTGCGAGGGGACACACACAGGGGGTGGTGCTGAGCTCTGCCCGGTGCGGGGGGTGTTTGGGTGCTCGCCGCTGCCCCGCGCCCCTCACCTCGTTGAAGCAGGACAGCAGCTGCACGGCCAGCTGGCCGAGCACACCTCGGATGCTGGCGGGGTGCTGTGCCGCGATGTCCCGCAGCAGACACAGGGCCTGCAGTTTGACTTCAGCCCGCAGGTCCTGCAGCCACAGCAGCGCGTCGGGCAGCAGCAGCTGCATCCTCCCGGCGTAAAGGTTCCACAGCCCGCGCAGCGCCAGCTCTCTGCTCTCGGGCCGTTTGCTGCGGATGTATTTCCTGCAGATCTTCTGGGTGCGGGTGTCGTCCTCGCGGTGCCCCTGGCAGCTCCACAGCTGTGATGAGTGGCGGTCAGCGGGCGGGAGGGGGCTCAGCCCTCCATCCCCCGAGGGGACCCCCGCACTGTCCCCACGCCTACCTCGAGGTAGAACGCCATGACTGGGACCTCCCTCCACTGCAGCTGGTGGTACTGCAGCAGCTTCTGCAGGTGGCTGAAGATGCGGCTGCACTGACTCCAGCAGTTCTTCAGCATCACCCTGTGGGACGGGGGGAAGGCTGAGCCCGGGACGGGGGGAAGGCTGAGCCCGGGTTGGGGGCAGACCCCACCGGGTCCGGGCCTGGGGGGGGGGACCCAAACAGCTCATCCCGCCCCACAGTGTGCTCTTCCACCTGCCCACCTCGCCTCGGCACCCCCTGAGCACTCCCCATCTTGGTCCCTACTTATTTCAGGACGGCAGCACGTGGGGCAGCGCATGGGGCACCGTGTGAGGCAGTGTGTGGGGCAGTGTGGGGCAGCACACGGAGGGGGTTGGGGCCGTACTTGGCAAGGGAGTGCAAGCCATTCTGCCACGTGGCAGCGCCCAGCAGCCGCGCCCACAGGTTGTGGGTCTCCATGGAGAACGCCAGCTTGTCCATATCAGCGCACAGCAGCAAACTGCGCGCCGCCTCCACCACCGTCCTGCGTGGAAATGGGGCAGCGTGGGGTCAGGGGTCAGCGTGGGGTCAGGGGTCAGCCTGGGTGGTGCCGCCGGGTCAGCGCGGGCACGGCGGCGTTACCTGATGGCGGAGGTGGGCGCGGATGGGCGGAATGGGCCCTCCATGACGGCGGTGACCTCCAGCGGAGCGAGCGGCCCAGAGGACACCAACTGGATGATGAGCGCCACGAAGAGCTCCGGGAAAAGCAGTCGCACCTGCGGGCCGTACTGCAGGAACTGCAGGAGCTCACGCAGCGCCGTGGCCGCCTGCGGAAAGCACCCGGACAGCGCTCAGCACTGAGCTGCTCCCGGGGGTTGGGGGGAGGGGGGAGGGAGTGCTCCCAGGGGACCCCCAAACTCACAGCCAGGGCAAGGTTGCCGATCTCGGTCTCCTGGCCCAGCGGTGCAATCTCCAGCAGATGCAGCAGCTCCTGCACCACCTTTGGCACCACGTCCACCGAGGACAGCGCCAACTCCCACAGCTCCCATACGTCCCTGCGGCACAGAGCTGTCCTCAGCGGGAGCCCCTCTATGAGTGGGGTGGGGGTCCTTCTATGTGTGGGTTGGGGGTCCCTCTCCACGTAGGGTGGGGCTCCTTCTATGAGTGGGGTGAGGATCCCTCTCCGCGTCAGGTGAGGGTTCCTATTCACATGCGGTGGGCATCCCTCTCCACATGGGGTGGTCTCCCTCTCCGTGTGGGATGGGGGTCCCTATCCACGTGGGCTGGAGGTCCCTGTCCTTGTGGGGTGGGGGTCCCTCTCCACGGGGGGTGGGGGCAGCGGACTTGTCGCAGGTGGGGGAGCAGCGCAGCAGGCTGAGTGTCACTGCGCGAGGGTTGGCGGCAGCCAGCCAGGGGAAGGTGCCACGGATGTTCCTCAGTGCCTGCTCGTCCGTGATCAGCTTCCTGCTCCTGTGGATGGCTGTCACGATGCGCTGCACCTGGAAGGGTCATGGGGACAGCAGAACTTCACTCCCGGTGTCCCCAGGAGGGGTCAAGCGCCCTGAAGCCTCAAGTCAGACTGATGCCGTGCAGGACAACCCAACCCAACACAGCCTTCCTGCACCCAACACAACCCAACCCAACCCAAACCATCATGAACCAACCCAACCGAACCCAACCCCCAGCACCCAACCTAACCCCGCCATCCAGCACCCAACCCAATCCCCAGCATTCAACCCAACTCAAACCCAACATCCAGAACCCGACCCAAACCCAACCCCCAGGACCCAACCCAACCCCCAGCCCCCAATTCAACCCCAACCCCACCCCCATGGGCTCAGCCCCCTGGCAAGCAGCTGCCGGTTGCTCGCATCATTGGGCGTAGGGTTGAAGTTGACCATCAGGTTGGCCATCAAGGTGGAAGCCACCTGGGTGTTGTAGTTGCTGCAGTCCGTCATGCCCTGCAGCGCCAGGAGGATGAGGTCGGTCTTCTCGGAAGAGTGGAAGTGCTTTGCAAAGCGCTGGGGGGGGGGGGAAGGAACGTCAGCCGTGTTCCCCCCATCCCCACAGACCCTGCGGCCACGAGTACCGGCGCGGCGATCCTTCCTCACCAGCAAAATGACCGAGGTGTTGGTGGTCCAGGTGAGGGAGAACTCCTGGTCATCTTCCCACTGCTGTTTCCCCTGCTCATCCAGCTGCACTTCCCAGCCTGGAAAGGAGAGCGAGGCGCGGGTGTGTGAGCGGTGGGTGCCCTGCAGGGAGCTGGACAGCTGCCCCCACCCCGAGCGCGGGGCCATGGGGCACAGCTCCCCAGCGCCATGGGGTTCTGCACTGCTCTGAGCGGCAGCTGACGCAGCGCCATCCACGCTCAGCCCCTGGGACGTCTGCAATGGATGGAGGCAGTCAGCGACCGTCTTCTTACGGCTTCTCCCCAGGATAAACTTGTAGAGGTGATGGAGAGCGCTCAAAGCACAGCGGTGCGTTTTGTCCTCCTGGAAGGCGCAGCACAGGATGAGGCTTCCCACCAGCTGCCCCAGCACGGGCAGGTCGAACTCGTCATAGCAGATGGATCGTCCCGAGGAGTGACAGGGCTGTGCGTGGAGAGCGGAACGTTGAGCGCACCCCCGGAGTGGGCAGAGCAGGGAAAAGGAGGGACAAAGACCCCACGCCATGGGGGTCGGGCCCTTACCCTCTCCTGGCAGTAATGCGCCAGCGAATGGCTCAGCTTCCAGATGCGCCCCACTGCCCTCTGGCGCGCGGCCGCGCTCTGCAGGGAGGTGAAGGGCAGCAGCACCTGTGGGAAGAGGAGCTGCTGCTCTGTCCTGCGGCCCCCTGGATCGCCCCAGAAGGTTTTTGGGGTGCCGGGGGTGCGGAGGAACACCCCTCCTCCGTGCGGCCCCTGCAGGCGCAGCTCACCTGGAAGACATTTTTCAACTCCTCTCCAATGCTGGCAGTGGGATGGATGAACACCAATGTGTGCAACATGTCATCCACAGCCTTCAGGGTCTGCGGGATGGACAGAGTGGGGGGAGATCAGAGGGGAGGGGGACGGGGGATACACAGCAGGACCCTGTCCTGCAAGGCGGGGGGGTCCTGCAGCCCCCTGGCACCCACCTTGGAGTAAAGGTTTGTGTCCAGCTCCTGCTCCGAGGGAAGCAGGAGGATGCTCCGGAAGCACACAACAAAGAGAGGGATCTTCTCCTGCAACACCCCGTCCACCTTGCTGCAAAAACAGGGACAGCGGCGCTGGGAGCGCTGCGCTGCGGGACGGGGAGTGGACCCCCCCGTGGGCAGCACTCTGCAGAGCGGGGGGGGCAACGCCGGGAGGAACCCCCTCCTGCATGGGGATGTGTGAGGCAGAGGGAGTCCTGAGAGCTGCTGTGGTGAGGGTGGGTTGGGGTTGGGGTTGGGGTTGGAGTTGGGGTTGGGGTTAGGGTTTAGGCTGTGGTCAGGGTTAAGGTTAGGATTAGGATTAGGGTCAGGTTACGGTCAGTGTCAGAGCTGAGGCCCAGCAGGGCTGCAGGACTCCCTCGGCCCTTTGGTCAGCCCCAGCGGGGGAGAGCAGCAGCCCAGTACCGCCAGGATCGTCCCCTGGGGCTGTGGGGCCGTACGGGCAGTGTGGGGCCGTATGAATGCTGTGGGGCCGTCCCGGCGTGGGGCAGTACCTGAGGGCGGTGATGGCGGCTATCGCTTGCAGCCGCAGTTCAGAGCTCAGCTTTTCCCGCGGCTCCTCTGCCAGCAGCACCTGCAGCACAGCGGGTTGGCACCGGGCACGCAGTGCTCGCAGCGCCGGGAGGAGCGGAGCCGCCCGCTGCCCCCCCTCGAGCCCCCACCGCCCCTCACCGTGATGTTCTCCACAAGCTCGTTCCGGCGGCAGAAGATGCGCAGTCCCTGCGCCACGTTCCTCTCCGCTGCGGTGTCACAGACGGTGCGGATGCTCCGCAGGAACTTCATCTTCTGCTCCTCATTCTGAGGCTGCCAGAGAGCGGGGGGAGCGTGAGCAGGGGGGCCAGGGGGGCACAGCCCTCCTGTGGATGCAATGGGTCCAGGGGGGAACGGGGCACTGCTGCGATGGCAGCGGCCGCTGTCACCTTTGTGCTCCGGACAAAGGCCTCAATGTAGTCCATCGCGTAACGCTCCACGGCACACATGGGCAGCCCAGAGGCGTCCAAGGGGGGAGCTGGAATTGGGGGTTGGAGGGGTTGGAATTAGAGTTGGGTTTAGGGTTGTGGTTAGTGTTAGGATTGAGGTTGGGGTTGCGTTAGGGTTGGGGTTAGTGTTAGGACTGACGTTAGGATTGGGGATGCAGTTGGGGTTAATGTTAGGGTTAAGGTTGGCGTTGGGGTTGGGATTGGGTTTAGTGTTAGGATTGAGGTTGGGGTGTGGTTAGGGTTGAAGTTGGAGTTAGAGTTGGGGTTGGGATTGGGTTTAGGTTTAGGGTTAAGGTTGGGGTTAGGTTTAGGGTTAAGGTTGGGGTTAGGGTTGGGGTTTGAGTTGGGGTTAGGGTTGGGGTTTGAGTCAGGTTTAGGGTTGGGGTTGGGGCTAGGTTTAGGGTTAAGTTTGGGGTTAGGGTTGGGGTTGGGTTAGGTTTAGGGTTAAGGTTGGGGTTAGGGTTGGGTTAGGGCTGGGGTTAGGATTAAGGTTTGCCATCAGGGTTGGGGTAGAGGAGCCCAGAGCAGAGTGAGGAGAGGAGGGGGCTCTGCCCTTTGCCGCCCCACGCAGCGCCTGCACTGTGCAGAGGGCGCTCCCCCCCCCAGCCCTGCAGGGACTCTCACTCACCGGGCGGCACAGCAGTGGGCTCCTGGGGGGGGTTGCCCTTCTCCTTGGCCTCCGCGGGGCAGGAGGAGTTTCTCTCCTCCGTCGCAGAGGATGAGGGCTGAGGTTGGGGACGGGCCATGGCCTGGGCAGCCATGAGCGTAGAGAAGCATTGCGGTTTGAGCTGAGGGGCGGTTTGCACCGCTGGTCTGCTCGCGTGCTGTCCCATCAGAGTCCTGACGGAAAGTGAGGGCACGGCGCTGGCACTGCTGGACTTGGGGGGCACGGGGACGCGTCACAATGGGCCCCACTGTGACCCGCTGCCCCGCCCGCGTGGGGCCCCCGGCAGCCTCTGCTCTGCTCAGGGCTGCTCAGTCCCCCAGTCTGCGCTGAGGAATGGATATATTATTGTAATTATTTTATTAAATCANGTTTGAGTTGGGGTTAGGGTTGGGGTTTGAGTCAGGTTTAGGGTTGGGGTTGGGGCTAGGTTTAGGGTTAAGTTTGGGGTTAGGGTTGGGGTTGGGCTAGGTTTAGGGTTAAGGTTGGGGTTAGGGTTGGGTTAGGGCTGGGGTTAGGATTAAGGTTTGCCATCAGGGTTGGGGTAGAGGAGCCCAGAGCAGAGTGAGGAGAGGAGGGGGCTCTGCCCTTTGCCGCCCCACGCAGCGCCTGCACTGTGCAGAGGGCGCTCCCCCCCCCAGCCCTGCAGGGACTCTCACTCACCGGGCGGCACAGCAGTGGGCTCCTGGGGGGGGTTGCCCTTCTCCTTGGCCTCCGCGGGGCAGGAGGAGTTTCTCTCCTCCGTCGCAGAGGATGAGGGCTGAGGTTGGGGACGGGCCATGGCCTGGGCAGCCATGAGCGTAGAGAAGCATTGCGGTTTGAGCTGAGGGGCGGTTTGCACCGCTGGTCTGCTCGCGTGCTGTCCCATCAGAGTCCTGACGGAAAGTGAGGGCACGGCGCTGGCACTGCTGGACTTGGGGGGCACGGGGACGCGTCACAATGGGCCCCACTGTGACCCGCTGCCCCGCCCGCGTGGGGTCCCCGGCAGCCTCTGCTCTGCTCAGGGCTGCTCAGTCCCCCAGTCTGCGCTGAGGAATGGATATATTATTGTAATTATTTTATTAAATCATTAAAAAAGAGGGCAACGGAAGCACAAAACTCAGAAATTGGAAATGTGTGCTTCACATCAAGGCTGAGCCGCTCCGGGGAGGGGGGAGGGACTTCACGATTTCCCTGATGAGTTCACCAACTAAAGTTGGGGTTGGGGTTGGGGTTAGGGTTAGGATTATAGTTGGGGTTGGGATTCTGGTTGGAGTTCTGGTTGGGGTTCTGGTTCTGGTTGGTGTTGGGGTTCTGGCTGGGGTTCTGGTTGGAGTTATGTGGTTGTTTGTGGTTGGGGTTTGCTTTGGGGTTGTGGTTGGGGTTATGGTTGGAGTTATGGTTGTGGTTGGTGTTAGGGGTTTGTGTTGTGAATCACAGGATCACAGAATCATAGAATCACAAGGTTGGAAAGGACCGACAAGATCATCCAGTCCAACCGTCCTCCCATCACCATTGTAACCACAAGCCACTAAACCAGATCTCGGAGCTCCTCATCCAGACGCCTCTCGAACACTGCCAGGGACGGCGACTCCACCACCTCCCTGGGCAGCCATTCCAGTGCCTGACCACTCTCTGAGAGAAAAAGCTTTTCCTCATGTCTAACCTAAACCTCCCCTGGCACAACTTGTGGCCATTTCCTCGGGTCCTGTTTGTTGCCTGGGAGAAGAGGCCAAACCCCTCCTCACCACAACCTCCCTTCAGGAAGTTGTAGAGTGCAGTGAGGCCTCCCCTGAGCCTCCTCTTCTCCAGACTAAACAATCCCAGCTCCCTCAGCCGCTCCCCGTAAGATTTGTGCTCCAGACCCCTCACCAGTTTCGTTGCCCTTCTCTGGACGCATGTTCCAGGGCCTCAATGTCTTTCTTGTAGTGAGGGGCCCAAAACTGAACACAATACTCGAGGTGCGGCCTCACCAGAGCTGAGTACAGGGGGATGATCGCCTCCCTGCTCCTGCTGGCCACGCTATTTCTAATGCAGGCCAGGATGCCGTTGGCCCTCTTGGCCACCAGGGCACACTGTCGGCTCACGTTCAGCTGAGCACCAACCAACACCCCCAGGTCCCTTTCCTCTTCACAGCCATCCAGCCACACATCCCCAAGCCTATAGAGCTGCATGGGGTTGTTGTGGCCAAAGTGCAGGACCCGGCACTTGGCCTTGTTGAACCTCATCCCATTCACCTCAGCCCAGCCATCCAGCTTATCCAGATCCCTCTGAAGGGCCTCCCTACCCTCAGGCAGATCGACACCACCTCCCAGCTTGGTGTCACCTGCAAACTTACTGAGGGTACACTCAATCCCTCCACCTAGGTCATCATTGAAGATATTAAACAAGATGGGCCCCAGTACCCACCTCTGGAGGACACCACTTGTAACGGGTCGCCAGCTGGATTTAACTCCATTAACCAGTACCCGCTGGGCACGGCCCTCCAGCCACTTCTTTACCCAAAGAAGGGTATACCTGTCCAGGCCACGGGCAGCCAGTTTCCCCAGGAGAATACTGTGGGAGACCGGGTCAAAGGCTTTGCTGAAGTCTCGGCAGGCTACATCAACAGCCTTTCCCTCGTCTACCAGTCTGGTCACCCAGCCGTAGAAGGAGATGAGGTTGGTCAAGCACGACCTGCCTTTCATGAAGCTGTGCTGGCTGGGCCTGATCCCCAGGTCACCTGGCCCTTCTTCCAGAGGACATCGACACTCTTTCTCCCAGAGTCTCAACAATAGTTCATCCACACCACTCTGCCCAAGACAGTCCCCAGCCTTCACACCTCCCACCAGTCCTTCTCTGTTAGTTAAGAGCAGGTCTAGCAGGGCACCACCCCTGGTAGGCTCTCCTACCAGCTGCGTAAGGAAGCTATCTTCCACGCACTCTAGAAACCTCCTGGACTGCTTCCTCTGTGCTGTGTTATATTTCCAACATATATCAGGTCAGGGAAGTTGAAGTCCCCCACGAGAACGAGTGCTGGCGATCGCGCGACTTCCGCAAGCTGCTCATAGAATGCCTCATCCTTCTCTTCATCCTGATTAGGTCTATAACAGACCCCCACCAAGATGTCACCCTTACAGGCCTTCCCCCTGATCCTTACCCATAGACACTCAACTTTATCATTCCCAACCCCAAGCTCTCCAACATCAAAACACTCTTTAATATAAAGGGCCACACCACCACCCTTCCTTCCTCGTCTATCCCTTCTGTAGAGCTTGTAGCCATCCACCACAGCACTCCAGTCATGGGAGCGGTCCCACCATGTTTCGGTAATAGCAACTAGGTCATAATTAGCCTGCCGCACCATCGCTTCCAGCTCCTCCTGCTTGTTGCCCATGCTGCGTGCATTGGTGTAGATGCACTTCAGTCGAGTCATCTGCCTCACACCCAGCTCAAGCATCGTTCCCCTAGGCTCATCTCTTGCGAGGCCTGTTTTGTCCCCTTCCCCCGTCGTAGCTAGTTTGAAGCTCAACGTTTGATGTTAGGGTTAGGGTTAGCGTTGGAATTAAGTTTTGGGTTTGGCTTAGGGTTTGGGTTGGGGTTGAGGTTACTCTTGGGTTTAGGGTTGTGGTTAGTGTTAGGATTAGGGTTGGTGTTAGTATTGGGGTTGGGGTTAGGGTTGGGTTTGGGGTCGGGGTTGGGGTTAGGGTTGGGATTGGGGTTAGGTTTAGTGTTGTGATTGTGGTTGCGGCTGGGATTGGGGTTCTGGTTCGGTTTAGATTTCGGGTTAGGATTTGAGTTGGGGTTGGGTTTAGGGTTAGCATTGCGTTAGGGAGCTGGGGAGCACAACCACACACTGCTAGGCAGCGGGAGAGAGCAATCCCGTGACTTGTGGGGCTGATCTTCCCCTCTGAGCACAAAGTGCTCTGGGGATGCAGCTCTTCTCTGCTGTGGAGCAGGTATCCTGAACGCTGTCAGTGTGTGGAACTGTACGAGCTCTTTAATTCCCCGAGCTTTACATGGTGGCACGATGTGGAATACCGATAAGGAAAATCGTCAAGCCAAGACTTTCCACCCCTTATTCCACATCACTACGTCATGCTTAATGTATATATACATATATACAGACAAACAATAATTAAAATGCATTACACACTCACATCTATATACATAAAGATACATGCAATTACTGACTGCTCTCCCCCAGCATCAAATTCCCTTGTGGTGCAAACTGAACATCCCCATCTTTCTGCATCACCCACCAAATGCACCCAGGTCCCCGAGCAAAAACAGTTCCATGAAGAGGTCTGCCCTTCCCAGAAGCTGCTTTTCCCAACCAGCTCATTACAGGCACTGCAGGGACCTTATCTCCCTCCACAGCATGTAGGGAGCTGGACCGTGTAGGACCGATCCTCTGGCGTTGACCAGCCAGTGTCGCCTCGTGTGTCGGGCGGTAGCATGGGGTACTGCGTACGTCTCAACCCAGTGGTTGCCTCCACCATGGTGAGCACATAACGCTTCCCATTGCGAGATCGTGGCAAGGTGATATAATCAACCTGCCACGCCTCCCCATGTTTATACTTTTGCCATCGCTCTTCCCCCCAGAAGGGTTTCATCCTCGAGGTTTCATCCTCTTGGCTCGTTTAATTATGGCACATGTGTCACAGTCATGAATAACTTGTGCAATAGCGTCCATAGTTAAGTCCACCCCTCGGTCTCTAGCCCACTTATATGTTGCATCCCTTCCTTGATGGCCCGAGGTCTTATGGGCCCACCGAGCTAGAAATAACTCTCCCTTGTTCTGCCAGTCCAAGTCTATTTGAGCCACCTCAATTTTGGCAGCTCGATCTACCTGATGGTTGTTTTGTTGCTCTTCAGTAGCTCGACTCTTGGGCACATGTGCATCTACATGGCGCACCCTTACGACCATATCCTTTGTTCGGGCAGCAATGTCTTTCCACAGTTCAGCAGCCCAAATAGGTTTACCCCTCTGCTGCCAGTTGTTTTGCTCCCACTGCTGTAACCACCCCCGTAAGGCATTTGCCACCATCCATGAGTCAGTGTAAAGATAAAGCATTGGCCACCTCTCCCGCTCAGCAACATCTAAGGCCAGCTGGACCGCCTTTACCTCTGCGAACTGACTTGACTCTCCTTCTCCTTCGGTGGCCTCTGCAACTTGTCGNGCAACATCTAAGGCCAGCTGGACCGCCTTTACCTCTGCGAACTGACTTGACTCTCCTTCTCCTTCGGTGGCCTCTGCAACTTGTCGTGTGGGGCTCCACACAGCAGCTTTCCATCTGCGATGCTTCCCCACAATACGTCACGATCCATCCGTGAACAGGGCAAATTTCTTTTCATTTTCTGGTAGTTCGTTGTATGGGGGGCTCTGTAGCACGTGACACCTCTTCTGCTGGTTATGTGCCTAACTTTTTGCCTTCAGGCCAGTCCATGATCAGCTCCAGTTTTCCCGGACGGCTGAGGTTCCCCATCTGCGCTCTTTGTGTAATCAATGCAATCCACTTGCTCCAAGTGGCATCAGTAGCTTGATGGGTGGAGGGGACCTTTCCTTTAAACATCCAGCTCAGCACTGGCAGTCGAGGTGCCAGAAGGAGCTGCGTTTCAGTGCCAATTACTTCAGAAGCAGCCCGAACCCCCTCATATGCGGCTAAGATCTCCTTTTCAGTTGGAGTGTAGCCCTCTTCCGACCCCCTGTATGCTCGACTCCAGAATCCCAGGGGTCGGCCTCGGGTCTCTCCTGAGGCTCTTTGCCACAGACTCCAAGTGGGACCTTTCTCCCCAGCAGCAGTGTAGAGGATGTTCTTTACATTCTCTCCCATCTGTACTGGCCCTAGGGCCACAGCACGGGCTATCTCCTGTTTAATTTGCTCAAAAGCCTGCTGCTGCTCAGGACCCCACGCGAAACTGTTCTTCTTTCGCGTCACCTGATAGAGGGGGCTTACTATGAGGCTGTAGTTTGGGATGTGCATCCTCCAAAAGCCCACTGCACCCAGAAAAGACTGTGTCTCTTTCTTGCTAGTGGGTGGAGACGTGGCAAGGATTTTGTCGATCACATCTGCTGGGGTGTGGTGATGCCCAACTTGCCATTTACTCCTAGGAACTGAATTTCCTGGGCAGGTCCCTTCACTTTGTTTCGCTTAATAGCAAAACCGGCATGCAGAAGAATTTGAATTATTTGGTCTCCTTTCTTAAAGACTTCTCCTGCTGCATCACCCCACACAGCAATGTCATCAATGTACTGCAGGTGCTCAGGAGCACCAACCTGTTCCAGCGTGGTTTGGATCAGCCCATGGCAAATGGTCGGGCTGTGCTTCCACCCCTGGGGCAAACGGTTCCACGTGTACTGAACACCCCTCCAAGTAAAAGCNAGCGTGGTTTGGATCAGCCCATGGCAAATGGTCGGGCTGTGCTTCCACCCCTGGGGCAAACGGTTCCACGTGTACTGAACACCCCTCCAAGTAAAAGCAAACTGGCCTGCATTCTGTGGCCAACGGAATGGAGAAGAATGCTTTGGCGATGTCATTGGTAGCATACCATTCGGCTGCTTTCGACTCCAGTTCGTACCGGAGTTCCAACATATCTGGCACAGCAGCGCTCAGTGGGGGTGTGACCTCATTCCGGCCGCCTCCATTCTCCACTGGCTTTACGCACCGGCCATATGGGGCTGTTAAATGGTGAGTGGGTTCTGCTGATCACTCCCTGGCTCTCCAGCTGACGAATTATGAATGGGGAGCGAGGACTCCCTGCAGGCGCGGTGCTGCTGTCTGTGCACCGTTTTGGTCGCGATTGGTACCTGCTGCTCTTTTACCCGTAGTAACCCCACAGCAGACGGGTCTTCTGACAGGCCGGGCAGAACAGAGAGCTGCTTCATGTTGTCTGTGTCCACAGCAGCTATTCCAAAGGCCCATCGATACCCCTTAGGATCCTTGAAATGCCCCCTTCTGAGGTAATCAGTACCAAGTATGCATGGAGCCCCTGGGCCAGTCGCTATGGGATGCTTCTGCCAGTTTTTTCCGGTGAGGCTTATTTCTGCCTCCAACACAGATAATTCCTGAGAGCCCCCAGTCGCTCCAGAAATATAAATCAGTTCTGTCCCTTCATAACTCGAAGGCATCAGAGTGCACTGGGCACCGGTGTCCGCCAGTGCTTTGTATTCCTGTGGGTCTGATGTGCCAGGCCATCGAATCCACACAGTCCAATACACTCTATTATCCCTTCCCCCCCCAGCTGAGGGCAGGGCCCCTCTATTCATTGCCTGCAGTAACGGGAGCAATTGCACTGGTTGTTGATCAGCTTTGTGATTCTCTCACCTGCGCAGGAGGGTTTTTTAATGCCACTTCTTCAGATCTTCCCCTTGGTCACATAGATAACAGCACAAGGCAATGCCTGTCTTACTGCTGTTATGTGCTTGAGCAGGGAGGCGTTTGCCTTTAATAGCTGAGACTTTTGATGGTACAGGTGAGGAGGAGGGTTCATCACCTTTAATTAGTTTGATCGGCTCCTTCATTAGGCTCCTTTGATCATCCTGATCTTCATCAGCTGTTTCTGATACTACTACGGGTTCATCACAGTTGATCAATAGAGACAATTCCTCCTCCACTTTGTCCGGTCTGTGTTACTGTTGAGATGGCTGAAATGGAAGCGTGAGTTGGAGGCAGCTTTTGTTCATAGTTTTGAAGTGTAAGAATCAGTTCAAAAACGGGGGGTCTTCTCTGCTGGTCCCCGTGTCTGTCAAACGTTGCTGCTGGCGAACCTGCCTGGCGCTGTCCTTGTGAGCTCCCCCATATTTCAGGCCTCGTCCTCACCCTCTCAGTTCCGTGGTCTTGGCGCGGATCATTAGGAACAAACATGGGGTCATACAGCATTTCCACCACGCTGTTTCCCTCAAATACTGGATACCTTTCCCAATTGTGTCCCACTTTTTCATCGCAGGCTTCAGACCGTCTTTGAAGGGATGCCTTTCCTTCTCAGCTGCTAACACTCGTTCCCAGAGGGTGGCAGCTCCATCCAGACATCTACTGATCCCTCTGTCAATAGCTGAGTCTCATACAGCATTGCATGTAAGTGCCAGGCAGGTGTCTCCATCAGCGCCCTTACTTGGTTATGCATATACACAACTCCACAACAGGAAAGGATAAACTTAATAAGAAACCAGTAAGTTCCATAAAACATAACGCCCTTTAATCCTTTATACAGCACTCCTAAAATGAAGAACAGATCCATAGCTGGCAGTTGCTAAAAAGGAAAGAACCGAAACACTCAGTACAGTGTCCAGAGCCTGGAGACTGCCCAGCCTGACAGAGGTGACTTTTCCACTGTGATGGAGGGCAGCTGGGGCAGCCGGTGCCCTCAGAACCCCGGTGCTGCCCCGTGGGCTGGGACACGTCCGCTCCCACCAGGCAGCCTGGGCCCGGCTCTTTGCTGACAATGGCCAACAGCCGACCAGTGGCTCACCAGTGGCTGACCAACGGCTGACCACAAGCCGGAAGTACGCCCTAGAGGCCAAGAAGGACAATGGTGTCCTGGTAGGCCAATGGTTTACCAAAGGCTGACCAATGGTTTACCAACCACCAGCTGACCAAAAGCTGAACAACAGCTGACCAGCAGTTGATCATGAGCCTGCAGTGTACCCTAGTGGCCAAGGACAATGGTGTCCTGGTTGGCCAATGGTTTACTGAAGGTTGACCAAAGGTTGATTGAAAGCTGACCATGGGCCAGCAGTGTGTCCTAATGGCCAAGAAGGACAACGGTGTCTCAATTGGCCCATGGTCTACCAAACGTTGATCAACGACAGACCAAAAGCTGACCACGAGCCAGCAGTGCACCCTGGCGGCCATGAAGGCCACTGGTTCCCTGGGGGGCACAGCACAGAGTGCGGCCAGCAGGGCAGGGAGGTGCTCCCCACTCTGCTCTGCACTGGGGAGGCCCCATCTGGAGCACTGGGCCCGGCGCTGGGCTCCCCAGTTCGGGGCAGAGTGGGAAGCGCTGGGAGAGCCCCCTGGGAGGCGCAGAGCTGGTGGGGGCCCGGAGCACCTCCTGGACAGACGGAGAGTCCATGGAGAAATCCCACGGAGCCAGAGATGAAGGAAAGGTGGCCAAAGAGCTGCGTGGCTGAGCCTCTTGAAGTACACCAACAGCAAAAGAAGAGGGAAAACGTGGTCTGCTGCTGGAAGAGGTGGCTGTGCTGGTCACGGGCCGAGACAGCGCAGGTACTGAATGCTGTCTTTGCTTCAGTCCTTACTGCTCACACTGCCCCTCGGGAATCCCAGGCCATGGGAAAAGAGCCTGGGGAATGGAAGGCTTCCCTGTGTAGGAGGTTCTCCTGGGGAGGGAAGGCTGAGAGGGATCTGATCAGCGCTGGCCGATATCTGGGGGGCAGCAGGACGGGGCTGCACTCAGCTCAGTGGTGCCCGGCCCCAGGACAAGTTCGGGGTATGGATGGGGCAGCCCCACAGATCCCTTCAGCCCCTGTGGATCTGGGATCGTGGGCTCTGTGCCCCACAGAGGTGCCAATGCAGACACACTTTGAGCCACGATGTTTATTTGGATCATCCAGGTGTGAGAGGCAGCCACGCGGCCCCGGGGGAATGGAGGGGGGGAGCACAGGGGAGCACAG
>JACDJE010001325.1:29059-43674 GCA_016647715.1 Pavo muticus | reverse complement strand
GAGCCTACAACACCGGTGAGCACCTTTCCTCTGTTTGACTATTCTTACTAGCCTGATTTCTCTATGTACTGGTTAACTTTACAACCTGTTAACCTTACGACCTGTTAACCTTACACCGATACTCTTTCCTTATTCCAGTAGGAATGTAACTGGATGTGAACAAACAGTTTAGAGTATTTGAATAATTTGGTTTTAAATTGATGACTTGAACAGAAAATTATTAGCATTGACTTTTTTTTTCCCAAATCCCCCTTTACAGAACTAAAACCCACAGATTTTGTTTGATCTGAAACTCTCTTTTCAGAAAAACAAACAACAACAACAACAACAAAAACCCAACAAAATAACAACAAAAACAGAACCATAACTTCAGAATATTCTGAGGGAGAGAGAGAGAAGCAGAGAGAGATATCACTGGTCTGTGTTCCAGCTCTGGTCCAGCCAACAGACATGTCCTCAGTCTGTGAGAATGCTTGTGCAGAAGTTTAAAAGTATTGAAGTCTCAAAGCTTCATTCAGGCATCCTTTCACATCCACTGGATTTATGGGTTCACCATCACAGATTCATCAATAAGTTCATCAGTAAGTTCGCAACAAATGAGTTTGTAATCAATAAGTTTGCCATAAACAAGTTTGCCATCAAAACTTCTGCAGCAAACAGGTGATTATTTGATAGAGCAAGATGGTTCTCTGCAGGCCTACCTCCTCAAAACCATGTCTTCATCCTTCAGTCTGTTGTCATGGTGACGGTCTTGCAAGTGTTTGAGACAATTCCAGGCATACTACAGATGAAGTGTTTTCTTATGATCTGCACCTTGGAATCCTGTTCCAGTGCCTGACTACCCTCCCAGAGAAGAACCTTTTCCTAATACCCAACCTGACCCTTCCCAGACATAGCTTCATGCTGTTTGCTCAGGTCCTATCACAGGTCACCAGAGAGAAGAGATCAGTGTCTGTCTCTCTGGGCTATTGGTATTCTATATCATAACATCATGTAGTGCCTTAGGAGTTAAAGAATTAATGCTCCAGTTCTGGGTACCTGTCCCAGAAAACATACCCCAGAGGACTTTGTGTTCAGAGAGGAGACATAGCCCCTGGCAAGGTCACCTGATGTCTCTTTTTTCTTTTCAACCGTCAGGCTCTCCTCCCTGCTGCTTGTCTCGACTGCATGCCTTGCCTCAGCATTAGTGTAAGGCCTTCAGGTTTTGGACGCTCTTTGTCTCATTATATTTGATTTATTAGTTCCAATTCTAATTATATTGTATTATAGTGTTATCTTGCATTCCAATATCTAATTTAGTAAATTGGTTTGTTTTTCCTCAGATCATTGCCACTGTTTTGTTTTGGGGCCCATCTCTCTGCACTTTTTCCCTTATCCCTTTCTGGGGTGTGGATCTGTGGATCCCTCCACCCCACTAGTCATGGAACCAGGCCGAACCTGCCCATAAACCATTGACACTCTGCACTTCTACTCATGAGGAAGTTGAAGGATTCCTTGAGGCCTCCACTCAGTTTCTTCTTCTCTAAGCTGAAAAAAAATCAGGTGACTTCAGCCACTCCTCATACATCTTCCCCTCTAGACCCTTCTCCATTTTTGTAGCCCTCCTTTGAATGCTCTCTATAAGTCTTATGTCCTCGTAGTTTTATACCATTCTGGATCCCTTTGTGGCCCCCAAAACTGTACACAGTACTTGAGGTGAGGCCACACAATCGCAGAGCAAAGTGGGAAAGTTATTTCCCTTGACAGACAAGCAATGCTATTCTCAATGTATCCCAGTGTATAGTTGGCCATTTTACCTGCCAGAGCACACTGTTCACTTATATTCAACTTGCTCTTGGGCAGAACAGACCCCTTCCTGTAGGGATGCCCTCCAGCCTCTCGTTTGATAGTCCAGGGTTGCTTTGTCCCAGATGCAGGAACTGGCATTTGCTCTTGTTAAATGTCATGCAGTTGGTGATTGCCCAGCCCCCTAATTTGTCCAGATCTCTCTGCAAGACCCCTCTACCCTGGACAGAGTAAACAGGTCCTCCTGATTTAGTGTTATCCACAAATTTACATGGTATAACTTCAAGTCCTGTATACAAGTAATCGATTAAGACGTTAAAGAGAACTGGCCCTGAAATGAAGAACCCTGTGGAATCCTACTAGTGACTGGCCATCATCCTGATGTAGCCTCATTTACTATAACCTTCTGAACCCAATCCATCAATTTGTCACCCATCACATTATGTTTTTTGACAAGATGTATGCTGGACATTTTGTACAGAAGGATATTGTGAGAAATAGTATTGAAAACTTTGCTTAAATCCATGAAGATTACATCAGTTGACTGCCCTTGGTCAACTAGAACAGTAACCTTGTCACAAAAGAAGATTTATTTGGTTAAACAAGACTTTATCTATATGAACCCATGTTGGCTGTGAGCTATGACTTAAACGTTTTTCAGGTGTTTTTCCATAATTCTCAGTTTAAATTTAGAGATGCTTAAAGACTTCAAATAAATAAATAAATAAACAAAACTAAACCAAAAAACTCATTTATTTATTTATTTATTTACTTACTTACTTATTTTTGTTAGTAGGGAATGCTTTTACATGTCCTGATTTCAGCCATAGAATAAACTGTTTCATTTGAAAGGAACTACTAAAGGTCATCTAGTCCAACTCCTCTCTTAATATTTTCTATTTCATATAGAAAGGTTCTGTCAGAAGCAATGCTACTTGCAAATCAAAATATGAATATAAAGTACACACAATTGTTGGTGAGTCAAATGCACAACCTCAAGTATTGCAAACACTTTATCTCACTAAATTAAATGGATTTCTACTGAAATGTGATCTGTTGACTGAACTACTAATCTTTCATTGACGATGTAAAACCACTACCAGAGGTCATTCTAAACTACACGTAATGCTTTGTGTCCCATAACCCTATGGAGATGTGTGAAGGGAAAAATGTTTTCAAGACAATGGAAAATGTATTGTGAGCAAATCCATTCCCAGTTTGTAAGGTTACATCTCATGTTTAGGAACTTTTTTATTTACTGCAAGAGAAGATTTTTTAATTCTTTTCAAGGTATGTGTGGAAAGAATTACTGAGCTCTAAAAATTTGGCTTGCATTTCTCTATTTTTGTATGTGAAATACTACCTAAGCTGTGAAGTATAACTACACTTTAGTTTAATGTATCTTAGAGATTGCAATTAATATTTTCAAATGAGGCAAGGTACTTTTTTTAATTTTCTTTCTTCTGAAAAAGAGACATCTAAATTAAAACAACTTTGCATATGTTCCATTTATACAAAACAGATTTGCTTTATAACATTTTTTTTTCCTGTAAAGAAAATGACCCTATCTTACAGTAGTTATCATGCCAGATTTCCTGATCTGAACAAAGCTCTTTTATTCATCAACCCAAATCAGCTCTCCCTCCCACCCAGCTGAATGATGAAGAATTGTCACTTCCAGCAGTGGAAAAGAAGTGCAAGCAGAATGTTGTATGAGTTATTGATTCTGGCTTTTACTGTCTTCTTGCAGCTGCTATGGTTTAAAGTCTTAGATTCTTGCTTGAGCTGGGTTTCAGATTAGTATTTACTTGCTTGCAATTTAACAAAAGAAAGACAAAGAGAGGAGTGAAAGAAAGACATTTTCAGCATTGTCCTGGTTTCAGCTGGGACAGAATTCATTTTCTTTATAATAGCTGTTATGGTGCTGTGTTTTGGACTTAGGATGCAAATAATATTGATAACAGTCTGATGTTTTAGTTGTTGCTGAGCAGTGTTTATACTAATGTTAGGATGTTTTTGACTTCTCAGAATCACAGAATCACAGAATCACAGAAATACAAGGTTGGAAACTACCTGCAAGATCATCTAGTCCAACCGCCTTCCCATTCCTATTAGTACCACAAGCTACTAAACCATATCTCGTAGCTCCTCATCCAGGCGCCTCTTGAACACTGCCAGGGATGGCGACTCCACCACCTCCCTGGGCAGGCCATTCCAGTGCCTGGCCACCCTCTGAGAGAAAAAGTTTCTCCTAATGTCCAACCTAAACCTCCTTTGGTACAACTTCTGGCCATTTCCTCGGGTCCTATTATTTGCCTGGGAGAAGAGGCCAGACCCTTTTTCATCACAACCTCCCTTCAGGAAGCTGTAGAGTGCAATGAGGTCTCCCCTGAGCCTCCTCTTCTCCAGACTAAACAATCCCAGCTCCCTCAGCCGCTCCTCATAAGACTTGTGCTCCAGACCCCTCACCAGTTTCGTTGCCCTTCTCTGGACTCGTTCCAGAGCCTCAATGTGTTTCTTGTAGAGAGGGGCCCAAAATTGAACACAGTACTCTAGGTGCGGCCTCACTAGTGCTGAATACAGGGGGACGATTGCCTCCCTGCTCCTGCTGGCCACACTATTTCTAATGCAGGCCAGGATCCCATTGGCCCTCTTGGCCATCTGGGCACACTGTCGGCTCATATTCAGCCAAGCATCAACCAACACCCCCAGGTCCCTTTCCTCTTCACAGTCATCCAACCACTCATCCCCAGGCCTGTAGCGCTGCATGGGGTTATTGTGGCCAAAGTGCAGGACCCGACACTTGGCCTTGTTAAACCTCATCCCATTCACCTCAGCCCAGCAATCCAGCTTATCTAGATCCCTCTGAAGGGCCTCCCTACCCTCAGGCAGATCGACACCACCTCCCAACTTGGTGTCATCTGCAAACTTACTGAGGGTACACTCAATCCCTTCATCCAAGTCATCAATAAAGATATTAAACAGGATGGGCCCCAGCACCGACTCATACTGCCTTGCTACTGAAAAGGCCCCCAGGACTGTACAAGAAGCTGGAGGAGAATGCAGGCAGGACAACTGACCCAAACTGACCAAAGAAATATTCCATGCTACATGACATTGTTCTCACCAATGCAATCAGAGGGTTGACGTGGGGGTTGCCATTGCTGGGAATTCATCAGCTGGTGGTGAGCAATTGTGTTGTGCATCACTTATGTTTTTATTATTTTCTTTCTTATTTTTTTTCCTCTCTCATTTAACTTACAAGACATCCTAATTTATTTACCAGTACAATATAGGTGTAATGTTAAAACAAACTAAAAGTTTTACCTACCAAGACTTTTAGTGTAGCACCCACCTTATACATTTTCTTATGAACAGTGTACATGTCTATAATTACTCCAGCTGCTGGTTATTCTCCAGAGAAACATACATTTATAGAGACCAACTCTCTGACCTGATTTAGACTGTTACAGTCCGATGTAATTTTTTTCACATGCTTTTTGCACTCTATTGATTATAAACTGATGTCAGAAGTATGTACACTGTGTTGTAAATATCTAAAGATGCATTAAATTAATCCTGAAAGTTTAAGCAACAAAGATTTTGTGAAGCAAATCCATAAAATGGTTGAACTTAAAATTTAGACACCGCATACTGCTTATTTTGCTGTATTCCATTCTAAGTCACCAGAACTAAGAGTATCAGTGCAGCTCAGGGAAACTGTAAATCATTTTCACTTGGTTGTATTGACAGTCTTAGATCTGGAAACTTGGGGTTCAGAGAAACTTCCCATTTTCCTTGGAGTGGCTCCCACCTATCTCTACTCCCATCTTTTAGAAAGAAGAAGCAAAAGTAAATGACTTCCATTTGGTGCTAACTTTGAAAAGTAAAAATAAAAGAAATAAAAAATTGGTCCCCTCATCAGCACATGCTGATATACATTTTCTCTGGCAAGCATAGCTGTTGTCAGCCAGCTGTATTTATTTCTGCAATAATTTTCTTTTTACTTTCAGTTACTTATCTGGTTATCTGTGCCTATCTTATCAGGTCTGAGACTAAATAAAGTTTATACTGTTATTTGAAAATATGCAGAATTTATAATCCACATGATAATTTCACATTACAAGTCAGAGTTTCTTCAATTCCAAAAGGAATTTCTATCCTCATGTTCCTACTTGCCCTATGACATTTGTGGTTCCTAAGTACTCCTTGGAGTACAATAGACTGTACCAACCTTGTATATAGAGCCCAGAAAATGGACTCTACATTATTCTTGATATGTATAGGATTTTTGATATAGAGCATACAATCCTTTTGATAATAATAGTACCCATGGGAATTGCATCACCCTTGTAACATGACGAATGTTATGCAGCACATCGGAGTTTCTCATGATAGTGATATATCAGTTACTACACTACCAGCGTAGTAACTAAATGAGGAGAGATATAAGGTGCAAGGCACAGTGAGAATTTGAATCTTGATTAATTATAAGAAAGACTTAAATAATAATAATAATAAAAAAATAGTAACAAAAACCTTAGTCCACAGATCTTAGGTGACCATGGCAAGTGAGCAGTGACACGGGTTGACCACAGAGGTTGTGCATTGTCTATAATTGGTGATATTAAAAAGATGCTATGGTCCAAGCATTCACCTGTAGGTAGTCCTGCTTGTTTGAGAGGGTTGGATCAGTTAACTTCAACCATTCTTTTACTATCTATTTCTGTGGTTTTTGGCCTGCATGAGGGAAAAAAAGACACAACTCTTTTTACAGTCACAGACTGTGATGATTTGTGGAGAGCTTAGTTTTCACCAGGCAGAGGTCACAGAAAATGTGAGGACTCTGGGTACGGAGGAACAAAGTGAAAAATGGAAACTGAAGTCAAAGAGAATTATCTGCAACTAGATACTGAGATGGGAATAACCCAAACAGAGGAAGTAATTATTACTCACTGCATCCATTTATTTTATTCATCATAGCCACAGGATTTTCAGAGTTTTTAGTGATTATGCTCCAAAGACTCACTGCTGAAAGTTGATGAATAGCCATAATATAATCCAAATGCCCAAATAACTAATCAGAACATAGCTTTGAAGTGTCAGTCATGTCCTAAAGTAGATTACCGCAGCACAATTATGATTCATTAATATCAAATTTTAAAACGTATATGTGAATAGTTTTATAGGCTTTGTGTGTACTTCCTTCTGCTGTGGAAGATAGGACAAGTTGAAAGGATAATGGAAAAGTTTAAAATTGAATTTCTCCTCTATTTTGAATAAATTGTTCTTTTTTACTAATTCTTCTTTTGTGTCTTGGTACAATCCTCTCATGTTTAGAAATTTCATATGATCTTCGTATGTTCAGTGAGTGATAAGAAAATTCAGCAGCTCTACACATTGTACAACTGATCTCTTTTTTCACTTTGTAGGCACTCAGAATTCTTCTTTTCCATCTTACTGTCCTCCTGAAGAAGGAATTACTTTGCAATTACTTTTTCTTACTTAGTTGAATTTGCTATTCCACAACAGAAATAAGCAGTGCCACTTTAAAAAAAGTGAATTTGCTATCTAAAACATCCATAAACTGTTCCAGAAATGCTAAGTTCATTCTTTTACTGGGACCAGATAACTTAGTGATACATCTTCCACTCCTTTTGTCCATTCCTGTTGTCTTCCAAAATGCTGATCTGTGTACTTACAGTCCTTTGTCCTCTTAAAAATGAAAACCTAAAAGGCCTCTTCTTCTGCTGGTTTGAATACAGTCCACCAGCAAATAATGTGAACTGACCTAGCTCTAGAATACCTCTGAAGAAGAGCTATCTCTATGACTAGCATTCTTTAGTTGGAAACTGTACAATTGAAACCTGAAAACTTGTCTTGTCAAGGGAGGAGGAGCAAAACAACAGAAAAAGGGCAGGACAGGTTTTCCAGCTAGTTCAATATCCAGTGTATTTAACCACACTGTCATAAACTAGGGCTCTGGGAAAATTAGGAGGTGTCCTAGCCCTCCAGGAGACCCTTAGCTGTATCTGAAAAGTTACTGAGCAATTTCCTGTAAAACCACATTTCCTGGGATGTAAACAGGCATTTCAGATGCAGAGCTGTCTGCTTAAGACCACGTTATATCATTGATGGCTTTCTGTAATACCATGTAGATACATAGAATTAAGGTGTAACAGGAGGTGTATTACAGTATCTATTCTCCTTTACACAGTTGATTTGTTAATTGAAGCCTCTTTTGTTCATTGGCTCATTCATTCTTCTCTATTTCAGAATAGCTATTCACACAGCATCTGATTTCAAGTCTGAAGAATTCAAAAACAGGTACTTCTTTCTGAAATGAAGTACACATTTGTAAAAAGGTAAAATAAGTGGCATGTAAGAATGAAATGCCTGTGTTCTCAATACCAGAGACTGATATTTTGGAGACCATCTCTCACAACCACATTTTGAAATTGTGTACTAAGATTAGAAAATAATAGAAAGAAATGCTATTTATACAAAAGGATAATAGTTCCCCAGGAAATTCTTAACGTAGAGTTCTTCACAGAACATAGCATTCTTCACATGCTTCTATTTATCTCACTCTTTTGTTTCAGTACTACAAAGAAACGGCCATTTTCATTAATGTAATATAAAGAAAACAATTGAAATTCAGTTTACATTAATAATATAGTAAAATATTCTCAAGCAATTGATTTAGTCTATAATTATAGTTGTTCAGAACTTCTGTAGATAAAATCTAGGTTTTTACATCTCACATACAGAGGCTCAGTTTAAATAGATAGATAGATAAAACATTTGTGTCCATGTAACTTGGAGTTAACCCACAAAACTATGTCAAATTTTGTGGGTTTTTTGGTGCTTTAAAACTTCTTTTTTTTTTTTCCCCCAAATATGTAGCATTTGAATTACATTCTGTGACTTGTTCAGTAAAATCTCACAGGTATATACATATATATTTAACATATTTGACATTAGATATTTTCTTGGATTTAGGAATCTGAGTTATTTTGCATTATTAAAAAACAAAAACGTTTCTACCTTCTCTCAGTGAAATGGCATCTCTTTATACAATTTTTTTTTTTCTTTTTTTTCTGGTAAGCAAAACCTGAGTATGATCTTTATTTTTTACTTTTAGCAAATAATTTGCTAATCTAATCAGTTTTGTTCAAGCAAGAAAATATTGAGTTACTTTACATGATTATGTGCATCTAGAAAAATCTTTTAATGACTGTCCAGAATGTTTAAATGAAATAAATTTATTGCCACACTTCTGTTATTAAAAGGAAGGGGGAAAAAATATGAACAAAAAAAGTGTACTTTTTATTTTGAAATTATATGAAATAGTGACATGCACAACAGCCCAGGAAATGTTGCCTTCTGTGAAATCACAAAACTCATAAATAACAGTCATTTGCTGTGTAAGTATGACAGTTATATCACAGAAGAGGAACTGGAATGGAATAATCTGTTGTTTTAAATAACAAGTGAATTATGCTACTCTTAATAGAACAAAAAACTAGCCATATCATATCCTGCCATGAAAAGCAGGACATTTTGTTGTAAGCTGTAATGTGTATGAATTTTAAGACATCTGTGCACTTGGAAGAGCAGGGTAAGAAGACAGCTCTGACAGCAATGATGCTGGTATGTATGATAAATCCTTTTCAACATCAGCCACATGTAAAAAACTTCCTGTCGGCTGATCACTGATGCAAACAAGTTTTAAAATAGAATAATTCTGCCATGGAAACAAACAAACAAACAAACCACAACAACAAAAATACAGGCTAAACTGCAAGAGGAAGCTAAAAACCCTTTTACCAAAGCAGAACACTTTGTTGCTTGAACAATACTTAATCATCCTTTTTTTTATTTCAAATAATTTTTGTATGGTAAAAAAGTATCCTAAGAAACATGAATACTGACTTCAAAACATTTGCTGAATTTTATAGAGTTAGAAACAAAGCAGATTCGGAATAGCAAGCTTGTTCATTTAACTCTTTCTATGGGGGCCTTGGCATACTGTCCGCTATTTATTTATTAAATTATTTATTATTTATATTACATATATCAAAGCTCTGTAGAAAAGATTTGGTGATAAAAAGTACAGATCTTTTCATTACTAGCTAACTTTAGACAGAATAATGTACTTTATAACAGAATAAAGCACAACATTTTGCACAATGTTTTCATAATGGAATAAAAAATGTACTGTAAAAGCTGTATCACTTATACAATCTATCCAAGCTCTCATTTAGTCAGAGTGCTAAATTTTTATTTAACCTTTGGCATTATGGAATGGATAGTTCACTACTGCTAAAGCTACCTCAAAGTTACTGAGTCCCCTGTGCTGTTGGAAAAGAACATGCTGTTAGCGACTCTCTGCTGCCTACATCTTCATTACAGACTGATATATCCCAACAAGTAATGATATTAGCAGACAAAAGTGTACTGGTTTTTCGGGAATGCTGCCCTGCATGAACAAGTCATGAACTGAATTTTTGCTACCTGAGTTATTGAAATCTAAGCTAATCCCTTTAAAATTCAGTGATGGGCAATGGAAAATTGCCACAAATATCTGAAAATAGATTAAGAGTTCTTGATTTCACAGTGTTGATTTGTCTTTATTGACCCAAGGGTAAGCAAGAGGACTTAATATTTTACAAAGAGAAATCAAATGTGAATAGAGTCTGCATTTTTGATTAGGAGGTATGGCTGGTTGAAATTGTTCATATTAATGAATAATAATTTGACATTTTCACTTCCATTTGTTGAGTTGATTTTTATAAGCATAAACTTGAAATTTGAACATTAGTAACATTTAGAATTTCCTTTCTTCCATTATATTTTCTTACTTATTTCTATAAATGTTACTATGCAATAGGAAGAATACCTTAAATGCAACAATTTAAAAAATTGGAATATGAGTGTGTGGAGTATGATGGCTGTCATCGTCTGTGGATGACAAGGGATGTGAGTTCATAGATTCATAGTTTCATAGAATCATAGAATATCCCAGGTTGGAAGAGACTCATTAGGATTATTGAGTTCAACTCCTGGATGCACACAGGACTACCCAAAAATCAGACCACATGTCTGAGAGTGTTGTCCAGATGCTTCTTGAACTCTGTCAAGCTTGGTACTGTGACCATTTCTCTGGGCAACCTGTTCCAGTGCCTGAACACCCTCTCGGTGAAGAATCTTTTCTTGATATCCAACCTGAGTTAATAAGATGGAATAAAAAGAGATGAAATTGTGAAGACTCTGAACTGTAAAATCAAAAATTTATATATAATAAAAGGAATGAAATCTAATGTAGAAGCTGAAAATATGGAAACTGTAAAAAGGACATTGTATACAGATGATGGTTGCAATAACTATTTTTTTTTTTTTTTTTTTTTCTGTAGTTCACAGAAACTATGAAAATTCCAAGGTCAAGTGAGTTTTTACAGCAGTCAAAATGGGAAATGTGATGTAGTTATTGGAATGACATCATATCTATAGAAAAGGATTTCTAATCTGGGACGCATTTGGAAAGAAGTTGAGGAGTGTGCACTCATTATTAATCGTACAGTCTAAGGTTAAAAATATTGGACATTGATCATTGTTTGATTAAAGGAAACAGCCAAAGTATTTTTCAGGAACAGTAGCAATCCACCAACAAAACTTGTTACACTCACTGAACATTGTCATATTGCTGTCTGTGGGGGCTGCATTGGTGTGACAGTCCATATTACTCACATCTACTAGGAAATAGCTTCTGTGATGCCCTCATCTAATTAATATCTTCACAAGGGGCTAATACAGAGAATAAAATTCATTTCACTTGAGCTTAAGTATCAAGAATTTAGATATCTTCACTATTCATCTAAACTTCCTCCACAGACACGAGAGAGAAGAGGATCTCCAGAGATGCCTTTATCATGCTTCTAACAGATAACTATTTAAAAATGAACTGATAACTCCTTGGAGGTCTCACTCCTTCTCTCTTTCTATGAAGTATAGACATCTAACCTGAACTACATGCTTCACCTTCAAATGGCTGGTGAGATTAAATGAATATCACTTATAATCTCTAGCCCCACAGTGAGCTGGATTTCCAGCCTGCACTGTATTACTCCAGTTTTACTGTTTTATCCATATTCACAACTACAGGAAAATACTGTTTTGAAAAACCCTTTACTGCTTTTGTTGTGAAAAAGTTCTGTATTATTTCTTTATTCACACATTTTTGAAAATATTTTGATCCTTGAATATTCTTTGTTCTAAACATAAAAGCAGTAAAATGTAAGTAGATTGGAAAGAAAATCAAATAAATACATTAATTATTGCAACATTGCTTTATCCTAAGTTCGTGAGACAACTGCATTCAGAAGGATCAGTAAATCCTTGTGATTTGTATATGCTATTTGTATGAAATGAACATAACATCAACAACAACAACAAAAAAAAACCCACAAAAACAGAACAAATAAAAACCCATTAAATTTCACAGATAGACAAAACAAACACATATGTTAACACATTCTTTCTACTAATGTCTTCATAGATTCCATTCAAAAAGACCATTCAAAATATAAATTAGAAAAAAAAATGCATAGGCATTTATACAATAGGTGTTAGACTGATTTCTGTGTGATTAGCAAATTTCTCAACATGACACTAATGTGGAGGATTGGCTCCAGGAATGTGGGCATGTCTACTTATCTCTGGACCGCTGCAAACAAAACAGCACGTACAGCTCCATGGGAGGAAGTAGCTTTGTACCCTTGATTGGCCACGAATGAGGGAGTTGGACAAGCTGCATTCTGGCCAGTGATGTTGTGCCCCAGGGAGAAAGGGACCCTTCAACCTAAAGATAACATCGCTTAGCAACTGCACGAAAATAGCACAGCACTCGAGTGTATAAAAGTTTGCATTGTCTAACAATAAACGTCTCAGCTTTGTTAGCCATATTGGTGTCTCTGAGTCCGTGCCGGAATCGCTTTCTCCCCGGGTTTTCCCACTTAGGCTAAGGTATTTTTCTTGGACTCTACAACACACTAGCAAAAATCAGAGTACTAATATATATTCCCCATGAAAAATTACCTTGATGGAAACTGTCTCCTTATCTTTACTGCATAAAATAAGAATTACTCATTTAGAGATGTGACCATCCTTGGCAGCCTTGGCTGCCATGACCAAAAAAACCCATAGAGTTTAAGTTCCTAAGGAGCACGAAGAAGACAAGTAGCAAAATAAACAACATCAGAAGTACAGATTTCAATTCCTAGAAATGAGTTGCTCAGGGAACTGTCAAGACTTCCATGAGAGCCTGCCTTGAAAAGCATAGGAGCCCAGAAGTGTTGTGAGATTTTCAGAGGTACATTGCTCAAAGCACAAGAGATGTTTGTTTCCATAAGTAGGAGGGACAGGGAGCAGAGGGAAGGAGCAGGCATAGAAATAAGTCAATCTTGTTGAGCAGTTAAGTGCTTCTTTTCCTTGACTTTTAAGGGTAAGGTCAGCTGCCAGCTCTCTATTCCAAGAAGTGATGATGAAGCAAATGGTGAATCACTGACGGTAGAGTAGAGTTGAGCTGAGGAGCATCCGTACTAATAGAACATGTAGGTCTATGGGATGTGATGGGACGCATATGACACAGTTCAAAGAAATTATTGCAATATCACTCTGTCAACTTTAAAAAGCCATCGAGATCATGGGAAATCACAGATGGTAAAAAAAGGGTGAAAGTGTCCATCAAGGGTACATATGTATATGTGTGTATATATATATATATATATGTGTATGTATGTATGTATGTATGTATATTTTAAGGAAACTAGAATAATTAAAGACCCGGAAGTTTTACTTCAGCCCCTGGGAAGGCTATGGAACTGCTCCTCTTGTAAGATTTTTCTCCACAAATACAGGACAAGTAGGAGACTGGAGAAAGCCATCATGGATTTATCAAATGTAAATTGTGCTTAACCAATCTGCTTGCCTTCTATGATGAAATGGTTTCTTCAGTTAATGGAGGAGAGTAGTGGACATCCATTTATCTAGACTTTTACAAGTTGTTTGACATTCTTTCTTACGTCATTCTTGAAACTTTTAAGGTACAGACTGGACAAATCAGCCTCAAGATGAATGTTGATTAGTATCTCAAACTAGCAACTAGTCATGACTGGAATTCCTTGGGTCTTTAAAAACAATCTGGCTGATGGAACTGAATGTACTATAATTAGATTTGGAAGTTATACCACACTGGGAGAAGAGGTAGATACACAGGGCAGGAGAAAAAAGTCATTTAACAAAGATAAATAGAAGTCCTACAGCTATAATAGAATAATTCCATCCAGTAATACAAACTGTGGAGTTACAGGCTGGAAAGAAGCTGTATTGGTGGACAGTGAACTAAATATGAATCAGCATTGTGCCCTTGCAGCATCAAAATCAAACCATGTCCATGGCTGCAGCAGCAACTCTATCACCATTAGAGCAAAGGATGAGATTATTCCTCTCTATTTAGTTCTTGTAAAGTCAAGCCTTTCATATTATGCCCTGTTTTGGCACCACAGTATGAGACAGACTGAACAATTGCAGAGGGATTAGAGAAAGATCATCATGTTTAGATTGATGCAGAACTTGACCTATGAATAAAAGCCGAAGGAACTGATGATTGATTGTTTCTTTGTTTTTTCCAGCTGAGGGAAGAGAAGGCTCAGGAGGGATCTAATCAGAGCTTTCCGCTACTTGTATGGTAGTTGTAGAGGAGTTGGAGTCATTCTTTTCACAAGGTTGCAATGTGAACAAGTAAGAGACAGCAGATGTGAAGGTTTTTT
>JACDJE010001325.1:8238-26124 GCA_016647715.1 Pavo muticus | reverse complement strand
TGGTGATCTATTATTTGAAGAAATCAAATACTCAATTACATTCACTATGAAAGCAAAAATATATTGTTAATAAGTTCAGTCATATGTTTGTAAAAGCTGGAGAAGACTAGCTGAGGTTGAAGACAAAAATGCAATGTTTTCTTCAAGGAGTTTTCTTTGCTTACTTTTTTTGCTCTAGATTGCTATTTTCGAAACCTAATAATCATTTGTGGTATACTGCTATCATAATTGTGATGCAGGAGCTGAGACATAATGCTATAGAAATGTAATTTTCACTCCCATTTCAGGGTATTCTTTTCAAAATCTGCAGACAGTAGGGAATCTGCGTCTATAGAGACCATGAAGATCTATTTCCGCAATATAAAAAAAAATCTCAATTTCAGTAAAATAAAGGTAATAGACAAGGAAGGAGGACACTGTGACATGATTATATAATCTGTATCAGAGATTAAAAAAGAAAAAGAAGACAAAGACAGTTGGAGGTATAAGAAATAATAAAAAAAAAATGTAGGGAGTTGTTCCTTCTTGACCTCCAAGTTTATTTTGCTCCAGAGATAAACACCAAACTAAGCCATCGTATTTTTACAGATACATGCAGAGACATCCCTTTCAGAAATGAATTTATTAAAAATATTGGGCAGGAAGAATAAAGAAAGGGATTGGAAGGGGTCTGGGGAAGCAAAACACATTGTAGATTCTGAGTCAAATAGAATTTTCCATATAAAATGCTTTACCTCTGTAGTTTGCATTTAAAAATATCTACTGGCTGATTTCAGGAAAAAATAAATAAAAAAAATAAGGCATTAAAGCCTTGAATGGCTTCCTGTATTTATTTAGACAACCAGCATAACATTTATATAGATTTACCTTTCTGAGTGGCTATTTTCCCTGACTCCTTGACAATTCTTTCTAAATAACTGTTAATTTGATAAATCAGTGTTTTCTAATCTTTCTTTCTTTCTTCTTCTTCTTTTTTTTTTTTTTTGCATGTTTCATTATGTTTCTTTTTTTGTTCTGTGATACGTTGCTTCTTTCCCACAGAAACTGAATAATCTAGACACTTGAAAGAAGAAAGAATGACTGAGTGAATTGAATTAAGGGAGTTCTTTACAAATCCCAATCTTTTTGAGATTTTGTCATCTCTGGGAATTGATTTGATTAAGGTCCAATTGTCTTAAGACCATGATGTAAAACTTGGAAAAGATTTTGCGTATCTGAGAATGTGTCATTTCATAAGTAAATTGGTCTAATACTATATTTTGTTTTCTCTTGACAAACTTAATCTCACTTAGAATATCACTGTGTCTAAATATAAACTACAGCACCATATTTAGATTTTGTATGAGACTATGGAGTATGAACAAAGGAGTTGAGTGGCTGAAAGTATTATCTGGTATAGCTTCAGCAGTTTGTCTGGATTTTCCCGTGGGTTAATGTGCAAATCACTTTTCCATACATTCATATGATGTATAATATAAAAAAAAAACTCTCATAGTCATACAAGATTCTTTAGCATATTTCAAACCTGCTGTCTAGAGAAGCATCTCATCAAATGAGATACGAGAAATATTATCTAAGTTCAAACTTTCACATGGCAGTCTAGCTTTTTCCATGTATGATACAGAATATGTAATATTTGCTCACAATATAATATTATATGTAATACGTATAATATTTTCTCTGAATCAATATGAAGTAAGTAATCACATATCTCAGGCAACTAAACTTGAGGAAGTTAATTGCTTTTCAAACAGAATTTTTTCAAAATCTTTAAAAGAAAGTGTCACTCTATATATCTATAGAATGTCCAGTTTGTATGTGATTTTGGATGGAATCTACATAGAGTACTGTAATACTAGTGGAAATATTATTGTCAGTGGAGATAACTAATAAATAAATCTTCTAGAAAGCTGCTTATTGCTTTCAAGCACCAGTTTAAAGTAGCTGACTAGAGTTATTTAAAATCAAGGCAAAGAGGCCAGCCGACAGTTAGTACAAAGGATGATAATATAATCCTTTTTCTACATGTCTTGCTGTTGGAGGGTATTGTTTCCATTTAGAAATATTCTAATTTTTGTGTGTTAATATATTCAATATTTCAGTTATGAAATTGTAAATTTATGATTGTGACTTCCAGTCTCCATTTATGACGGCTCAGTTGCTTACTGAAACATAATTTTGTTTTTAGAAAATGAGTTTCATCCTCAAATCAAAACAGTTGATAAGCTGTAAAGTTTCAGATGCTGCATACTTGCAGTGAATATGCTGAATGCACTTCTATTACGTAATTTCTGATAAAAAGGGGCATTCAGATTACTTGTGAGTAACTAAAATGTGCAAAACACAATTATATATATATTATCATACAGAAATTATATGTCCTTAAAAAATGGGATTTATATTAAAAATTTCTAAAAGAGTAAAAAGGTTGAAGTAAGAATAGAAAAGAATGAGTGGAAATCTAAGAAAACTACTTTTTCTTTCTATAACATGCATCATCTAGTGGCAGCTTGAAATGTGTTTAGAAACCCAACAAATGCAATTAGAATCTTGTTGACTACATGCTTTTGTCAAACACAAAATAATAAATGTATTAACAAAAATAAATACAATCTTCATAAAACATGGCCAAAGAAAAAGTAAAGGAAAAAGGAAAAGGAAAAAGAGAGAGGAAAATAAAAAGAGAAAGGGAAAGGAAAAGGATAAAGAAAAGGAAAAGGAAAAGAAAAAGGAAAAGGAAAAAGGNAGTAAAGACAAGATTAGGAATTGTCAGAAAAAAACAATGAAGAGCAAAGCAGAAAGTATCTTGTGTTTATGTCAAATAGTATGGACACACATCTTGAGTATGTAATAAGTTTCTGATGATGCCACTCTAAAGAGAATATGAAGAAGAGGAGGGGAAAAAAGACTCAGGGATAAAGAAAATCTCCTACAACCATGATAAACAGAACATCTCTTCAGCTTGGAATTACATAATTTGGAGGCTAGTACACAATTAATTGCGTTGGGAAACTAAAAGGCATTTTTTTTCCATGTACCAAATCCAGGAACATCTAACTCAGCTAATGACAAAACAGCTGGGCAAAAAGACACATAGAAGGAAATATTTTAATTTAATACACAATATTACTCAAACTAGCTTTGCCTAGGGATGCTATAGAAAATAAGAAGATAAATGTTCTGAAGTATTTAGACAAACTCATGACACACACTATATTAAAATATTTAAAACAAAAATAAAATCAGATGTAAGTTATTATTCTGGAAGTCTTTAAATAGTGATGTAAAAGCTAGTAGTCAGCTCATGAGACAGGATACAACATATTCTGTGTTTTGATTCTTATAGTCAGTTTTGTGCTGCTTATCCTGTGCAAAAATCCACACCTGTCTTGAGAGTAAATATTTCTGCAGTTATATCTATAACACACTGAATTAAAAGATGGGAGCTTTGTTTTCATTACTACTGTAGTAATATTTGTATACTAAGCACCCATTTGTCTTAAGGCATTTCAAATACAGATATTAACAGATACAAATTCAAAAGAGATCAGCTACAATTTATTTGCATTACTTCAGTTGTATTCATTCAGTCTTCTCAGTGGCTGATGAGAAAAACAATTGGAGAACTAAAATAAACCAGAAAAAAAAATTAAATATGATTTTTAATGCATGTACTTTTGTCCAGATCATTTTTTGATTTTCTGTGTCTTCCTCACTTCTTAAGTATGTACCTTGTGGCTCCAGAGACATAGGAGAATGTATACGTAAAATATCATTTATCACTTACTAGACAGATTGCTGCCTGTGTCATTAATTACTATAAGAACTACAATACTCTGAGATGTCTTAAAAGTCTTAGGTACTTAACATTAAAACAAAACAAAACAAAACAAAAAAAACAACCTTGAACACTTTCAAAAGAATATAATCACACTATATTAAGCATATTTAGTTCTTGGTTTCTTGAAGCACTGAATTGCAAATCATTGAATTTTCACATTTTGGCTTTTCCATAAATTCAACTCAGCTGAAAAACGTGTGATTTCTAATATGTTAATTCTAAAGAAATGCATCCCTGTTTGGGAAAAGGTAAAGGCATTTTGTATTTTATTCATTCATTTCTTAGTGTAAAGAATAGTTTTTAGATGGAAAGAACAGTAGGATAAATCACTGATCTGAAAGACATATTACATGTATAACACGAGGAAAGAAACTGCTGGAAGTGGAATAATAGTTTTAACATTCAGATCTTTGTTTTATTCGAGATATTTGAACACAAACACTTTTAGCTGATTGGATTTTTTTATTTTTCCAACTTTTCTCTAGACCAATAGAAGAATATATTCTAATTGAGCACTGGGCATCAGGTTTACTGGAATTTGATGTTCTCACAGGACATTAAAGATCTTGTCAGCTCTTCAACCCACTCTNGAGAGGTCAGTAGTTCCCGGAGTTGTCTTTTTTACCCTTCTTAAAAGTGGGTATGATGACATCATTTTTTCAGTCACCAGGGTGTTGTATTAGGCGACAGCGAGGCTACGGGATGTCACGGGATAGTGCCCCCCCGGCTCAGTAATTGGACAATACATCTTTAGGGGTGTAGACGAAGTACAGCAAGAAAGTATTTAAACGAATGCCACGTGTGATTAAACGCCATTTTTCTGCACATCATATTGGTGTCTTATGCAGTTCTTGGCCCTGATCAGGTAATTGATCAGTCTCGCAAAGGGTTAATACAGCCTGAACAGAATGATCACGACAACACCAGGGACTTCACCTGATTGCCACAACTTTTCAAATATAGTTGAGAGTATCCTGCCTCCCGGGGACACAAGTTCAGACTGGGAGACGAGTGGCTGGAGAGAAACTCTGGGGGTACTAGTCAACAGCAACATGGGTCAGCAGTGTACTCTGGCAGCCAAGAGGTCAAGTTACATTTTGGGTTAGATTAAACACAGTAACATCAACTTGCTGAAAGAAGTAATTCTCACACTGTATTTGTAAGACTGATCACTGATGAGACCTCATCTTGAGTATTATGTGCCATTCTGGGCTCCTTGATGTAGAAGTTGTATTAAGACACTTGAATCTGTTCAAACAACAGAAATAAAGCTGATTATGGGGATAGAGAGCATGTCCTGTGAGGAGAGTCTGAGGTTACTTGATTTGTCTATTTTGGAGAAAAAATGGCCGAGAGGGAACCTCAAGAGGTAACCTCTGGAATGAGGAGGGGGAATGGAGATAGAAGTTCTGATCTCCTCTCCCTGGTAACCAATGTTAGCACATGTAGAAATGGCAGAAAGCTGCATGAGTGAATGTTCAGACTAGATATTGGGAAAAATTTCTTTATCATGAGAGTGGTCAAACACAGGAACAAGCTTTCTAGCAAGGCAGTGGATATCCCATGTTTATCAGTATTCATGAAGCATTTGGAGAATGCTCTTATTAATATATTTTAACTTTTGTTTAACTCTGAAGTGGTCAGTTATTTGGACTTGATCTTTTTTAAGTCCTTTCCAATCAAACTATTCTGTTCTTTTCTATTCTAAAGTTAAAACATAGTTATTTTCTGCTATGAACTGGAAAGAAATGTGGAAAAACTAAAAGCTCAAAAGAAATTGGGCCCAGAGGGGTTAAATATGCAGCATACTGTGTGCAGGTAGCAGAAGTGACTGCACTAAAAACATTTAGTACTAAGAATATAGGAATGGTGTGACCTGACCCACACTCATGCATCTTTTTTATTGGGTGTTGTCACTTCCCTGCAGCTATCAATTCATGCCTGATAGAATAATATAAAATCTACATCATATAATTATATGCTATTATATTCATGCGGGAGAGTCCTTTTTACCTTCTCAAAACTACTGGGATATTTGTGCCCAAAGTGTTGGATTGTCTTTACATGTTTCTTTCACCAGACATATATACTAACCCTCTTTTAAGTATAATAAATTCAAAATAAAAATAATAATAAGAAGAATGTTCTCATTTCCTAAAATCCTTTTAGCATATCGGAAATGCTGTCAAAGCTGTGAGCAAAAACCTGCTACAATGACTGTGTGTGTTATTCATCTGAACAAATGTAAACGTTCACAATACAGGCTTCTACTATGAGTAGGAACAGAAGAGCGTGCTTCAGTAGATTATGACTGATCTCATTATAAAATGTATCTCAAACAGGTCATTTAAGCCAATACCAAAAATATTTTTTTTGATTGGTTTGTTTTGTTATATTTTTCTACTGATTACAGAAAACCTTTAAGATGACCAGCATTGACACTGGTATTTTCACCATATACATTTTAGTGTCGGTAGGATTAATTTTCTTTGGAAATCTGTCCATGCAATGTAGTAATAGTTGTATTAATTATCTGCTAGACACAAATAAATAGCATTGTAGATATACTGATAGCAGTTATTCTAAAATTTTATCTTTGTTTAATGATTAAGAAAAATAAAATAGAAATTATTTTTAGATTAAGATGACTATTTAGGTTGCTTACTAGAACCGTACATGATTCTTGACTAAAAAGAATCTTGCTATTAGTAAATATGGTATGCTAATTATATTTATAGTATAAGCATAATAATTTAATAAATATTGACGCTAGTTTAGTTTCTGGGAAATATAATTTTTAAAAGTATATATTTTACTATACTAGCTACTTTCTTTTTTTGCAATGTTCATGCAAAGTTGGTAAAATAAAGGATAGAAAAAAGTTGAAAATATGTTTTTAGAAGCTTATGCTTCCCTATGTAGTGTATTTTTAAAGCCAGACTATTCTGCTTCTGCTATGCCATTTTAACAAAGAATCATAGAATCATAGAATCATAGAATGGCCTGGGTTGAAAAGAGCATCAAAGATCGTATAGTTTCCACGCCCCTGCTATATGCAGGGTCGCCAACCACTAGACCAGGCTGCCCAGAGCCACATCCAGCCTGGCCTTGAATGCCTCCAGGGATGGGGCATCCACAACCTCCTTGGGCAATCTGTTCCAGTGTGTCACCACCCTCAAGAAATATAAATATTTATTTAAAATTTAATAAGAGAAAACATAATTGACTTTATGATGACTCAAAAGGGGATCTGAGTAATCAAGCTTAGATTGTGCCACATCAGAAGTCATTAAAACAGTATCTCTGCTTTGGCAGTTTGATTGCAAATCATTTTCAAGTGCCTATTGTTCCTATTTTCTGATCCAGTGGGCTATGATATTCCTACCCAGGAATCAGTACTGAAGCACAGCATCTTGAGGGAAAAAACTGACAACATAAAAAGAAAATAATAATAATAAAAAAGTCAAAAATAAGTTAAATCATTAAATTCATGTTTGTATTAGTCAGTAATAATGATACGAATATTCCTATAAGATCAATCCATTGCCTTATAGGATATTAAATAGCAAGGTAAAGTGCAAATGGTATAGACTTCCAAAAAATATTAGGAGTTCAAACAAAGTATGCTACCTAAAACTAATTCTGATCAGTTCACAAATTATTGGAACACATTTTTCAGCACTTATTTTCAGTATGCATGGCATACTTTCTTATGTCTGATACAAAAGTTTTAATAGAATTTCAGATAAATGTAGTAAACATAAGAACCTGTTATAAATTAATCTTGTTTCATTGCAGGTGCCTAAATAGTTCTATTTTTTATGAATTTATAAAGTTTTGTACATGAATGCATATTAATTTATTGCAATTACCAATTTTAGGCTCTTTAAGGTATTGAGATCGATCCAGATGATGCAACACAGAACAGAAGAATCTCCACTGTTCTTGAGCAGGTGAAAGGAATACTTCTATTGAATTGATTGTCTAAACAGGCTAGATGATGAGTACTCCTAAACAGCTCCCGAGTACTCATTAAATAAACAGAACTAATTGAGCTAAGATCTATTCATAGCAAATATAGAAAAACTACTTTTTTTTTTCTTATTCAGTATATGACACAAATTTCCTTTTTTCTGTTAAATACTTTAAGATTAAATTAACCTTCTGTTCACAGACTCTTATACAGAAGGGTCTAGACAAGTAAGGTAGATGGAATAATCTGCATTTGGTCATACTGAACTTCCATCTTCCTTTCATACACTTATATTGTATGTATAAATTGAAATGATCCTGAGATTTCTGAACTACTGTTGACCAAACTAGTTTCACATCAGCTAAACCCTATCCAAATGGTTCTGTCTGAGTTAACCAGCCCCAGATTTTCAATTTTTCCTCCCTTCCTTCCTTCCTTCCTTCCTTCCTTCCTTCCTTCCTTCCTTCCTTCCTTCCTTCNACAAGAATATGTCAGACAAGAAGTACAGTGGCAGACAAAACAACAACAACAACAAAAACCTACTAGAGTGATAAATAGAATGCATCTAACCATGGCTAGAACATGAACAGTAAAATGTAGAATTGGTAGATATGCTCTGTCCATCCAGGAGTGAAATCAATGTACTTTCCCCTTTGCTATTTCAGATATGAAAAGATAATGCCACCATCCACCTCTGTAAAGGCCCACTTGGTGGTCATGGTATTCTTCACGTATTAACTGCCATTACATGGACTCTAAAATTTCCATTTTTATTTCTCCTGCACATGTGTGCTGCTCCAGCTCTCAGACCACTTTTGCTTCTTACTTTCCACATGCTTTTTCATTTTGAATGAACTGTGTGCCAAAAGGAAAATAAATGGTGTGCTAATATTGAAAAGCCAGCTACAAAGAATAATACAGTGGATATTAGAAAGGAACTTTGACAAGTGAAGAAGAATGGCAGTGTTATAAATTGCATCTAATTTTCAGAAACATGAGTAAACAGAGCCTTCGGCTTGATTTCTGGAATGAACTGGAATAATTCATATTGACTTAATTCAGAAGGACTGTGGGGACTTCATTACATAATGTAGAGATATTCTGAAATCTCTAAGACCAATGTAGTCCTACTGAAGCATGACAAGTTCTTACATTGAAAAATACCAAAAATAGTCAAAGGGAACCTCAAGAATATATATTTGCTATTAAATTTCTAAGATTAGGATTTCTTGTTTTAATAGTCCCCAAGAGCAATGAAATTAATTTGTACATGGTGGAATTAACTATGATTCTAAAAGATATCTGTTTATTGTCTTTTCTGTGGTTTGCATCTGTCCCCTCTGTAAAACAGATAGGCTTTTCTGAAATATCTCTAAGATTTATGCTAAATAAGGTTTTTGAGAGCGATCCAATTTTCCTGATAGTTCAAAAGGATTATGACATAGATAAGATTGAATGAAGTGTAATTAATATTGATGTTCTTCATTACAGGGCCCAAAAACTTGAGCTTGTGTTGCTCACAGAGAAGGGCATGCCTTTCAGAAAAAGGCACTTAGATTTCATAATGGCGGAAATGAAGTGACAGAAGGGACATAGTAGCAAAGAATCACATACAGAGGCAAGAGAAAGACAGAAGAGCAACCTCTAAACTGCTGTAACTATGGCAGTTTGTGTCAGACAAGAATTAAACTGATAGCTATAGAGCATATAATCCATTCCTGAAACTGAAAACAAGTTAAGAAGAGAAGCATTTGAGTCGAAGAAAAAAAAAAAAAAAAAAAAAGGTGACCATGCAGCACCTGATGTTTACTGACAGAAGAGGCAAGTAGAAAGAATAATCAGTGGAAGAGATATAGTTGTGCATATATCAGTTTCCATCAGTTTCTATCCTATTTCTAGGACAAATTATTGCCTGAAGCAGATGTACATAGTGTTGTTAACTAGTTTCTTTAATTGGTTGCTTTACACATAGAGAAAATTTTTAAGCAGCAGAATATTGCAACAAACTAAAGATTGCACTTGAAAAATAAGCTATGCTATTTTTTCAGGCTAGTGAAACACAGATTGCTTTCAGTTATTTTTCTTGACAGGACTTTTTTCTGTCCATAGCCTGTCAACTAGCATAGTACCCAGATGGTTATAAGGCTCTAGGGCACCTGTATAATTCACATTAGAGTTTAACAGAAATGTGATGAGTAATATTTTTATATTCACATCTGAGATCCTCCTCCATTCAAAGAAAACACAACTGCTGCATTTTCACCCTGATCATTACCCTGTGGTACCCCACTCAGACAATGTCTCCACTGCCTGCCAGTATGTAGTAATGTTGCTGCACTTCTTTCTAACCATTGTAGAAAGTCTCTGAATAAATATTTCCCCTGTAGTCCATACAAGAAGGCAGTCTACCGTAATCATTTCTGAGGTACTTTTTGCACCACTCAGATTTCCAGAAGAGGTGTTATTTCTCTTCCAAACTGTATTCTCCCTGCCTTCCTGTTTGCTGTGTATGTCATCACCTGCATTGCCCTTTCAACAGTGAATGAGAGAACAGCATGAAATAATCAGAATTTCCTTATTGAAAATTGACAGAGTTATTTGAAAGCATTAGGTGTGTTTCCTTTTTGTTTGTTTGGTTCGTTGGTTGGTTTTTGTTTATCTGAGCAGTGGAGACTGAACATTGCAAAGTCATGTGATAAGAGTAGACGGTACATAATGAAAACAAAAAAATATTTTAGATTTTTGTGAGTATTTATTTGCAGAAAACATTTTTTCAATCACTTCTCAGGTAAAAAATGACATTTTAGTAAATAAATTTACAGTTGATTGTGAATAAAAGCCTGTGTTTCATCCATCCTTATCCTTAATCAAGCATGACAGAATCTCTACCTTTCATCAAAATATTTCGATTATAGTTTATTATATTCAATAATGCTATTTATATTAGTCACATGATTTAAAGACAGAATAATATGCCAGAATATTTATCAAAAAAACTGTGAATCCTTGGGGGGGTGGGGGGGGAAGTTGTTTAAGAAAACATTTATCTCTAGGTGATGTATCACTAAAGAAATGTTTTCTGACGTTATATAAATTGTGTTGTATTCCTTAAAACATACAGAAAACTGTTCTAAATCATAAATTATAAACTGCACAAAATTCAAAAAGTTAATGCAATCATGCATGGAAATAATTAGTTTCAGGTAAATTGCATTTAATGAAACTTCTTGTCAGTATTCAGTTAGATGTTAGAGGTGATATTTGATTTCCAAATCTGACAGAAATATGTTAATGTTAAGAGTTCTTGTTGCTTGAAATCTTTTGTTACAGAATGCTGTGCTGCTATGAATTACTCTGTTAAATTTTGTTCTTTGTTGAAAGTAGATCTCATTTGGGAGGATGCTGTGGTAGACATAAAATGAAGAAATTGAATGCCGGATTTTCACATGTAACAATTGTTCTTTTAATAAATCAGAATATATGCATTAATAATTCATGCATATTTTGTGATTTCTGCCCTGCTGAATAGACTTACAACTTGAATGTGTGTGAGAATTGTATTATGTATTGGTCTACAGATTATTTTTAATAAATAAATTACATTAGATGGTTTTATGTGGGCTTCTTTCTTTTTTGCTTTGCTAGAAAGAGAACATTTTTCTAGAAAGTATTTTAAAGACACATTTTTTTTCCCCATAAAAATGTTGCAGTCCCACAAAAGATTAATAAGGGGAAAAATAAATAAATAAATAATCCAGAAAATACAGGATTAAAATAGGATGGAGGTATTTAATATTATGAATTCTGGAGGCTGAATAGGCTTATCATATTCCGAAGTACAATGACCCAAAGCACAGTGCTAATGCCCCATTGGCTCTACAGAGGTATTTTCACAACTTTGCTACATCTCTTCTCATCACTTCTCATTGTGATGATACATTTGGAATTTGGAGGTAAATCTTAGGCATTTATATTGTAAGAGTCGGCAATGTAGAGTATTTAAATAAATTATAATTATAAAATTTGGATCAGTTCTAAGCTTTAGGATACAGTAAAATCTCTATGTTTTCATACAGATGCATGCACAAATTCCGCCCCATCCCAAACAAAAACCACTAATATGGATGGCTCAAGACTTGAGATCAAGTTGAGAAAATAACTCTCATTCAGCAGTATGTTGATGAAATATCCCATAGATTGCAGTGTTTATATTAGTCTACTAGAAACAGTCTCAGTCATAACTTTGACCATTTCCATTATTTCTATACAGGATATGATAGTCTGCTTATTCTTCAACTGTTTCTTAAATATTTACTGCTGGCAAATGCAAAGATGTGCATTTGTGAGGGTTTTTTTGTTTGTTTNTAAGGAAAAATACCTTGCCCTATTTCTAAAAAAGCTAGTAAGTGTAAGATGAGAATTCTGCACTACCATTTCTGTATACCAATTTCCTGTCTTTTATTCCACAGGAATCTTCATGTCAGTGAAGTATCTGACATTCCTGTTAACCATATTTCAATCTAAGCAGTCATAAAAAAATCACAGCAGATTGGGTGTGGGGAGTGTGGAAACAAACCTCAAACAAAAAACAAATTTTATTGCCTTAAACAAACAAACAAAAGATCAACAACAACAAAAAAAATTATTTGAAGCTGTTTAATCTGATAGGTATAAATACCTTTAGTAAGCTCTTTTTTTTTTTCCCCCTCTCTTTAAGAAATAAGGAATTTTCAGGAAATAAGGAACATATGTTGTGTTATTTCTAGTATTTAAATTCTCCTTCACCTGCAGTGACATCTATTTGAAGACTTTACATATTCTTTTAATAAAATGAAATTCATCAAAAAAAAGTGACTGTGTATGTGAATGTTCATCTTCATCCTTGCATTCTATAGGTGATTGTACACGCTGGAATTCATTTCTTCAAAATCCTTGTGATGATACAGAGTGTCTGCTCTGGAAGGAAAATAACTCTTCTCTCTATAAAGGCAGAAGAAACATTAAGTGGTCAGTGCTATTTCTGTTTCCTTGCTTTGAGAAATTTAAACATGTCCAGGAGAATACAATTGAACCTCAAAATGGTCTCTGCTGGCATAACTCAGAGCACCTGTGTCATTTTCTTATGGACAATGCAGCATCTTGGAGTCAGAATGGCTTTCCAAGCTGGATAAGATTTCCCTCTAGGGCCTTTTGGAGGGTATTACTGCAGACATAGTCAACAAGAAAAACAGAAGGAAATGTTTGAAACTAAAATTATATTTCTGAAGTTCAGTCAGTCACTTAAACATCTAATCCTGTGTAAAATCTTATTCTATTTTCTTGTTGTTGTTATGTCATTCAGTACATCAAGAACTACTTTCAGACCAACATTGTTATCTCACTCAGAGAAGAAAATTATTAAGAAAAATATATGATTTTTATTGAGTCTACATTTCTTACATATATCATATACTTATGGAAATGGCTTTCTACCTGTAATCTTTCCACAAAAGGATTTTATAACAGGAAGACTAGTGCATTCCTGCGAAAATGAATTAATTAAAACCTGTTGGAAATTAATATCAATTGCAGAAAATTATCTATGTAATTAAAAAAAAAAAAAAAAAGAGTAATAAAAAAATAAGACATAATTTTGTGTAACCTTAAGAGTGTTGTGCTCATATATTCCCATGAAGTTATAACACTGAGATCAGAAGCTCAGCTGCTTTTTTGTTTGTTACTTCGTTTTTCTGTCTTACTTCTGAGCCTGTAAGGTATAGCTACTGCCAAGGTAAATCACAACAACTGTTTTCTTTTTCTTTTCCTTTCCATAAAGTAGGGTTTTTTTGTTTGTTTCTTTGTTTGTTTTCTCCATTGTCTGTATTTGAGCTTCATTAATAAAAGAAACACTTCTTTGTTTTAATTTTGCTTTTCCTAGTCTTATTCATATTTCAGAGATAACTTCTGAAGAAACATAAACCTACAAAAGAACTGTATGATCCAGTCTAAACCTTGGCATTTCAGAGATGTGTAAATCATCATAGTCAAAAGGTGTTTCAGGACTTTCTTAATCTCTTTGGACTATAACAAAGCATCCGAGGAGAAAAGAAAATAAGAAGAGGAAGGCAAAGCCAGAAACAAGTTTTGTTCATACTTCATATGCTTTACAGCTAATCAGGTCAGCTTTAAGTACCCGATTTCTGAAATGAAAAAAAAAATAAACGTACTCCTAACTGTTGTGTAATGGGAGAAGGATCTCACTATTTCATAGAAGTTTTCTTCCATTGAGCCCTAGTGCTCAAAGTTGCAAAAGAAGTTCTGTCTGCATACACTGAAATCATTTAAACAAGTCTAAAATACATTTTTCACATTGAAACTTGACCTTATTTCACAGGCAGCAACTTTCTTTAAACATATAAAGAAGATTTAAAAAAAAAAGTCAATACTATTGCTTAAGATTTTCTTATTTTAACCTCTGCAGCCAAACTTCAATAGGCGTATTTATTAAAAGGCATTCAAGAGACTTCTGTTGCTAAAATGGAACAATTTGTCACAGAATTACAGAGTTGGTGTACAAATGTGCTCTATGTAAACAAATGTCACAAAGCAACTGTGTAATTCTGCTGATGGTTTTCTAGATGAGTGACTCCGAACCACTCTGAGTTGGTGATCTATTATTTGAAGAAATCAAATACTCAATTACATTCACTATGAAAGCAAAAATATATTGTTAATAAGTTCAGTCATATGTTTGTAAAAGCTGGAGAAGACTAGCTGAGGTTGAAGACAAAAATGCAATGTTTTCTTCAAGGAGTTTTCTTTGCTTACTTTTTTTGCTCTAGATTGCTATTTTCGAAACCTAATAATCATTTGTGGTATACTGCTATCATAATTGTGATGCAGGAGCTGAGACATAATGCTATAGAAATGTAATTTTCACTCCCATTTCAGGGTATTCTTTTCAAAATCTGCAGACAGTAGGGAATCTGCGTCTATAGAGACCATGAAGATCTATTTCCGCAATATAAAAAAAAATCTCAATTTCAGTAAAATAAAGGTAATAGACAAGGAAGGAGGACACTGTGACATGATTATATAATCTGTATCAGAGATTAAAAAAGAAAAAGAAGACAAAGACAGTTGGAGGTATAAGAAATAATAATAAAAAAATGTAGGGAGTTGTTCCTTCTTGACCTCCAAGTTTATTTTGCTCCAGAGATAAACACCAAACTAAGCCATCGTATTTTTACAGATACATGCAGAGACATCCCTTTCAGAAATGAATTTATTAAAAATATTGGGCAGGAAGAATAAAGAAAGGGATTGGAAGGGGTCTGGGGAAGCAAAACACATTGTAGATTCTGAGTCAAATAGAATTTTCCATATAAAATGCTTTACCTCTGTAGTTTGCATTTAAAAATATCTACTGGCTGATTTCAGGAAAAAATAAATAAAAAAAATAAGGCATTAAAGCCTTGAATGGCTTCCTGTTTTTATTTAGACAACCAGCATAACATTTATATAGATTTACCTTTCTGAGTGGCTATTTTCCCTGACTCCTTGACAATTCTTTCTAAATAACTGTTAATTTGATAAATCAGTGTTTTCTAATCTTTCTTTCTTTCTTCTTCTTCTTNTCTGTCTGAGTTAACCAGCCCCAGATTTTCAATTTTTCCTCCCTTCCTTCCTTCCTTCCTTCCTTCCTTCCTTCCTTCCTTCCTTCCTTCCTTCCTTCTTTTTCTGTAGAATGTTTTACAGTTATTGTGTTTGAATGAGTACTTCAAGTAAGGCTTCTAAACTTAACTTTGGAAAAGAAGCTAGAATTTGGACCTTTTGCACAATTGCTATTTTCTATTAAGTGGATTATGCACGTATTTTTTCACTATTTTAACTGTTATTTATTTTACATTTAGTTGCTCAGTTCTCTCGCAGTGGATTCGGAATTCAGATATCATTAATTTAGTTTTTAATAGTTAATGATGCTTACAAACCTAAACCTCTGCAATAAATGCCGTATATCTAAGTCACACAATACAGAATTCACTGTTTGAAATTATCCCTGTAAAATTATCCCTATTATGTACTAGTAGTATTTGTTTTTTTGAATGTGATATTTGCTGAAACAGGAAGTCAGGTAGATTTTAGATTTATGGAGTGCAGTATATATTTTACAGATATGAAAATATAAGATTTTTTTTTCTTGTCTTCCACTGGCTGAATCAGATAAGCTTTATTCTTTTGAAAATTTTTCTTCGCATAAATACTTTTTACATTAATAACTGCATATAATCTAACATTAACCTGAGAGGGTGAAAATTACAATAAGGCTAGGTTTTTAAGTCATGGAAAAGTACAAAGCAGATATGAGATAACTTGAGATAATCACATGAGAAAAAAGACTGACAGTTTGAGTCTCAGGCGATCCGACTAGGGAAGTGATAAAAAACTCATAAACATTTCAGTTATTACCTAACATAAATGGCATGCTAAAATTGCCTGATTCAGACAGACTGATTATAATTTCAAGGGATTTATAAATTCTTCCAGTATCTGCAGCAGAATCTCTGTGAGAATCATTACTTTCTGAGAATAAGCACTATAGTTGACTCATGGCATTTTATAAATAAGATCATTTAATTTTCCAGTCCTGGTCCTAAGTGTTAAATGAAACATTTAAATGATCTATAAACTGAAATAGATTTGAATAAAACAGAAATACCTGCTTTACAACTATTGCTTACAGATAAATCATTTGATTAAAAGAAATAAATCCTGAATTACATGAAAGTTAAGGTCAAATTCAGGATACAAGTGTCTCGATTCACTTTACAGCTCAGGTATGGACACTGTGACTTTCACAGTTAAAGAGAACTTCATTTAGCAACAGTACTATGCCTGCAAAAGAGAGCTATTATATCTAATTCTCTTTTCTATTTTTTTATCTCTTTTCTATTTCTTGGGACAACAAATTGTTAACAGTTATGTATGAAATCACCCTCATCAATTGTGCAGTAGTTAGAAATAGTTTTGCAATTAAGTAATCATTTCCAGGACTGAACTGTTAAGCCTTTGGGAATAATTGTCACCTTTTTTGTGTTTGTGGGCAGCCGAGTGCAATGGAGCCTTGACCTTCACTGTGGTTTCAAGGCAATATCTAATATATATCAAAATCTGTATTATGATGATATGTACATTAATCAGAAATTAACTTTCTTTTTCAAATCTCTTTTTAGTCTGACATTATTTTTAAAAAAATGGACAAATATCAGTTATCTTTACCTTGATGTTCCTTGATTCAAAGATTAGCTGAGAATTCCATTTAGATTTGCTGAGGATGTCTTTACTATCATTGCTAAATGAAGATATGAAGCTTAGTACATTTATGCAGCTTCATCCACTCAAAACCCAGTATATATTATGAACTTAAATATTTTGGACCATTTGAGAGACTTAAGATAAAAGCATTTTCACTGAAGATAATATAATTCCACAAAATCCAAAGTAATTTGTATCTATAGAAGCAATAGAATTCAGGAATATACACTGCGGGACAACTTTTGAAGACATAGAGTCCCAACAGTCTGAAGAATGTAGTAAACAGAATCACTAAGACCAGGTAAAGTGGAAAGTTGTAAATATCTGAGATAGAATGTTATTAAATTGGCTGTGATATGTAAACTTCTTTTTTAAACATTGCTGATGTCTGAAGGTCATCTTTTTTGAACCTTTTCAAAGGATTGGCCAAGTTGATTTCAAAATCTCAGGCAGATTAATATCTGAAAGATATTGGTAAAAGCTGTAAAAAAGAATAGATTTAGAAGAAATGATAGTATATACATATTAATGGAGAATAGCATGGCCTTGAAGACTTATTCATAGCTTCACTGTGGAGAATTGTCATCAGTCAACCTACATATCCCTACGTTCTTTTAAAAAGGGTTAATAGTGAGGCAGCAAAATCTACACATTGAATTGGCACAGTGAAACCTATGAAGGTCATATAGATATGCAGATGACATTGCAAAGTGGGACATTAAATGGAAACTTTGAAGTCACTAGGGATCATCAATACCCAATCCTGCATTAAAAAAAA
>JACDJE010001001.1:18005-33945 GCA_016647715.1 Pavo muticus | reverse complement strand
TATTATAATATATAATATTATAATATAATATATAAAATATAATAAAAAATCAATTAGGTGATTCCGTGAACACTTGGAGTAAAACAATCCACCTATATTGCTACTTTTGTCCCATTTCTGGGTCCTCTCATTCAAAGGCAAAAAGATCTCAACTCTCTGAGTCTAAAGCGCAGGTCCAGAAAGCATCTTTTAAGTCTGTTACACTGAACCATTTATGTCTGTGTGGGATCTGACTCATTAAAGTATAGGGGTTAGGAACCAGGGGGTGTCTCTTGAGAACGATTTCATTAATTTTTCTTAGATCTTGTACCAGTCTATAGGTGCCATCTGCCTTCTGTACTGGCAAAATTGGAGTGTTATAGGGTCACATACAGAGTTCCAGAAGACCATTCTTAACCAGTGTTTGTATTACAGGCTTTGGACCCATTATCCTTTCTAAAGGTATAGGATATTGTCGCTGTTTCACAGCTTCACTCCCTCCTTGGACAGTTATTTTTAAGGGAGTAATTGTGAGTCCACCCCGGTTTCCCTCCCCTGCCCATACCTTTGGATTTATTTCTATTTCATCATCAGCTGTTAACAAGTTCACTGACACCGTTATACTTGTTCCACAAGTTTTCAACTGCAATCCTAATTTAACTATTAAATCTCTCCCCAGTCAATTGGTCCCTGCTTCTGGCACATATAACAATTGCCCCGTGACTATTTTATCTCCCCATATTAGTTCAATAGTCTCAAAAAGTGAAAATATCATTCCTGATCCCTCTACCCCTGTTATTCTTAAAGTATTCCCAGTTAAATTAAGTCCTAGTATTTTATAAGCTAAAGATGTCCAAGAATTGATCAAACTGTTCTGCTAATCCAATGAGAACTTTCATTAAAGATTTCATTTCCCTTTTAAAATTTCTCACCTCTCCACTAGTAAGTAGGGAGTTTACATATCATATATCTCCTGATAACATCAGAACTTCACTAAGAGGATACATGGAAGTATTAGTGGGGTTAATGGAGTTAGATTCAGGAGAAGAATTTATAACGTTCCTTTTGCATTGTTTCAGTTCTTTCTCAAGCTGGCAGAACTTTTTCTTTTCAGCATCAGCACTAATTGCAGAGCTCGGTTCAGGTGGGCTGTTAAGGGGCTGATCCAAGCCAATACCCTCCACTCTGTCAGCTGTCTCCAGCCTCCCTCCTGTAGTTACAGGACTTGACTTGAGGCCAGGATGGTAAGGGGGGGGAACGTTGCTCCATAGAGGAAAGCAAGTGAGTTTAATCCTAGGGAAAGGTACAAGGAGTAAACAGCTTAAAGGATCCCATCTGGGGTTTCTCTGTTCTTCCTTATCTACAGAACTTTGTCTAGCCATGATTAACTGCTGTACTCCCTAAATCCAACCAGCAGCATGTGCAGACTCCTCCTCCAAAACAAAACAAAACAACACAGTATAATAAATAGAGGAGTTTTACTGTTTACATGCACGTTTGAAGCCTGACAAATGCGATACTTGTCAGACGTATTTTGGCCAAAATACTTATTCCCCTACAATTGGCTCTTCAGGCCATACAATAACACAATACCTAATCATTTTCTGTTTATCCTTATCCCTGGTTTTCGAATTTCTCTTCCAATTTTTCAACTTATTTCCTAAAGGACTTATAGCAGGCACTGCTCCGGGGGTCCTCTCTCTGTCCCCCACCTTGGAACTCTTATTCCCCATTTCTCTCAGCAACCTATGGTCGTGCTACTGTAAGAACTGCTCTTCTGCAGTGTCGCGCACACCAATTCTCGGTTCTAGAGAATGAGGTGTACCGTCAAGCAACCCTTTTGCAAGATGCTCGCATACAACATAAGAGTCCCAGGCCTCGACCTCCGAGGCAATACTTAATCACACGATTGTTCTTACCTTGGTCTGTGCACAGAGTTGCCAGGAATTATGAAGTCAATCACACAACACTGCAGTGCCTGCTGTCCGTCCCTATCCCCCAGCTGTTCACAGATCTTGCCTCTTAAAAACATCCTCAGGTCTGCAGCCAGCTCCACAATGAACCACCGCTGCCAACCCACACGGCTGCAGAAAAATGAGCGGGGTGCACCGTGCTGTGCTGTAGAAGCAGAGGCCCACCGCAGGCGACGTTGTTCCCGGGTTTCGGCACCAAATTGTGAGAAACACGCTCAAGAGCAAACATTTCTAATCAGGCAAAGATCTCTGTGAAGGGCATTTTATTCATTATTGCAATAATGGGCGCACACCCCCTACTGACAAGGGAGAAATCGCGCAACTACTCAGTAAAATCCATTCTGTTACATACCCTGAGTCCAACGCAGGTAAAGCCTCTCCTGGCACTCACTGGTTGAGCATCTCAGGCTCACAATCTTCCGACGCTGCTGCTATGTTACACTTCCATAGCTACGTTTACACTTCCATAGCTACGGTTACCAACACATTGTCTTCAGGTATGTTTTGAACTTTTTGCCTATGCCAATTTTACCTAGGTCGGAACACCCTGGTCTCAACTTTACTCTGTTCAGGAGTTTTCTTTGTAAAAGGTTACTTATCCTATACTGTATACAGAAAATACTGGAAACTTCCACTCCAAAAAAACAATCTACCTCTCACAACATCAATGGTGGGATGTTCTTTTTGGATGGTCACCCACTGCAACAGGGCTTTTCAATAAGATGCTGCATCCTATTGTGATTATTTTGATTTTATGCCTGATCTGCTTAATCTTAATAATCATCTTATATATTAGAGTTTGGAAAATAGCAAGACGATTAGTTTTGATAGATTATTGCAGTCAATTAGCAAGCTAGGCTAGTAAGATAGTTCTCCTATATTAGAATTGTTTCATAGTTAGGTGCAAAAGCACAAGAGGGTAAAAAGAAAAAGAGGGGGAATTGTGAGAGGTAGATTGTGTTTTTGCAGTAAAAGCTTCCAGCTTCCAGTATTTTCTGTATGTAGTGTAGGCCTTTACTGAACTTATTACCCGCTTGTGAAATAGTTGTTTTTCTTCCACTAAGAAAGTTACTGAACAGAGTGAAAAGTTAAGATTTGGGGCATTCTGACTGGGGTAGAATTGAGTCAGGCATGAGATAAGGAAAATATGCAGGATGGAGAGAGAGCCTAGCACAGGACAGAACGAATGTGCTCATTCTTGGAATTATTGCCCTCCTATCTCCATGGAAGAGTACATAATATACCCCAGAAACAACAGGTTGGTAAGGGACCTTATATGGAAATGTATCGTAGTGTCTCGCTCCAATTTATAGGAGGGAGATGATGAGGTTCTTTAATGTATGTATACTCGGCGTGAGATTAAGAAACAACGGTTCAAATGTTGGTCCGACCAGGTTTATTACAAATCTTAATCAGGGAGATGGGGAAGTGGAGGACGGACACTATTACGAATTAAGGTGATGGGGAAGGGAAGATGGGAGATAGAAAAGATAGGAAAGAAGCAAGAATTGCGTAAAGCGGGGATAGTCACCACCAGGATCCAGCAGAGGTCCCATTGCGCGCCGTTCCGATGGTCCAAGGCAGAGGCTCAGGGGAGGAGAGCAGCAGCAGCGTGGCCGGTCTTAGGCAGCAAGAAGGTGCAGGTACCGGGTAGGTCCAGGAAGAAGCCGCAGGGTAAGTCCGGGGGGAAGCAGCAGGTCTCCGGTAGCAGGCCCAGGAGAGTCCGTCATCATGCAGGCATTCCGTAGCGAGGAATCTGATGGCAGACACCTTTCTTCTTCGGGGGAGAGCAGCAGCAGCATGGCCGGCCTTAGGAAGCAAGCAGGTAGAGTGCAGAGCAAGTCCAGGAGGGAGAGAGGCAGGTCGTGAGGCTTCTGTTGTCAGAAACCCTCTTGTTCTTCTTCATGAGGAATCTGTTGTCAGAAACCTAAAAACCATGGTTACTTGTCCCTTTTTTTTCCTTCTTTTCTGCCTACGTGACATCCCTGGGTGCTTGGGTAAGAGTCATGTGAGTACCCCCTGAGAGGGCTATCTCCTTCGAGATAAGCCCACACAAAAGACTGCTTCCTGGCCATTAATCTGTGGCTTATCTCTCTTTTGTTGCCCCTGGCCTTGTCCATCTGTGCCCCTCAGACAAAAGATTTCTCAGCCTTTGCCCAGGACTTGCCTGGACTTGTCCATCTGTGTCCTTCAGACAAAGGACTTCGCAACCTTTGCCCAGGACTTGTCCATCAGTGTTCCTCAGCAAGCTTTGAGGCAAAGGTATAAAATAATAATCTCTTACACATAGCAACAGCATTGGGGAAATTGTGAGCCTGAGACGCTCAACCAGTGAGCGAGCACCAGGAGAGCATTACCTGCGTCGGGTTTAGGGTATATAACGGAATGAATTTCGATGACTGGTGTACAATTTCTCCCTTGCTAATAGAGGGCGTGTGCCCGTTATTGCAATAACGAATAAACTTTGCTGCTATCACTAAGATCCTTGCCTAACCTGAAATTTTTGACTTTGAGTGTTTCTCACAGCGTGGAGCAGAGGGAACTGAACTGTAATGAAATGACGAGGAGTGGAGGCAAGTGTAATGAAATGGTGTGAAGTGGAGGGAAGTGAAGAGGAATCAAATGGCGTTGAGTGGAGGTAAGTGGACTGAAATGGCGTGGAGAGAGGGAAGTGAAATGAAATGGAGTGGAGTGGAGAGAAATGTAATGAAATGGCGTGGAGTGGGGGGAAGTATAGTGGAGTCATATGGCATTGAGTGGAGGGAAGTGGACTGAAATGGCATGGAGTGGAGGGAAGTGTTATTGAATGGCATGGAGAGAAAAGAATTGTAATGAACTGACGTGGAGTGGAGGGAAATGTAATGAAATGGTGTGGAGAGGAGGGAAGTGTAATGAACTAGCGTGGAGTGGAGGGAAGTGTAGTGGAATGAAATGGCGCGGAGTGGAGGGAACTGAAGAGCAATGAAATGGTGTTGAGTGGAGGGATGTCGGATGAAATGGCATGGAGTGGCAGGATGTGTGTTGAAATGGCATGTAGAGGACGGAAGTGTAATGAAATGGCGTGGAGTGGAGGGAAGAACTGTGATGAAATGGTGAGGTGTGGAGGGAAGTGGAATGAAAAGGTGTGGATTGGAGGATAGTGTAATGAAATGGTGTGGAGTGGAGGGAAGCATAATGAAATGCCATGAAGTGGTGGGAAGTGGAATGAAATGACGTGAAAGGGAAGTGAAGTGGAATGAAATGTCACGGAGAGAAGGGAAGCGTAATGAAATGGCTTGGAGAAGAGGTAAGTTAAATGAAATGGTGTGGAGAGGAGGGAAGTGAAGTGTAATGAAATGACATACAGAGAAGGGAATGGTAATGAAATGACGTGGAGTGGAGGGAAGTTAAGTGGAATCATATGAGGCTTAGAGTAGGGAAGTGGATTGTGATGGTGTGGAGTGGAGGAAAGTGAAGTGGAATAAACTAGCAATGAGTGGTGACAAGAGGAATGAAGAGGCTTGGAGAGGAGGAGAGTGTAATGAAATGGCATGGAATGGTGGGAAGTGTAATGAAATGGCGTGGAGTAGTGGAAAGTGGAAAGAAATGACATGAAGTGTAATGAAATGACATGGAGAGAAGTGAAGTGGAATGAAAATGCACAGAGTGGAGGGTAGGGTAAATAAAGTTTGTGGAGAGGTGGGAAGTGAAGTGAAATCAAATGACGAGTTGTAATAGGAAGTTAAGTGTAACGGAGTGGCGTGGTATGGAGGGAACTGAATTGTAAAGAACTGGTGTTGAGTGGTGGGAAGAGGAATTAAATGGTGTGGAGTAGAGAGGAAAGTGTAATTAAATGGCGTGGGGTGAAGGGAAGTGAACTGTAATGAAATGACATGGAGTGGAGGAAAGTGTAATGAAACGGTGCCGAGTGATTGGAAGAGAACTGTTATGAACTGGCATGGAGAGGAGGAAGTGGAATGAAATGGTGAGGATTGGAGGGAAGTTTAATGAAAAGGCGTGGAGTGGAGGGAAGTGGAAGGAAATTACGTGGAGGGATGTGAAGTGGAATGAAATGGAGCAGAGTGGAGGTAAGTGTAAGTAAATTGTGTGGAGTGGAGGTTAGTGAAGCGTAATGAAATGATGTGAAGTGGAGGGAAGTGAAGTGTAATTAAATGGCGTGGAGCAGACGGAAGTTTAAAGAAATGGCATTGAGTAGTGGGAAGTACAGTGAAACAACGTGGACGGAAGTGAAGAGGAATGAAATGACAAGGAGTGGAGGGAAGTGTAATGAAATGGTGTGGAGAGGAGGGAAGTGTAATAAAAAGGAGTGGACTTAAGGGAAATAAAATGAAATGGGGTGGAGTGGAAGGAAGTGAAGTGGAACAAAATTGTGTGGAGTGAAGGGATGTGGAATGAAATGGCGTGGAGCGGAGGGAAGTGGAATGAAATGGCATGTAAAAGAGGAAGTGTAATGAAATGGTGTGAAGATAAGGGAAGTGGAATGAAATGGCATGGAGTGGAGGGAAGAATAGTAATGATATGGTGTGGATGAGAGGGAAGTGGAAAGAAATAGTGTGGAGTGGACGGAATCTGTTTGAAATAACGTGGAGTGGGGGGAAAATTGTTATGAAATGGCGTCGGAGGGGAGGGATGTGTAATGAAATGTAGACTGGAGGGCAGAAGTGTAATGAAATGGCAAGGAGTGGATGGAAGAATTGTAGTGATATGGCACAGAGGGAAGGGAAATGGAATGAAATGGTGTGGAGTGAACAAAAGCTCTTTGAAATAGCTTGAAGTGGAAGGAAGTGTAATGGAATGCCGTGGAGTGGAGTGGAGGGAAGAGTTATGAAATGGCGTGGAGTGCAGGGAAGTTTAAAGATAGAGTGTGGAGTTGAGGGAAGTGTAATGGAATGGCGTGGAGAGTAGGGAATTGCAATGAAATGGCGTGGTGTGGAGGGAAGTGTTATGAAATGGCATGGAGTTGAGTGGTGGGAAGTGTTAAGAAATGGCTTGGACTACGGTGAAGTATAATGATATGGCATGGAGTAGAGGGAAGTGGGATGAAATAGCGTGGAGTGGAATGGTGGGATGTGTAATGAAATGGCATGGAGTAAAGGGAATTGTAAAGAAATGGCATGGAGCAAAGGGAATTGCAATGAAATGCTGTGGAGTAGAGGGAAGAGTTATGAAATGGTGTGGAGTGCCGTGGAAAGAAATGTAATGAAATGCCATGGAGTAGAGTGGAGGGAAGAGTTATGAAATGGTTTGGAGTGCAGTGAAGAATAATGATATGGCGTGGAGTGGAGGGATGCGGGATGAAATAGCGTGGAGTAGAATGGGGGGTCGTGTAATGAAATGGCGTAGAATAGAGGGAAGAGTAATGCAATTTTGTGGAGTGGAGGGAATCGTAATGAAATGGCGTGGAGTGGAGTGGATGCAAGTGTTATTAAATGGCGCAGAGTGGAGGGAAATGGGATGAAATGGCGTGGAGTGGAGGGAAATGGGATGAAATGGCGTGGAGTGGAGTTGAGGGAAGGGTAATTAAATGGAGTGGTCTGGAGGGAAATGTAATGAAAAGGCATGGAGTAGAGTGGACGGAAGTGTAATGAAATCGTATGGAGTGGACTGGAGGGAAGTGAAATGAAATGGCGTGGAGTGGAGGCAAGTGATATGAAATGGCATGGAGTGCGGTGAAGTATAATGATATGACGAGTAGTGGAGGGAAGTGGGATGAAATGGCGTGGAGTGGAGTGGAGGGAGCTGTATTTAAATGCCATGGAGTGGAGTGGAGGGAAGTATTATGAAATGGTGTGAAGTGGAGGGAATTGAGATGAAATGGTGTGGAGTGGCATGGAGAGAAGAGTAATGAAATTGGGAGGAATGGAGGGAAGTGTAATGAAATGGCAAGGTCTGGAGTGGAGGGAAGTGTTATGAAATGGTATGGAGTGAATCGAAGTGTAATGAAATGGCGTGGAGAGAAGGGAAGTGGAATGAAATGGAGTGGAGCGGAGGGAAGTGCAATGAAACGGCATGGAGTGGAGTAGATGGAATTGTAATGAAATGGTATTGAGTGGACGGGAGGGAAGTGCTATGAAATGGAGTGGAGTACAGTGAAGTATAATGATACTGGCGTGAAGTGGAGAGAAGTGGGATGAAATAGTGTGGAATGGAGTGAAATGTAAAGAATAGGCACGGACTGGAGTGGAGGTACGTGTAATGAAATGGTTTGGAGTGGACTGGAGGGAAGTGTATTGAAATGGCGTGGTGTGGAAAGGAAGCAAGGGTTATGAAATTGCTTGAAGTGCAGGGAAGTATAACGATATGGTGCAGTGTGGAGGAAAGCGGGATTAAATAGCGTGGAGTGGAATAAAGTGAAATGTAATGAAATGGCGTGGAGTGGAGGGAAGTGTAATGAAATGGCGTGGAGTCTAAAGAATTGCAATGAAATGCTGTGGAGCGGAGGGAACTGAAATGAAATGGCTTAGAGTGTGTATGGGAACTGTTGAATCACAGCCTGAACCTCTGATTAACCATCTGAGGTAAGCGCTGAGTCAGCCACGGGAGCACAGGTGAAGGCAATTCACCTGTGTGCCTGGAAGGGGTGGAGCCAGGCTCCACCTCTCCTAGACCCCATTTAAGGGCTGACTACCACTGAGGAAGGATCTCTTCCTGGAGATTGCTACTTGTGGAGTTTTGTGAGCCTACAACACTGGTAAGTGCCCCTCATTTATATTTGGTTATCTTTTCTAAGGTAGTGATCTTACTAGCCTGCCTCTCCTGTATATTATATAACATCTGTATACTTATTAAACCTTACAACTTACTTTACGTTTGATGAGACAGGCAGGCTAAAAATACTAAAATATTTACATCATGTCTTTTTTAAGGAATTTCGATAAATGGGTCAGGGGAGAGAATGTTACCCCTCTAGATAAAAAGATTCTGGGACAGATCCCAGGATTTGTGGGATCTCCCTATTATGAACTAGTAGTTATCATTGAAAAATGGGGTCCCCTGTACGTTATGGGAAATATCTCCCCGTATCGCATGGCAGACTACTTTCAGGGACTTAGCAAAGATGCATTAATCACGAAAGAAAGTTAGCTGCCTCCACAGTGGCATAGCCATTATTAAATGCTCTAAATCAGGCGGAATTGAGGAATCATAACTTAAAAAATGAAAACCAACTTTTGAGAGACCGCGTTGAAAAGTTGGAGCAAAAACTTGGCATAATAACAGGGAACGAACCAATTCTGCATTTTCAAATAGGCCAAGTTCGCAACATTTCAATAGACAAAGACCAGACTCCTGAATCAACAGACTTTGCTAATGAGGAAAAAAAAGAATTCTAAATCAGATCTTGAAGCTCCAATTACAACAGACCTGCTAGAGGTCCGTCCTGTTATAACTTAAAAAAACAAAGAAAGTACAGGGTAGACCGGCAGGGTTGACGCCTGATCAATGGCCCCCTGCCCAGACTCACTTGCATGTAACGGCCCGGCCATACATGGCAACGGAATTGATGGATTTAGTCCAACGATTTCGACAAAAGCCTAGAGAAAGTGTGCCAGCTTGGTTATTAAGACTGTGGGACTCTGGGGCAGAAAGCGTTGTGGTGAATGGCCCGGAAATATCCAAGTTGGCCACCATGACTGTCTATCCTGCCCTTAGGCAGTGGCTATATGCTGGTGTTCAATATACCAATGAAAATCACTCTATTATAGATTGGTTGATGGCAGCATGCTGTATGGTCTGGCCTAATAAATCCGATATACCCCTACATACAGGGATGTGGTCCTCCATGGAGGACCTTCAAAATTATATTTGAGAACTAGGTATAAGGGAAGCAATTTATGAGGATGCATTTGATAGCCCTGATATGGTTAAATTTTCAGCAGGGATGAGAGACCTGATTCCACAGCAGGCCCCCTCCCATGCCCCCTCCCATCTATATGCCACTCTGGTCTCTATATTAAATCCCCTGGTGGCCTCAGAAGCGATAGTCCAGCAGGCTGCCCAGTTAGTAGCCGACCTAGGAGAAACAGAATGCCTGCGAACTAGGTGCAACATTCGAACATTAGAAGAAGCTGAGGTCCTGCCAGTAATTAAAACCAAGGGGCCTGCTACACGAGCTCCTCAATCGGGACCCATAAGGGTTTCCTGAAAACAAATGTTTAATGATCTAATTCAGGCTGGGGTCCAATTTGCTAAGATTGATCGCCAGCCCAACCATGTTCTCCTTCAGCTGTGGAGACAGCTGAAGGATAATCAAAGATTTCAAAATTACTCCAGAAAACCAACAGTAAGGGTTATAGACAGAATGCTGACAACAACATGGAATTTAGAGGATTTTATAGTCCCTAACAGGAAAAAGAAACCTCCTCAGGTGTCTTGGGCCACGATGCCTGAGCCACCGGAGGCAAAAGATTTGGCCTTAGCTCAATTCATGGTGTGAGGAGGGACGTTAGTCCCCCTAGGGCCTCCAGACGGGACTGGAGGCCCTATGTGGAATTGACAATTTACCGGTCCTGAAAGAACATTCAGAGAGTTATGGTGTTGGTTGATACGGGGGCGGAAGCATCAATAATGTACAGAGATCCAACTAAAATTGAAGGTGACAGAGTGATGATTGGAGGTTTTGGGGGACAGACCATTCCAGTCACCCAGACCTGGTTGAAATTGGGGGTTGGGCGTCTCCCACCCCGGGAGTATAAGGTATCTATTGCCCCAGTCCAAGAATACATCCTGGGCATAGATATTCTGTGGGGTCTGGCTCTCCAGACAACTGTGAGAGAGTTTAGACTTCGACAAAGGTGTATTAGTGTCCGAGCGGTGCAGGCAATATTGAGAGGCCATGCAAAGCATGAGCCTATTTGCCTGCCGATACCTTGTCGGATTACTTATGTTAGACATTATAGACTTCTGGGTGGTCAAGATGAAATATCAAGAACTGTGCAGGAATTTGAGAAAGTAGGTATTATAAGACCTGCACTTAGCCTGTATAATTCCCCCATATGGCCAGTGCTGAAGTCTGATGGAACATGGAGAATGACTGTGGATTATATAGAGTTAAATAAGGTCACGCTGCCTATTTATGCTGCCGTACCCAATATTGCCTCCCTAATGGACACTTTTAGTTGAGAAATAAAAACTTACCATTGTGTCCTAGATTTGGCAAATGCATTCTTTAGTATTCCAATTGCTAAAGAATCGCAAGATCAGTTTGCATTTACATGGGAAGGCAGGCAGTGGACCTTTCAGGTCCTGCCACAGGGGTATGTGCACTCAACAACTTATTGTCATAATCTAGTGGCGCGTGACCTGGCTAATTGGAAAAAACCTGATAATGTTAATTTCTATCATTATATTGATGATCTGTTGACATCCGACTCACTGGAGGCAGTAGGACAGGTGGCAGATTCATTAACTGCCTATTTACAACAGAGAGGATGGGATATAAATCCTCAAAAGGTGCAAGGTCCGGGCCTGTCCGTAAAATTCCTGGGGGTGGTTTGGTCAGGAAAGACCAAAGTACTACCCAGTGCTGTCATAGATAAGGTTCAGGCGTTCCCAGTTGTTGACAGTATATGGGCTGGTTCGGCCCGGTTCCGTGACTAGTCGGGCGGAGACATGGCAGTGATTTTGTCGATCACATCCGTCGGAATGTGACGACGTCCATCTTGCCACTTTATGCCTAGGAACTGAATTTCCTGGGCAGGTCCTTTCACTTGCTTCACTTAATAGCAAAACCAGCTCGCAGTAAGATCTGGATTATTTGCTCTCCTTTCTCAAAAGCTTCCCTTGCTGTGTTGGCCCACACAATAATGTCATCAATGTACTGTAAGTGCTCAGGAGCACCGCCCTGTTCCAGTGCACCTTGGATCAACCCATGGCAAATGGTTGGGCTGTGTTTCCACCCCTGGGGCAAACGATTCCAGGTATACTGAATGCCCCTCCAGGTGAAAGCAAACTGTGGCCTACATTCTGTGGCCAAAGGAATGGAAAAGAAGGCATTAGCAATGTCAGTGGTGGCATACCATTTGGCTGCTTTTGACTCCAGTTCATATTGGAGTTCTAACATGTCCGGTACAGCAGCACTTAGTGGGGGTGTGACTTCATTCAGGCCATGGTAGTCTACCGTCAGTCTCCATTTTCCACTGGCTTTACGCACTGGCCATATGGGACTATTAAAAGGTGAGTGAGTTTTGCTGATCACTCCCTGGCTCTCTAGTTGATGAATCAACTTGGGAATGGGGAGCAAGGAATCCCTGTTGGTGCGGTACTGCCGTCTGTGCACCTTTTTTGTAGTAATCGGTACCTGTTCCTTTTTCACTTGTAGCAACCCCACAACAGACGGATCTTCCGATAGGCCAGGCAAAACAGACAACTGCTTAACACCTTCTGTGTCTACAGCAGCTATTCCAAAGGCCCATCGATACCCCTTGGGATCCTTGAAATATCCCCTTCTGAGGTAATCAATATCAAGTATACAGGGAGCCCCTTGGCCAGTCACAATAGGGTGCTTTTGCCAGTCTTTACCAGTGACGCTTATTTCGGCCTCCAACATAGTCAACTCTTGGGAACCCCCAGTCACCCCATGAATATAAATTGATTCTGTCCCTTGGTGACTTGAGGGCATTAGAGTGCACTGTGCACCAGTGTCCACCAGGGCCTTATATTTCTGTGGTTCTGATGTGCCAAGCCATCTAATCCACACAGTCCAATACACTCTGTTATCCCTTTCCCACCTGGCTGGGGGCAGGGCCCCTCTATTTGTTACCTTGGTTGTCCACAGCAACTGGAGCAATCACCTTTTTGGAGATGTTCACCTTGGTGCTTGATCTGTCTTGTAATTCTTTTACCTGTGCTTGAAGTGCAGGAGTGGGTTTTTTATGCCACTTCTTCATATCTTCTCCATGGTCATGTAGGTAATGCCACAAGGCGTAACGTGACGTAGTCTTACTGTTGTCACTTGCTTGAGCAGGAGGATGTCTTCTTTTGATAGCTGAGATGTTGGATGATGCAGGTTGGGAGGAAACCAAGTTGATCAGCCCCTCCAGTGGGCTGTTTTGGGAATCCTGGACCCCATCAGATATATCTGGTACCACCATGGATCCATCAGCATTACGCTGATCTTCTTGATTGCTCTCTATTCTGTCCAGTTTTTCAGCTACTTTTTTAATGGCTGAAACACAAGCTCGTAGAGGGGTTAAATGTAACTCAAAGTCTTGAAGTTTATTAATCAGTTCATTTATAAGGGGTCGTCTTTCCCCTCTACTATACATTGCTGCAAATGTACTGACATAGCTTTCTGGTGCAGTCTTTGTGAATGTATGCCACATATTTGGTGTACACCTGACTCTCTCAGGATCATGCTCTTGGCCTGGCTCGTCTGGAATGAAATCGGGGCTATGTAACGTTTCCACCACAGCGTATTCTCTCAAATAACGGATGCCTTTTTCCATATCAGTCCATTTCTTTTTCTCAGGCATGAGATTGTCTTTTAAGGGTTATCTTTATTTTACGGCTAACAGCATCCGCTTCCAGAGGGTGAAGGACCCATTCTGGCATGTACTGATACCCCTGTCAATGGCTGAGTCCCTAGCAATGCCACCTAGTTGGCGAGCTTCTCTACTATCTAGCCACACACTGTTGGCCCTATTGTCCCAACATCGAAGTAACCAGGTGACAATAGGCTCATTTGGGTGGCATGAAAAGTCTTTTCTCAGACCTCGAATTTCATTCATTTTCAGAGATCGATCAACAATGGTAACAATGTCTTGCTCACCTCTTACCTTTTCAGGACTTCTTGTTACCCTCCTAGGCGTTGGTGACCGCAGTCTTATTGAGGGCCCCTCCCCTGGACTCGGGTGCTTCCCCTGGATCTCAGAGCCACTCCTCTGGACCTCTTTCCTCCTCTCTTACAGTGACTGCTTCCTCTACTTTCTCCTCCTCCTCTTTCTTTTGTTCTATGTGAGTCGAGATTCGTTTCATTTTCCGTCCTCTTACAGGGGCAACTGACATCAATTCTGTTGTCTCCTGTGGTTGATCAGGTTGGTCAGTGCCGATGCTCTCACTCTCCAGTTTGGCTCGGAGTCCGTCTCGTTCAATTACGAGGATATTTAGTTCAGATTCAAGCATGGCTTGGTGAGACTGAATTCTGTTTAGTTCAATTTGGAGACTGAATTTTGCGTGCTGGAGGGCATCTCACTCAGTTCGGAGTATGTCCCGTTCGGACTTGAGGATGTCCCTCTTAGACCGGAGGGCATCTCGCTTAGACTGGAGGGTGTCCCGTTGAGATTGGAGACTGTCGAGTTTGGACTGCAGGGAGTCTCTCTTGATTTGGAGGGCATCTCTCTCGGATCGGGTGGAGTCCCACTCGGATTGGAGGTCTTTTCTCTGAATTTTGCGTGCTGGAGGGCATCTCGCTCAGTTTGGACTACGTCCCATTCTTTTTGAAGGCTGTCAAGTTTGGATTGCAGGGAGTCTTTCTCAATTCGGAGGTCTTTTCTCTCGACTAGGAGATTCTCTCTCTCAGATTGGAAACTCTCTTTCGGCTTGGAGACTCTCTCGCTCATTTTGTACTGTCTCCCTGAGACTCTCCCTTTCAGCTCTCAGACACTCTCTCTCAATTTCAAAAACTCTCTCCCTCTCTGGGATAGTATTGAATAAGGCCCGATAAGCATTAGCCAGGCCCCAAGTCATTTGTGCCTCCTCAGATCTGCCTGAGCCGCAACATTCCTGTCTCAAATATCTGTTTAGGCTCTCAGGGTCTTCCAGGTGTTCAGGAGTAAAGTTCCATGACACCGAAGATGTCCATCTCTCTAAAGTCTCTCCCAAGCCTCTCCACACTCCCTGCCACTCAGTATTCTCTGGGTTTGGGGAAGGCTTCTTCAAAATATGATAAATACAAATACCGAGTGAAATGATGAGTAGTACATTCAGGGAGATTAACAATGTGATCAGATGAGCATTCAAAAACTGCATAAGGGATTCAAAGACTGCATAAGGGATTCAAAGGAGAGACTGGGAACCTGTTTAAAAATCACAAGTTCTGTAAAATTAGCAGCTCCCTCTGCAAACAGGTGTAAAAAAGAGAGTGGAATCATTTTTTTTATTTTTTTTCCTCTCTGCAGAAGTTTACAAATGTCCCAGAATATTGGCAGTCCGCCTGGACTTTCAAGGTCAAGTTTTCAGTGAGCACCTGTGAAAAATATAAACTTTCCCAATGAAGCTAACGAAGCAGAGAGAGAGATGAGTTAAAAAGCAGCTTTTGCCCGCATTCTCCACCAAGAATGTCGATGGTTTACGGGCTGGTTCGGCCCAGTTCTGTGACTAGCGGGGTGGAGGGATTTTGCAAAATCCACACCTCTGGAAAAGGGAAACTGGGGACCCCAAAATAATTAAAAACAGTGCCACGATCTGAGGAGAAACAAACTAATTCACTAAATATAGTATCGGAATGCAAGATAACACACTATAATACAACATAATTAGAATTGAAGCTAATAAATCAAATACGAGAGAGAGATTGTCCAAAAGCTGGGTAGGCCTCACCATAACGCTGAGGTGAGATGCACAGTCCAGTCGAGCAGGGAGGGAGTCTGACGAAGAGAGCCTGGTCAGATGACCTACCGAGACCTTATATTTGTTCCCCCTGAGCAGAAACAATAACAGTGCAGCAAACAGGCTTCTGGGGAACGTAGTTATTCTCTTCTGGGACAGGTACGCAGAACACTATAACTCCCAATACACTACATGATGTTATGATGTGGAATACTGATAACCCAAAAATCATAAAACCATGACACCAGTCCCTACAACACCGAAGCAGCTGCAGGAGTTTCTAGGTATATTGGGGTACTGGCGCTCCTTTATACCTCATTTAGCCCAGCTGCTGAGGCCACTGTATAGACTCACGAAAAAGGGGCAGCTATGGGACTGGGGGAGAACAGAACAAGATGCTTTCCAACAGGCAAAACTGGCAGTTAAACAAGCCCAGGCATTGG
>JACDJE010001001.1:0-16599 GCA_016647715.1 Pavo muticus | reverse complement strand
GAAGAGATGCAACATATAAGTGGGCCAGAGACCGAGGGGTGGACTTAACTATGGACGCTATTGCGCAAGTTATTCATGACTGTGACACATGTGCGGCAATTAAACAAGTGAAGAAGATGAAACCTTTTTGGGGGGAAGGGCGATGGCAAAAGTATAAACATGGGGAGGCGTGGCAGGTTGATTATATCACCTTGCCACGATCTCGCAATGGTAAGCATTACGTGCTTAGCATGGTGGAGGCAACCACTGGGTGGCTTAAGACATACGCAGTACCCCATGCTACCGCCCGACACACCATATTGGGCCTGGAGAGGCAAATCCTGTGGCGACATGGCACCCCAGAAAGAAATGAGTCAGATAATGGGACTCGTTTCAAAAATTCACTTGTGGATACTTGGGCCAGAGAACATGGCATCGAGTGGATTTATCATATCCCCTACCATGCACCGGCCTCTGGTAACATCGAATGCTACAGTGGGTTGTCAAAAACCATGCTGAAAGCTGTGAGAATCCTTCTTTGCTTCCTGGCTCAAAGTTTGCTTCCTGAGGTGTTTCTTGTGATAAGACCCCGTATGGGAACTCCTGAATCGTGGCCTGAACCTCTGATTAACCACCTGAGGCAAGCGCTGAGTCAGCCATGGGAGCACAGGTGAAGGCAATTCACCTGTGTGCCCGGAAGGGGTGGAGCTAGGCTCCACCTCTCCTAGACCCCATTTAAGGGCTGACTTCCAATGAGGAGGGTTTTTTTCCTGGAGATCCTTTTTTGTGGAGTTGCTTTGTGAGCCTACAACACCAGTGAGCACCTTTCCTTTATGTTTAACTATTCTTACCAGCCTAACTTATCTGTTGAATGTCTGTATACTTATATACCTTGCATTTCGCGAGCCAGGCAGGCTGAATATACTAAAATATTTATATTGTGTCTTTTTAAAGGAAATTCTATAATTGGGTCAGGGAGGAAAACGTTACCCCTCTGATAAAAAGATTCCGGGACAGATCCCAGGATTTGTGGGATCTCCCTATTATGAACTTGCAGTTATCATTGAAAAATGGGGTTCCCTGCGCGTTATGGGAAATATCTCCCCGTACACACAGCAGACTACTTTCAGGGACTTAGCAAAGATATATTAATCACGAAAGAAAGGCAGTTGGCTGTCTCCACTGTGGCATGGCCATTATTAAATGCTCTAAATCAGGCGGAAATGAGGAATAATACTTTAGAAAGTGAAAACCAACTTTTGAGAGACTGTATTGAAAAGTTGGAGCAAGAACTTGGCATATTAACACGGAAGAAGCCAATTCTGCATTTTCCAATAGGCCAAGTTCGCAACATTTCAATAGACAAAGACCAGACTCCTGAGTCAACGGACTTCATTGATCAGGAAAATAAGAATTCTAAATCAGATCTTTAAGTTCCAATTACGACAGACCCGCTAGAGGTCCGTCCTGTTATAACTCAAAAAAACAAAGAAAGTACAGGATAGACCGGCAGGGGTGACGCCTGATCAATGGCCCCCTGCCCAGACTCACTTCCATGTAATGGCCTGGCCATACGTGGCAACGGAATTGATGGATTTAGTCCAACGATTTCAACAAAAGCCTAGAGAAAGTGTGCCAGCTTGATTATTAAGAATGTGGGACTCTGGGGCAGAAAGTGTTATGGTGAATGGCCTGGAAATATCCAAGTTGGCCACCATGACTGTCTATCCTGCCCTTAGGCAGAGGCTATATGCAGGTGTCCAATATATCAATGAAAATCACTTTATAATAGATTGGTTGATGGCAGCATGCTTTATGGTCTGGCCTAATAAATCCGATATGCCCCTACATACAGGGATGTGGTCCTCCATGGAGGACCTTCAAAATTATATTCGAGAACTAGGTATAAGGGAAGCAATTTATGAGGATGCGTTTGATAGCCCTGATATGGTTAAATTTTCAGCAGGGATGAGAGACCTGATTCTACAGAAGGCCCCCTCCCATCTATATGCAACTCTGGTCTCTATATTAAATCCCCTGGTGGCCTCAGAAGCGGTAGTACAGCAGGCTGCCCAGTTAGTAGCCGACGTAGGAGAAACAGAACGCCTGCGAACTAGGCGCAACATTCGAACATTAGAAGAAGCTGAGGTCCTGCCAGTAATTAAAACCAAGGGGCCGGCTACACCATCTCCTCAATTGGGACCCATAAGGGTTTCCTGAAAACAAATGTTTAATGATCTAATTCGGGCTGGGGTCCAATTTGCTAAGATTGATCGCCAGCCCAACCATGTTCTCCTTCAGCTGTGGAGACAGCTGAAGGATAAGAAAAAAATTCAAAATTACTCTAGGAAACTTACGATAACGGTTATAGAAAGAATGCCGACAGCAACATGGAATTTAGAGGATTTTATAATCCCTAATAGGAAAAGGAAACCTCCTCAGGTGTCTCGGGCCATGATGCCTGAGCCACCGGAGGCAAAAGATTTGGCCTTAGCTCAATTTATGGCGTGATGAGGGACGTTAGTCCCCCTAGGGCCTCCAGACGGGACTGGAGGCCCTATGTGGAATTGACGATTTACTGGTCCCGAAGGAACATTCAGAGAGTTATGGCACTAGTTGATACAGGGGCAGAGACATCGATAACCTACGGAGATCCAACTAAATTTGAAGGTGACAGAGTGATGATTGGAGGTTTTGGGGGACAGACCATTCCAGTCACCCAGACCTGGTTGAAATTGGGGGTTGGGCGTCTCCCACCCTGGGAGTATAAGGTATCTGTTGCCCCAGTCCAAGAATACATCCTGGGCATAGATATTCTGTGGGGTCTGGCTCTCCAGACAACTGTGAGAGAGTTTAGACTTCGACAAAGGTGTATTAGTGTCCGAGCGGTGCAGGCAATATTGAGAGGCCATGCAAAGCATGAGCCTATTTGCCTGCCGAGACCGTGCCGGATTACTGATGTTAGACAATATAGACTACAGGGTGGACAAGATGAAATATCAAGAACGGTGCAGGAATTAGAGAAAGTAGGTATTATAAGACCTGCACGTAGCCCGTATAATTCCCCCATATGGCCAGTGCAGAAGTCAGATGGAACATGGAGAATGACAGTGGATTATAAAGAGTTAAATAAGGTCACGCCGCCTATTCATGCGGCCGTACCCAATATTGCCTCCCTAATGGACACATTAAGTAGAGAAAAAAAAACTTACCATTGTGTCCTAGATTTGGCAAATGCATTCTTTAGTATTCCAATTGCTAAAGAATCGCAAGATCAGTTTGCATTTACATATGGAGGCAGGCAGTGGACCTTTCAGGTCCTGCCACAAGGGTACGTGCATTCGCCAACTTATTGTCATAATCTAGTGGCGCGTGACCTGGCTAACTGGGGAAAACCTAATGATGTTAACATATATCATAATATTGATGATCTCCTGTTAACATCTGACTCACTGGAGGCAGTAGGACAAGCAGCAGGTTCATTAACCACCTATCTGCAAGAAAGAGGATGGGACATAACTCCTCAGAAGGTGCAAGGTCCAGGCATGTCTGTAAAATTCCTGGGGGTAGTTTGGTCAGGAAAGACCAAAGTACTACCCAGTGCTGTCATAGATAAGGTTCAGGCGTTCCCAGTCCCTACAACACCAAAGCAGCTGCAGGAGTTTCTAGGTATATTGGGGTACTGGCGCTCCTTTATACCTCATTTAGCGCAGCTGCTGAGGCCACTGTATAGACTCACGAAAAAGGGGCAGCTATGGGACTGGGGGAGAACAGAACAAGATGCTTTCCAACAGGCAAAACTGGCAGTTAAACAAGCCCAGGCATTGGGTATATTCGATCCTACCCTCCCAGCTGAATTGGACGTTCATGTCACTCAGGATGGCTTTGGCTGGGGCCTGTGGCAACGCCAGAATTCTGTTCGGACCCCCATTGGATTCTGGTCTCAGGTCTGGCATGGAGCAGAAGAAAGATATAGTATGATTGAAAAACAATTATTGGCTGCTTACTCGGCATTACAGGCAGTAGAGCCGATAACTCAAACAGCAGAAATCATAGTTAAGACCACTCTGCCGATTCAGGGGTGGGTAAAAGATCTGACCCACCTTCCTAAGACAGGGGTGGCCCAAGCACAAACGGTGGCACGATGGGTCGCCTATCTCAGCCAGAGGAGTAGTCTGTCTTCATCACCATTAAAAGAAGAACTTCAGAAGATCCTAGGCCCAGTGACGTATCACAGTGATGCACCAGAAGAAACATTGGTTACTCCACCAGAGAAGAGTCCCGTTCAGGAGGGAAAATATCCTATTCCTGAAGATGCCTGGTACACAGATGGGTCCAGCAGGGGCAACCCGAGCAAGTGGAGAGCAATAGCATACCATCCCTCCAGTGAGACGATCTGGTTTGACGAGGGGGATGGTCAGAGCAGCCAATGGGCAGAACTGCGAGCCGTGTGGATGGTTATAACCAAGGAACCCGGTGATGGCATCCTGAACATCTGCACAGATAGTTGGGCTGTGTACCGGGGGCTCACTCTTTGGATTGCACAGTGGGCCGCCCAGGAATGGACTATCCACGCCCGACCAATCTGGGGCAAAGATATGTGGTTAGACATATGGAATACAGTAAAACACAGAACTGTACATGTCTACCATGTCTCTGGCCACCAACCCTTACAATCACCAGGAAACGATGAAGCCGACACACTGGCCCGAGTTCGATGGATTGAGAATTCACCATCTGAGAACATCGCCCGTTGGTTACATCAGAAGCTACGGCATGCTGGACAAAAGACAATGTGGGCAGCTGCTAAGGCATGGGGGCTGCCCATACATCTATCTGACATCTCCCAGGCATGTCGAGATTGTGACGCTTGCTCTAAGACAAGACCGAGATCGTTGCCTGAAACAACAGCCCATCTTGCTAGAGGACACAATCCTCTCCAGCGATCGCAGGTCGATTACATCGGGCCCCTCCCTCTGTCTGAGGGGGTGAGATATGCCCTGACCTGTGTTGATACTGCAAGTGGGCTACTGCAGGCCTATCCGGTACCAAAAGCAAACCAAGCATATACCATCAAGGCACTTACTAAACTGATGTCTGCCTACAGAACACCCCAAGTCATCAAGAGCGACCAAGGGACTCATTTTACTGGTGCAACAATACAGCGCTGGGCAGAAGAAAATAACATCAAATGGCGATTCCACCTGCCATATAATCCAATGGGGGCAGGCCTCATTGAACGTTATAATGGTATTCTCAAGGCTACCATGTAGACAGACTCCCAGTCCCTGCAGGGGTAGACAAAGAGACTGTATGAAATCCTGCGGGACCTGAATGAAAGACCTCGAGACGGCAGACCCAGTGCCCTGAAAATGCTACAGACAACATGGGTCTCCCTGCTTAGGATCCAAATTACGGGCACTGATAATCAGGTAAGACCCCTGATTGGGAATGAAAATAATCTTCTGCTCCCTGCCCCTGAGACTCTAGATCCAGGTACCCATAGAATAATATGGCCTTGGAAGGTGCAGGTAGGACCTAAATGGTGTGGCCTACTTGCACCTTGGGAGAGATTATGGATGGAGGGCATCTCGCTCGGACTGGAGGGTGTCCCGTTGAGATTGGAGACTGTCGAGTTTGGATTGCAGGGAGTCTCTCTCAATTCGGAGGGCATCTCTCTCGGATCGGAGGGAGTCCCGCTCTTTTTGGAGGTCTTTTCTCTCGACTAGGAGACTCTCTCGCTCATTTTGTACTGTCTCCCTGAGACTCTCCTTTTCAGCTCTCAGACACTCTCTCAATTTCAGAAACTCTCTCCCTCTCTGGGATAGTATTGAATAAGGCCCGATAAGCATTAGCCAGGCCCCTAATCATTTGTGCCTCCTCAGATCTGCCTGAGCCACAACATTCCTGTCTCAAGTATCTTTTTAGGCTCTCAGGGTCTTCCAGGTGTTCAGGAGTAAAGTTCCATGGCACCGAAAATGTCCATCTCTCTAAAGTCTCTCCCAAGCCTCTCCACACTCCCTGCCGCTCAGCATTCTCTGGTTTTGGTGAAGGCTTCTTCAGAATATGATAAATACAAATACTGAGTGAAATGATGAGTAGTACATTCAGGGAGACTAACAACGTGATCAGATGAGCATTCAAAAACTGCATAAGGGATTCAAAGGAGAGACTGGGAACCTGCTTAAAAATTACAAGTTCTGTAAAATTAGCAGCTCCCTCTGCAAACAGGTGTAAAAGAGAAAGAGGAATATTTTTTTTTCTTTACAGAAGTAAGTTTACAAGTATCCCAGAATATTGGCAGTCCGCCTGGACTTTCAAAGTCAAGTTTTCAGTGAGCACCTGTGAAAAAGATAAACTTTCCCAATGAAGCTCTCTGAGAGCAGAGAGAGATTTGTTCTAAAAAGCTAAAAAGCAGCTTTTGCCCGCATTCTCCACCAAGAATGTCGACAGTTTATGGGCTGGTTCGGCCCGGTTCCGTGACTAGAGGGGCAGAGAGATTTCGCAAAATCCGCGCCTCCGGAAAAGGGAAACAGGAGACCCCAAAATAATTAAAAATAAAGTGGCAACAATCTGTGGAGAAACAAACTAATTTACTAAATATGGTATCGGAATGCAAGATAACACACTATAATACAATATAATTAGAATTGAAGCTAATAAATCAAATATAATGAGAGAGAGAGATTGTCCAAAAGCTGGGTAGGCCTCACCATAATGCTAAGGTGAGATGCGCAGTCCGGTTGAGCAGCAGGGAGAGAGTCTGATGAAGAAGAGCCCGGTCAGATGACCTACCTAGGCCTTATATCTGTTTCCCCTGAGCAGAAAATGATAACAACACAGCGAACAGGCTTCTGGGGAACGTAGTTCTTCTCTTCGGGCACGGGTGCCTGGAACACTTCAACTCCCATTGCACTACATGATGTTATGATGTGGAATACTGATACCCAAAAATCATAAAACCATGACAATAGAGTGTAGATGAAAGAAATGAAATGGAGTGGAGTGGAGGGAAATAAAATGGTGAGGGAATTGAAATGAAGTGTAGAGTAATGATAAAGGGTGGAGTGGAAGGATATGTAGCTGAGTGGGGTGGAGTGGAGGGAAATGGGACGGAGTGGAGAGAAACGGAGTGACTCAAGTGTAGGGAAACGAAATGGAGTGGAGTGAAGGGAAAGGAAATTAAGTGGAAGGAAATAGAGTGGAGTGGAGGGAAAAGAGACGGAGTGAAGCGGATGGAAATGCAGTGGCATTAAGTGGAATGAAGTGGAGGGAAAGGCAATGGAGTGGAGTGGAAGGAAAAGGAGTAGAGAGGAGTGGAGTGAAATGAAATGGAGTGGAGTTGAGAGAAGGGAAATAAAATTGAGTGTAGATGAAAGAAATTAAATGGAGAGGTGTGGAGGGAAATTTGTCACAGAATTATCTAGATCAATCTATGCCCATGACAGGGAGGCAGTAGGCCCGTGGGCCCCCCGGCCCCCAAAAATGGGAAGGGACAAGGAAAAGGGGTAGGGAAAAGGGAGCTGGGCTCAAGGAAAAAAAAAAACAACAGAACAGAGGCCACGATCTAAGGAGGAAAACTTATTTTATTAACTATGATACCAGAATGCAAGATAACACAATATAATACAATCTAATTGAAATTGTGACTAACAAATCAAATAAAGTAGGAAAGAGAGACAGTTTTCCGAAACTGAGCACACGTGAAGGCACAAGGCTTGGAAGCACACACGCCCTCTGCCAGGCAGTGAGAGAGAGAGAGTGAGATCCCGTGACTTCCATGACGTATCTTCCTCTCTGACTGTGAGGCCCTCTGGGACATATAGATCTTCTCTGTGCTCCACATAATGTTATGATGTGGAATACCAATAGCAAAATTACAAAACCATAACAAAATTGGATGGAGTGGAGTGGAGAGAAATGAAATGGTGAGAAGTGGAGTGGTGGGAAATTAAATGGAGTAGTCAGGAGTGGAGAGGATGGAAATGAAATGGAGTAGAGTGGAGTGGAAGGAAATAAAATGGTGAGGAGAGGAATGGAGGGAAATAAAATTGAGTGGAGTGGAGTGAAATGGAGTTTAGTAAAGCAAAAGTAAATGTAGTGAAGTGGAAAGAAATAGAGTAGACGGAAGTGGAGGGGAGGGAAAAGAAACGGAGGGAAGGGGAGCATAGGGAAATGAAATGGAGTGGATTGAATGGATATGAAATGGTGAGGAGCGGAGTGGAGTTGAGGGAAATGAAATGGAGTGGAATAAAGCGCCGGGAAACGAAATGGAGGGGAGTGGAGGGAAATTAAAAGGAGCGGAGTTGGGGGAGATATCATGGAGAAGAATGGAGTTGAGGGAAATGGAGAGGAGTGGAATGGAGGGAAAAAAATGGTGAGGATTGTAGTGGAGGGAAATAAAATTGAAGAGAGTAGAGTGAAAAGTAATGGAGTGAAAGGAAAAGAAATGGAATGAAATTGAAGGAAATGGAGTGGAGTGGAGAGGAGAGGAGGGAAATGAAATGGAGTGGAGTGGAGTGGAGGGAAATGAAATGGAGAGCAAGTGAGGAAAATGTCATGGAGAAGAGAGGAGCTGAGGGAAATGGAGTGGAATGGAGTGGAGTGGAGAGAAGTGAAATAGAGTGAAGAGGAGGGAAATGATATGGAGTGGAGCTGAGTTGAGGAAAATTAAATGGACTGTAGTGGAGTTGAGGGAAATGAACAGGAGTAGAGTGGAGTGGAGAAAAATGAAATGGACTGGAGTGGATTTGTGGGAAATGAAATGGAGTGGTGTGGAGTGTAGGGAAAAAAAATGGAGTGTCGCGAAGGGAATGGAAATGAAGTGGAGTTGAAGGAAATGGAGTGCAGTAGAGTGAAGGGTAATGAAATGGAAAGGAGTGGAAAGAAATGAAATGCAGTGGAGTGAAAGGAAATTGAGTGGAGTTGAGCTGCGGGAAATGGAGAGGAGTGGAGTTGAGGGAAATGAAATGCAATGGAGGGAAGGGAAATGAAATGGTGAGGAGTGGAGTGCAGTGAAGTGAAATGGATTGAAGGGGAGGGAAACGAAATGGCAGGGTAAGGTGGGGAGGGAAATAAAATGGAGTGTAGGAGAGTGGAGGGAAATGAAACGAAGAGGTGGGATGTGGAGCGTAGGGAAATTTAAAGGACTGGATAGGATTGAAATGAAATTATGAGGAGTGGAGTGAAAGGAAATGAAATGGAATGGAGTGGAAAAAGGGAAATGAAATGGAGTGGAATAGAGCGGAGGGAGATGAAATAGAGAGGAGTGGAAGGAAATGAAATGGAGAGAACTGCAGGTGAGTAAAATGGAGTGGAGTGGATGGAAATGAAATGGTGTGTAGATGAAAGAAAAAAATACAGTGGAATGTAGGGAAATAATATTGTTAGGAGTAAAGTGGAGGGAAATGAAATGGAGAGGAGTCAAGGGGAATGAAAAGGATAGGAGTGGAGAAAAATGGAGTAAGAGCAGTAGAGAGGAGGAAAATTAAATGGCATGGAGTTTGCTGTGGAGACCAGCTTCAGAGCAGGTAAGACTGCACTGGACAAGGGACCTAAAGCAAAAAGGCCGACCAAAAAGCTCTTTTTAGGGCTTCTTTGAAGCTAGCAAAAGCACTGTACTGGTGCCGGGGGGCTGGCAGCTTGTGGGCGGGCTGCTGAGCCAGCAGGGGCGGAGCTGGCACTGCCCACTCTTATCTCTCCTGCTCGACCTTGACCCCTTGCTGTGCGGCTAGAAGCATTCTTCTTTGAGAGGGTGGTAGCTAGCTTCCACCCCCTTAACGCACTTGGTGAGAAAAGGGTGTTACCTTCCACTGTTAACAGGAAGGGAGGTCAGCGTGTGAGCACAGCCCACACAGCCCACACTGCCCATACAATACTGCAGTAGCAGGTGTGGGTGGTGTGTCTCGTGGCAGGACATGTGAGTGTTTCTCTTGTTTCCTTTGTCTTTGCTCAGGAGACCAGCTCTCCTACGGACAGTCTCTGAGACCACCAGTTTAAACATGGTCTCTACCAGGCAGTGGGCTTGCCCCAAGAAGACTGTGGCGACCCAGACAGAGGGCCTGCCCAGTAATGTGGCCGTGCAGGTCTCCAGCTGCAGGGAGTGCCAGAGCCTACTGCTGCTGAGTGAGGATGGGAAGGATGCCACCTGTGTGAGGTGTGAGCAGGTAGATGAGCTGCTCAGCCTGGTGGTGGAGCTCAGGGAGGAGGTGGAGAGATTAAGAACTATCAGGGAGTGCGAGCGGGAGATTGACTGGTGGAGTGACTCTCTGCGAGAAAGATGCAGAGATTGCACCCCCCAAACTGTAGTGGACCCTCTCCCTTGCTGCAGTCGAGCANGTCAGAAGAAATTCTTCCTTGTCAAATTTGTTTAAAACCTTCCATTATTTGGTGCCAAACAGGCAAAAGTTCAGCAGCCGTTCTGTTTTAGTAATAGAAGCCTCCCAGAGTTTTGTGCCAATTTTGTCCCAAAGCTCTCCATCAAGAGAGAACCCAGTTGTCGGAAATTCAGGGACATTTTTGCTTATCCATTTAAGAAAAGTAACTAATGCTGAGGTAGATACAGGCTGATTCTGAAACTTTAAAACTAACCGTAGTACTTCAAGATATACTTGTTACTCCTTCGTTAGTGAATTCCCAACAGTTCCAGACTGCTCACCTTCTGTCCTGCAGAACGGTGCAGGCACGCGCGAAACAATCTCTCCGTAGACCAGTCGGGCGGCACTGCCAGACCGGGCTCGCTCAACCTCAGCTTGATTTGCCCCAAGTTGGGCGACATCAGCTCCTCGGTCTTGAGCAACTCCAGTATCTCGCGGCAGCCATAGCCACTTTCTGTTCCGTCTGCATATTTTTCAGCGTATTGATGACCAATCACCAAGATACACATAAGTCCTTATCAACCTTGCCGCAACTTATAGTCTTCTCCCATAACTGATCTCCTACTGCCCTCCATTCCTCAGGGCTAAATATTAACGGCACTTCCTTAGAGAATCCTTCTTTCTCCCCCCAAGTCAATAAAGCCTTTAAGGGCTTCAATGAGCACACTTCACCCCGCTTCGCAAGGATACTCATAAATAATTGAGCAGCCTCTGCTTTCCCAATTGTTGAGGAAAATTCACTTAAGAGCTATCAGGTCACGATCCTGATCCGCTTGTGCGCCAACTGCCTCACTGCGAGCTCGTCTTCCTATCTCCTCGCTTCCCCAGGCTCCAGCTACTGTTGCAAAAGTTTTTGCGAATCCAGCTCAAAGCCAAAGTGTCCCTGTTTGGGCGCCACTTGAAGAGGAGACGGTTCCAGAGTCATGACACGTATCAATATGATTAGTTCATCATGCTCCGCTTTATTCAGAAAATTCACACTTACATAGAGAAAGCAGTGGGCTAAAAAAACAAACACCGCATACAGCTTATATAGTGAGCTAAAATTACCATATTATCTAGTAAATGCAGTAGGCGAGTACAATTCTATGACTGGTTCACAGAGAAAAATACCTATAAACCACTCCTGGAGTATCAGTAACTTCCTCAAGAACACTCCAAGGTCGCAGAACGCTGCAGCCTGGGTTGCTCAGTAGTACCAAATCATATCNTAGTGAGCTGGGGGTCAGCCTCTTCTCTCGTGTGACTAGTGATAGGACTAGAGGGAATGGCTTCAAGCTGCACCAGGGGAGATTCAGGCTGGACGTTAGGAAATACTACTTCTCTGAAAGAGTGGTTGGGCGCTGGAATGGGCTGCCCAGAGAGGTAGTGGAGTCACCGACCCTGGAGGTGTTCAAAGAACGTTTGGATGTTGTGTTGAGGGACATGGTTTAACGAGAACCATTGGTGATGGGTGAATGGTTGGAGTGGATGATCTTGTGAGTCTTTTCCAACCTTAGTGATTCTATGATTCTATGATGGAAAAAAAACGGAGCCGAGTGGAAGGAAACATAATGGAGTAGAGTGGAGGGAAATGAAATTGATTGGAGTAGAGAAAAATGGCGTAGAGAGGAGTGGAGTGGAGAGAAATGATATGGCTTTGAGGTGAGGCAAAGGAAAGGGAGTGGAGTGGAAGGAAATGCAATGGACTGCAGTGAAGGGAAATGGAGAGGAGTAGAGGGAAATGAAACGGAGTGGAGTTGATGGAAATTTAGTGTTGTGGAGCGGAGTGGAGAAAAATGGAGTGGAGTGAAGGGAAATGAAATGGAGAGAAGAGAAGATGAGGGTAAAGAAATAGAGTGGAGTGGAGAGGAGGGAAATGAAATGGAGTGGAGGGGAGGGGAAAAAATAGAGAGAAGCTGAAAGAGTTTGAGTTGAGTAGAGCGGAGAGAAAATTAAAAAAGAGAGGAGCACAGGGAAATGAAATTGATTGGATTGGAAGTAACCGTAGTGCTGTGGAGAGGAGGGAAATGAGATGAACTGGTTTGAAGGGAGATGGAGTGGATTGGAGTGGAGGGAAACAAAATGGACTGGAGTGGAGGGAAATGGAGTGGAGTGGAGTAGAGCGCAGGGAAATGGCAAAGAGGAATGGAGTGAAGAGAAAAGGAACGGAGTGGAGGGAAGGGAATTGAAAAGGTGAGGAGTGGAGTGCAGAGAAATGAAGTGCAGTGGAGGGGTGAGAAATGAAATGGTGAGGGCAGCAGTGGAGGGAAATAAAAATGTGTGGATTGGAGCGGAGGGAAATGAAATAGAGGAGAGTGGAGATGAAGGAAATGAAATGGTGTGGAGTGGAAAGAAATTAACTGCAGTGGAGTGAAGAGGAGTGGAGGGAAGTGAAATGTTTAGACGTGGAGATGAGGGAAATGGAGTGAAGTGGAGGGAAATGAAACGGAGTGGAGAGAAATGAAGTGGAGTGGAGGGAAATGTGATAGAGTGAAGGGAAATGGAGTGGAGTGGAGTTGAGACAACTGAAATGGAGTTGCGTGAAGGGAAATGAAATGGTGAAGAGTGGAGTTGAGGAAAATGAAATGGTGTGGAGAGCAGTTTAGGGAAAAGAAATGGAGTGAAGGTAGAAGAAATGGAGCATAGTAGATGAAAATGGAGTTGAAAGGAGTGGAGGGAAATGAAATAAAGTGGAGTGGAGGGAAATAGAATGGAGTGGAGTGGAGGGAAAAGATACAGTGAGATTTGGAGTGTTGGGAAATTAAACGGAGTGGAGTTGAGGGGAATTAAATGGATTTGAATGGAGTGGAGGGAAATATTATGGAGCGTAGTGGAGGGAAATGAAATGTAGTGAAGTGGAGGGAAATCTAACGGAATGGATTGGAGCGGAGGGACATGGAATGGAGTGGAGAGTGTGAAAATGAAATGGTGACAAGTGGAGTGGAGGGAAACAAAATGGTGTTGAGTGTAGTAGAGGGAAATGGAGCAGAGAGGAGTGGAGGGAAATGAAATAGAGTTTAGTGGAAAGAAATGGAATGGATTTGAGTGGAGTGGATGGAAATGGAATAAATTGAAGAGGAAAGAAATGAAATAGAGTGGAGAGGAGGGAAATAAAGACGTGAGGAGTGGAGTGGAGTGAAATGAAAATGAATGGAGTTGAGTGGAATGAAAATGAGTGAAGTCGAAGGAAAAGAAGTGAAGTGCAGTGGAGTGGAGGGAAATGAGATGGAGCTGAGTGGAGGGAAATGAGATGGAGTGACGTGGAGGGAAATGGAATGGAGAGGAAGGGAGTTGAGGGAAATGAAATGGAGTGGCGTATAGGGAAATGAAACGGTGATAAGTGGAGTGCTGGGAATTAAAATGGAGTGCGGTGTAACTGAAGGAAATGAAATGGAGTTGAATGGAGTGGAAAGAAATGAAATGGCGTGGAGTGGATGGAAATTAAATGGAGTGTAGTGGAGGGACATGAGATGGAGTAAAGTGGAGGGGAATGCAACGGAATAAAGTGGAGTGGAGAAAAATGACATGGAGAGGAGTGGAGCTGAGGGAAATGGAATTCTGAGGAGTTTATGGAAATGACATAGTGAGAAGTTCGTGGAGGCAAATAAAATAGTGAGGAGATGAGTGAAGGGAAGCAAAATAGAGTTGAGTGGAGTGGAGATAAACTGAGTGGAGAGAAGTGGACGGAAATGAAATAAAGTGTGGGGGAGGGAAATGAGACGGAGTAAAGTGGAGGGAAAAGGAATGGAATGGAGTGGAGTGGTGGGAAATGAAATTAAGTGGAGTGGAGTTGAGGGGAATGAAATGGAGTGGAATGGAGTGAAGTGAAATGGAGTGCAGTGGAGGGAAAAGAAATGGTGAGGAGTGTAGTTCTGGGAAATTAAACGGAGTGGAGTGGAGTTGAGGGGAGTGAAATGGAGTTTAATGGAGTGGAGGGAAACAAAATGGAGTAGAGTGGAGGGAAATGGAATGGAGTGGAGTGGAGGGAAATGAAATGGTGATAAGTGGAGTGTAGGGAAATAAATGTGTGAGGAGAGGATTGGAGGGAAATAAAGTGTAGGGGAGTGGAGGGAAAGGCGATGGAGTGGAGTGGAAGGAAATGGAGTAGAGAGGAGTGGAGAGAAGTGAAATGAAATGGATTGGAGTTAAGCGGAGGGAAATGAAATCGAGTGTAGATGAAAGAAATGAAATGGAGAAGAGCAAAGTGGAGTTGAGGGAAATAAAATGGTGAGGAGTGGAATGGACAGAAAGGAAACAGAGTGGAGTGGAGGGGAATGAAAAAGAGTGGAGTGGAAGGAAATAAAGTGGAGTTGAGTGGAGTGAAGGGAAATGAGTTGGAGTGCAGTGGAGGGAAACGGAGTGGAGTGGAGTGAAGGGAAATGGAACTGAGTGGAATGGAGGGAAATGAAATGGTGAGATGTGGAGTTGTGGGAAATTAAATGGAGTGGAGTGGAGATGAGGGAAATGAAATGGAGGGGAATTGAGTGGAGGGAAATGAAATGCAGTGGACTAGAAGGAAAAGAAATGGAGTGAAGTGGAGGAAATGAGATGGAGAGAAGAGGGAAATTGAATGGAGTGGAGAGGTGTGGAGGGAAATGGAATGGAGTAGAATGGAGTTGGGGGAAATGAAATGGAGTGGAATGGAGTGTAGGGAAATGAATAGGTGATAAGTGGAGTGGAAGGAAATAAAATTCTGAGAAGTGGAGTGGAAAGAAATAAAACTGAATGGAGTGAACTGGAGGGAAGTGAAATAAAGTGGAGTGGAGTGGAGGGAAAAAAAATGGAGTGGAGATGATGGAAATGAAGTGGAGAGTCGTGGAAGGAAATGTGGAGTGGAGTGGAGGGAAATGAGATGGAGTGGATTGGTGGGAAGTGGAGTGGAGGGAAATGAAATGGAGGAGAATGGAGTTGATGGAAAAGAAATGGAGAGGAGCAGAGGGAAATTAAATATTGAGGAGTGGACTTGAGGGAAATGAAATGGAGTGGAGTAGAGGGAAATGACATGGAGAGGAGTGGAAGTGAAGGAAATGAGGTGGAGTGGAGAGGAGGGAAATGAAATGGAGTGGAGTAGTGTGGAGGGAAATGAAATGGAGAGTAGATGAAAGAAATGAAATAGAGTAGAGTGTAGGGAAATAAAGTGGTTAGAAGTGGAGTGGAGGGAAATGAAATGGAGTGGACTGGAGGGAAATGAAATGGAGTGGAGAGGAGTGCAGTGGAAGGAAATGAAATAGAGTAGCGCGGAGGGAAAAGGTGTAGAGAGGAGTGGAGAGGAGAGAGATGAAATGGCGAGGATGTGAAGGACCTGAAATGGACGGAGTGGAAGAAAATGTATGGGAGTGGAGTGGAGGATAATGAAATGCAGTAAAAAAGTGGAATAAAGGGGAGTTGAGTTGAGTAGAGGGAAATGAGATGGAGTGAAGCGGAGGGAAATGGAGTAGAGAAGAGTGGAGTCGACGGAAACTGAGTGAAGGGGAGTGAAAGTAAAGTGGTGAAGAGTGGAGGGAAATGAAATGGAGTGGAGTTGAGTAAAATGAAATAAAGGGGAGTGGAGTAGAGGGAAATGAAATAAGAGAAGTTGTGGGAAATGAAATGGAGTGCAGTGGAAAGAAATGGAGTGGAGTAAAGCGGAGTGGAGGGAAATGAAATGGGGTGGAGTTAAAGGAAAGGTAGTGGAGAGGAGTGGAGGGAAAAGACATGGAGAGGAGTGGAGAAAAGGGAAATGGAATGGAGAGGAGGAAAGGGAACTGAAACAGTGAGGAGTGGAGTGCGGGAGGGAAGAAAAGGGAAGGGAAGGGTACTCCACTTTTTGACCTGGTAGTCTTGGCTGGGGAGCAGACTAAACCTCCCACGATTCAGGAGGAAACAGTCAGAGACCTGCTACTCCAACTGGACTGTCACAAGTCCATGGGGCCGGATGAGATTCACCCGAGAGTGCTGAGGGAACTGGCGGAGGTGATAGCCAAGACGCTTTCCATCATCTATCAGCGCTCCTTGTTGACTGGTGAAGTACCGGAAGACTGGAGGCTTGCCAATGTGACTCCCATCTACAAGAAGGGCTGTAAGGAGGACCCGGGGAACTACAGGCCTGTTAGCCTGACCTCGGTGCCAGGGAAGGTCATGGAACAGATTGTCTTGAGGGAGATCACGCGGCAAGTGCGGGACAACCGGGGGATCAGGCCTAGCCAGCATGGGTTCACGAAGGGCAGGTCCTGCTTGACCAACCTCATCTCCTTCTATGATCTAGTGACCCGTCTGGTGGATG
>JACDJE010000998.1:22117-47554 GCA_016647715.1 Pavo muticus | reverse complement strand
AGGCATGCACTGAGTCAGCCATGGGAGCACAGGTGAAGGCAATTCACCTGTGTGCCTGGAAGGGGTGGAGCCAGGCTCCACCTCTCCTAGACCCCATTTAAGGGCTGACTTCCACTAAGGAAGGATTTCTTCCTGGAGATCGTTTTTTCTGGAGTCTTGTGAGCCTACAACACTGGTGAGCACCTTTTCTCTCTATTTAACTATTCTTACTAGCCTAACTTCTCTGTATGCCGGTTAACCTTACAACCTGTTAACCTTACAGACAGGTACCTGGAAGTAGAGTATTAACACTTTAACTCCCAGTGCACTACATGATGTTATGATGTGGAATACCAAAAACCAAAAAATCACAAAACCATGACAATGATACAATGGGTTGTTAAAAACTATGTTGAAAGCAATGGGTGGCAGAACATTTAAGCATTGGGAGAAGCATTTGGCAGAAGCTGACGCGCGGAAATCAAAACCTATAGCCTGTAAGGATATAGAGCAGGTATGTGTTTATTAGCGATGTGCATACACCCTGGTGCAAGGGGGATAACACCACCAAATTGCACACCGTCAGGAAAAAGCTTGGTACAGATATAGGCTGAACTAATATATAATCAATAGCTTACAAGAATTCGGATACATATTCATTACATTCCCGATAGTCCATTAGCATGCACTCCCCTGCTTCACGCGTGTGTAGTGAGTTGTGAGGGTCTTCTCTTGATGGTCGTGGGATGAAAGCTCATCATCTTCCTTGCTGTAAACTCTGTACACTTCTTGACCCCACGTGGGGGTAGCCCCCAAACCAGTTTCAGTTTGCCCTGTGGACATCTAATCACCTCCCTGCCAGACATCCTTGGGTTGTTCTCAAACCTTTATCTTTATGGCCTTCATTCCCTCATTATCCCAGACTTAGTGTCTGCAGTTCCCCTTCTTCTAACACCCTCTACATAAACTATTTCTAATTACCCCTATCCCAGTTTCTGTCCCTTTCCCTCTTTTTATTGTGGGGCCCATTTTCAAAGCCACCTGGTTGATCAATACTAGAGTATCTATCAATCGTGATGGTCCTACCCAATCCAGCTCCCTACATACTGTAGAGGATGATAAAGTCCCTGTAGTACATGTAAAGAGCATGTTGGGAAAAGCAGTTTGGGTCCTTCCAGCCTCTGGGAAGGGCAAACCTCACCATGGAACTGTTTTTGCCCAGGGACCTGGGTTCACTTGGTGGGTGATGCAGAAAAACAGATGTTCAATGTGTACCACAAGGGAATTTGATGTTGGGGGAGTGCAGTCAGTAATTCTATGTATATATATGTATATAGACATGCATGTGTAATGCATTTTAATCATTGTTTGTGTATATATATTTATTGAGCTTGATATAGTGATGTAGATTAAGGGGTGGAATGTCATGGTTTTGTGATATTTTGGTTTTCGGTATTCTACATCATAACACCATGTAGTGCACTTGGAGTTGAAGTGTTAATACTCTAAAACCATGACACTAATATATCTTTGCTTAATCCATGAAAATAATCTGCCATACAGGATGGGGAAAAATTATTTCTCGTATCCTGCAGGGGACTCTGTTTTCCCAATTATAGTCATCTGTTCCTAGCAAGGTGACACCAGATATCCTGGGATTTATCCAGGGATGGTTTTGTTTAAGGGGGTAACGTTCTTCTTCCTGACCCATTTAAAGACATTCTAAAGAAAAGACTTTTTTTTTTTTAGTATTTTGGCCTGGTTGGCTCATAAAATGTACAATTGGAAGAGTAGTACAGTTAGGATAGTACTTAACAGGTGCTCTAGTTGGAAAGATTAACTGGTAAAAAAGAAACAATCAAGGAAGAAATGCTCATCCGTACCTGAGGATCCAGGCTCGTGGTGGAAAACTCCAGAAGAAGAGACCTGCAGAAAAAGATGCTTTTCCATTGCTAGTCAGCCCTTAAATGGGGTCTAGCAGGCTCCACCTCTTCTGGTCACACAGGTGAGTTGCCTTCACCTGTGCTCCCACGGCTGACCTAGTCCTTGCCTCAGGTGATCAATCAGTGGTTCAGGCTGTGACTCAACAGTTCCCATACAAGAAGGCAGTAGAAAGAAAAGACAGTGACAGAAGACTAAATAAGGGGAGGCATGGGAAAGTGATAGAGGGAAAAGAAGTTTAAGCGTGGAAAGGCGATAGAAGGAAAAGATGGCAAAATGAAGTAAGGAGATAGAAGGAAAAGTTGAGGCGAGAGAAGGCGGTAGAAGAAAAAGAAGGCGAGGCGAGGGACGGTGATAGAAGGCATGGAGGGCAATAGAAGGAAAAGAAGTTGATAGAAGAGAAAGCAGGCGTTAAGAGAATAAATAGACGTTAGATGTAATTGAAGGCTAGATGAGGGAAGGTGACAGAAGGAAAAGAAGGCAAGGAGAAAAGGCGGTAGAATTTTAAAAATTTAAGGCAAGGGAAGGCGATTGTAGGTAAAGAAGGAAACAGAAAAGAAGGCAATAAGAAAAGAAGGCAATAGAAGTAAAAGAACGTAATAGAAGGAAAACATGAAGATAGAAAGAAAATAAGACAATAGAAGGAAAAGACAAGAAGTGGAAAGGAGATAGAAGCAAAAGACAGAAAAGCGAGGGAAGGCGATAGAAAGAAATAAAGGCGAATTGAGGGAAGGTGATAGAAGGAAAAGAACACTAGGCTAGGGAAGGCAATAGAAGAAAAAGAAGGCAACAGAAAAATAAGAAGGCGAAAAAAGGAAAAGAAAGCAAGGCAAGGGAAGGAGATAGCAAGAAATAAAGGAGAGGCAAGAGAAGGGGATAGAAGGAAAAGAAGGCGAAGTGAGGGAAGGCAATAGAAGGAAAAGAAGTTGAGGTGATGGAAGGTGGTAGAAGGAAAAGAAGTCAAGGCGATGGAAGGTGATAAAAGGAAAAGAAGGTGACAGAAGAAAAAGTAGGCTACAGAAGTAACTGATGGCAAAGCGAGTGAAGGCGATTGGTAGAAGGAAAAGAAGGTGAGGCGAGGGAAAGGGATAGAAGGAAAGGTGAAAGAGAGGTAGTAGAAAGAAAAGTAGTTGAGGCGAGGGAAGGAGGTAGATGGCAAAGAAGACAAAGTGGGAAAGCTATAGAAGTAAAAGAAGGGCAGGAGAGGGAAGAAGATAGAAGGAAAAGAAGGCGAGGTGAGGGAGGGCAATAGGAGGAAAGAAAGGCGAGATGAGGGAAGGCAGAAGAAGGAATAGCAGGCCAAGACAGAGAAGGCCATAGAAAGAAATAGAGTTGAGATGAGGGAAGGCAGAAGAAGGAATAGCAGGCCAAGACAGAGAAGGCCATAGAAAGAAATAGAGTTGAGATGAGCGAAGGCAGTAGAAGGAAAAGCAGGGGAAGAGAGGGAAAACGACAGAAGTAAAAGGAGGCGAGGCACAGGATGGCAGTAGAAGGAAAGAAAGGTTAAGTGTAACAAGGCGATAGAAGGAAAAGAAGACGAGGAGAGGGAAGATGACAGAAGGAAAAGTTGGCAAGGTGAGGTGTTCTAGTGTCCAGGCGAAATCCCTTAGCCAAAGCAGGAAAACCCCGGGAGAAAGCGATTCCGGCATGGACTCAGAGACACCAATATGGTTAACAAAGCTGAGACATTTATTGCTCGGACAAAACAAGCTTATATACACCCCAGTGCTATGTACTTCTCAGGCTGTTGCTAGGCATTGTTATCTCTAGGTCGAAGGCTCCCTTTCCCTGGGGCACAACATCACAGGCCAGAATGCAGCTGTCCAACTCCCCCATTCCTGGCCGATCCAGGGTACAGAGCTCCTTCTTCCCACAGAACCGTACGTGCTGTTTTGTTCGCAACGGTCCAGAGATAAGTAGACATGCCCGCATTCCTGAAGCCAGTACTCCACAGTGAGGGAAGGTGTGTCATGGTTTTATGATTTTTGTTACTGGTATTTCGCATCACAACATCATGTAGTGCACTGGGAGTTAAAGAGTTAATGCCCTGGCTCTCAGAAGAGAAGAACTACATACCCCAGAGAACTTAGCATTCAGAGGGGAAGATAAAGCTCCTGGCAAGTCACAGGACTCTCTTCTCTCACTGCCTAGCAGTATCTGTGCTCCCCAGACTTTTTGCCTTCAATTCAGAGTAAGGCCTTCAGTTTCAGACACTCTCTCATTTTTCCTTTATTAGCCTCAATTCCAGTTATATTGTATTATATTGTGTTATCTTGCAGTCTGATATCTTGTTTAGTAAATTAACTTTCCTCCTCAGATCACTACAGCTGTTCGTTTTTTAGGCCAAGCTCCCATCTCCCTACCCTTTTACCCTTTCCCCTTTGCCGGTGAGTGGCTATGTGGGTCCCCTGCCCCATTAGTCGCAGAACCTGGCTGAACCAGCCCGTAAAACCGTCGACACCACCCCCTCCCCTTTTTTCTAGGCCAGCGGACCTGTGGGTCTGCTGTCCCCCTATCACAGACACAGATAGATATCTAGATAGCTCCGTGACAGTTTGTATGGGAACTGTTGAATCAGGGCCTGAACCTCTGATTGATCATCTGAGACGAGCACTGAGTCAGCTGCGGGAGCACAGGTGAAGGCAATTCACCTGTGTGACCAGAAGGGGTGGAGCCTGGCTCCACCTCTCCTAGACCCCATTTAAGGGCCGACTACCACTGAGGAAGGATCTCTTCCTGGCGATTGCTCCTCGTGGAGTTTTCTTGTGCGTCTATGACAATGCTGATTATTTTCTGTTTCTTTCTGATTATTCTTTCCCATGTGATAATCTTTCCAGCTATACGCTCTTTAAAGACTAGCCTAATTTCTCTGTATATTTATCAATTATACATTTATATATTCGTTGATTATACATTTGGTGAGCCTGCAGGCCAAATATACTAAAAAATATGTAATGTCTTTTCTGTGGAATCTCTATAAATGGGTCAGGGGGGAGAATGTTACCCCCCCTAGACAAAATGATTCTGGGATAGATCCCAGGATTTCTGCGATCTCCCTATTATGAATAAGCAACCATCACTGAAAAATGGAGTCCCCTACACGTGATGGGAAATATCTCCCCATACTGTATGGTGGACTATTTTCAGGAGCTAAGCAAAGATATACTAATTATAAAAGAATGGCAGTTAGCTGCCTCTACAGTGGCATGGCCACTGCTAAATGCTTTAAACCAGCCTGAAATAAGGGCCAATACTTCAAAAAAACAAAAACTAGCTCTTGAGAGATCACATTGAAAAGTTAGAACAAGAACTTGGTATATTAATGGGAAAGAAACCAACTTTGCATTTTCAAATAGGACAGGTTCGTAATATTTCAATAGACAAAGACCAGACTTCTGAATCAACGGACCTGGTTGATCAGGGAAATAAAAATTCTAAATCAGTTCTTGAGGCTCCACTTGCGACGGGTTCCCTAGAGATCTGTACTATTGTAACCCAAAAAACAAAAAAGGTACAAGATAGACTGGCAGGGGTGCCCCCTGATCAGTGGCCCCCTGCCCAAACTCACTTACATGTAACAGCTCAGCCATACACGCCAACGGAGTTAATGGACCTGGTACAACGATTCTAGCAGAAGCCCAAAGAAAGTGTACCAACTTGGTTACTGAGACTATGGGACTCAGGGGCAGAAAGTGTTACGGTTAATGGGCCGGAAATATCTAAATTGGCCACCATGACGGTGCACCGTGCCCTTAGGCAGAGATTATATGCAGGCATCCAATATGCTACTGAAAACCATTCTATAATAGATTGGTTAATGGCAGCATGCCATATGGTATGGCCGAATAAAACAGACATACCGTTACATACAGGGTTGTGGTCCTCCATGGAGGACCTTCAAAATTACATCTGAGAATTAGGTATAAGAGAAGCAATCTATGAAGATTCATTCGACAGCCCTGATATGGTTAGATTTTCAGCGGGGATGAGAGACTTGATTTTGAAGCAGGCCCCTTCCCATCTATATGGCACTTAAGTCTCTATATTGAACCCCCTGGTAACCTCAGAATTGGTGGTCCAACAGGCTGCCCAATTAGTGGCTGATCTGGGAGAGACAGAGCATCTGCGGACCAGGCGCAGTATTTGAACACTAGAAGAAGCAGAGGTTCTGCCAGTAGTTAAAACTAAGGCCAGCTGTACGAAATCCTCAATTGGGGCCCATAAGGTTTTCCCGAAAGCAAATGTTTAATGACCTTAGGGGTCCAATTCGCTAAAATTGATCGCCAGCCCAATCATGTTCTCCTCCAGCTTTAGAGACAGCTGAAGGACAATCAGAAATTTCAAAATTACCCTAAAAAACCGAAGGTAAGAGTTATAGATAGAGTACCAACAACAACATGGAACCTAGAAGATTTTATAATCCCTAATAGGAAAAAGAAGCCTCCTCAAGTGTCTTGGGCCATGATGCCCGAGCCACTGGAAGCAAAAGATTTGGCCATAGCACAATTTATGGCATGACAAGGGATATTAGTCACCCTAGGGCCTCCAGACAGGACCGGAGGCCCTATGTAGATTAATGATTTTTGGTCCCGAAAGAATGTTCATAGGGTTATGGCGTTGGTTGATACAGGAGCGGAAACATCAATAATCTATGGAGATCTGACTAGATTTGATGGCGATAGAGTGATGATTGGAGGTTTTGGGTGACAGACCATTCCAGTCACCCAGACATGGTTGAAAATGGGGGTTGAGCGTCTCCCCCCCGGGAGTATAAGGTATCTATTGCCCCAGTCCAAGAATACATCCTGGCCATAGATATTCTGTGGGGTCTGGCTCTCCAGACAACTGTGGGAGAGTTTAGACTTTGACAAAGGTGTATTAGTGTCCAGGCGGTGCAGGCAATATTGAGAGGCCATGCGAAATGAGCCTATCTGCCTGCCGAAACCACGCCAGATTACTAATGTCAGACAGTATAGGCTCCCGGGTGGGCAAGATGAAATATCAAGAATGGTGCAGGAATTAGAGAAAGTAGGCATTATAAGGCCTGCACGTAGCCCATATAATTCCCCCATATGGCCAGCGTGAAAGTCAGATGGACCATGGAGAATGACAGTAGATTATAGAGAATTNTGACAAAATAAAATATCATCCATATAATGGTAGATAAGCATAGAGGGGTTCTGTTTTCGTACAGGTTGTAACGCTGCAGCCACAAACAGCTGGCAGAGTGTGGGGGAATTTTTCATTCCCTGGGGCAGGACCACCCACTCATATCGTTGAGCAGGTTGGGCCTTGTTAACAGCTGGCACAGAAAAGGCAAAACGTTTACAATCTTGTTCTGCTATCGGAATGGTGAAGAAGCAATCTTTCAAATCAATGATTAAAATGTGCCAATTTCTGGGTAACATACATGGGGAAGGCATACCTGGTTGCAATGCTCCCATAGCTTCCATTTGCTCAATTACTTTTCGTAAATCATGCAATAAACACCACTTCCCAGATTTTTTTGGGATGACAAAAATAGGGGTATTCCACGGGCTAATGGAGGGACGAATATGTCCTGCCATCAGTTGTTCTTGTACTAATTGCTCTGCAATAGCAATGCGCTCCTTTGTCATAGGCCACTGCTCCACCCAAACAGGATCGTCAGTTTTCCATACTATGGGAATAGGTGGCGGCGCTACAGTGGCCATTACCCTAAATTTTGATTCGATAGCCGAATTCCCAATTGACTCAAAACATCACGGCCCAAAAGCATTTGCAGGCCTCCTGGAAGGGGAGCAACATGAACCAAGCATGCCACCGGTTTTTCGTGGGTCAACATTACCGTTAATGGGTTTACAGCCTGCCGGGTCTCAGTGGAGCCACCGACACCGCTAATCCCAGCGACTGATCTTGTTGGCCAGGCAGCTGGCCACACATCTCTTGAGACAATAGAGATGTCTGCTCCGGAGTCAAGAAGCGCAGTAACGGTAACTTGTTTAAGCTAGTGATATAATTCAACCTTAATCATCGGTCTCTGACCCAGGTTCATAACCAAGCAGACCGTTGATCCTGTGGACCCAAACCCACCTAATCGCTCAACGTCCCTCCCCATCAAGGAAAAGTTGTCAGGGATCGGAATGAGCTGACAAATTCTGGTTCCCTTTGGTATAAACACAGGAGGATTTATGGTATAGAGCATTGCATATATTGGACCCCTATAATCCGAATCAATTACCCCAGGAATGAGGACAACATGAGATATTCCCAGAGACGATCTCCCCGTTAAGATCGCATGTAGTTTTTGAACTGTGGACAAAGGGCCTTTGGCTTCTAACAGAGCTTTTTGGACCCGAGTGTCCGTGAGGTGTATATCTACTGCTGTTGCCACATCCACTCCAAGGTTCCCTCAGGTTTGGGGTCGGTGACAATCGAGGTAGCCTCCACCGTTTGTCCCGGTACTTGTGTCGCAGCGCGGTGGGGCTTCGCGCTCCGCTTCCCGTTTCCCTGTTTCTTACAGACCCGAGTGTCATGTGTAGGCTGCTGACAAGAGTCACACCACACCTGGCCTGTACATTGACGTCTCATATGTCCCAACAGACCACATCTGTAGCAATGCACTGACCCAGCTTCTTGCCGCGTCAGCCTTTGAATGTTCTTCCCTATTGCTGCTTGCACAGCCGCAGCGATATTAGAGGCTTGCTGCCGCTGTTCTGCCCTAGCAATACGCTGTAACATTACTTCCACTGAGGTGCCCTGAGGCAACGTAGCTCGGATAGATCTTGCTGCCTGGTTTGCATTATCATGCACCATCACTCTAAATAGCTGCTGCTTTGTCTCCTCAGGGAGCTCACTATCCCGAATGGCAACCCACATACGATCAACAAATCGAGTAAAAGGCTCAGTCACTCCCTGTCGCACTGAGGCGAAGGCTGGTTCCTTTTTACCAGCCAGGATAGCAAACATGGCTTCTAGAGCCAATTGTGCCAAGAGCCGGTGGAAGTCTCTTGGGAACATAAGTTGCATATCCCCGGCCACATATGGCCCAGTTCCTAATAGCATTTCCGCAGTAACACCATACAACGGGTCGTTCTGTTGGGGCGTCACGGCTGCTACTCTGTTTACTCTGTCAGCCCACTCTTGGGTAAACAACAACATTTCCGAGGGAGTGAGCAGAAGTCTAGCAATATTACGAATATTCAGAGGCAGTTGTACGTCTGCCGTAAAGATCCATTGTATAATCTGTTTGGCCGCCTCTGATTTTATCCCATAATCAGAAACTGTCTTCCGTGCCTGCTGCAGGAGCTTCCAATCGTGAGACTCCCAGCGAGCAACTCCCGCTTGATCGTAAACAACCGGACAGGCAACACAAGAAGCGGCTTCCCACTCTCTCTCTAAGATAGCATCTCGAATAACTCCAGACCACCGTGATGAAGTTGATTTAGGTGGGGGTAAAGGCATAGGCAATGGAGGAGCGCTTGGCTGCAGATGTGCGGGGGGGGCCTGTGCCACCCTCACCTTAACCTCTAGCTGTCTCAGCCTTTCAGTCAAAGTTTTTATATCATCCTCCAGTTCTCTCTCCTGTTCTTTGTTTTCTTCCTCCCTTTCAGGATCAGGGGGCTCTGGGAAAATAAGTTCCGTTTCTCTCTCTCCCCCCCGGGCACTAGTACCCGCATCTTCCCCAGCCTGATCACTTTCTTCAGGCATTGAAATATTAGACCCACTAGAAACGGATGAAGCCCCCGGTGTCAGCTCAACCGCAGCCCACACCTGCGCTGCAGTGGAGTGAACCGAGTGAGTGACTCCAGGCGTCGGGAGGTCTAAAAGGTTAGTAGTGGTCGCAGTGGCAGGTCCGGACAGTGCCTGTACTGCTGCAGCAGCAACCTGGCGTTCTGCTTGCATGTATTTTAGCGAGTTGAATATGTCACGCCAAACCGGTCCCAATACCTTGAGAGTCTTCTCCTCTCTTTTATCAGAGATCANACGCCAAACCGGTCCCAATACCTTGAGAGTCTTCTCCTCTCTTTTATCAGAGATCATAGAGTCCCACATATGGTCCCCTACTTCTCTCCATTCCGCTACACTAAATATTAGCGCAACTTCACGTAAATGTCCATTATTTCGGGCCCATTTTACCAGCTCCGAAATGCCTTTAGGAGAGGTCTGCTCCCCTCTCTTAGAGAGGATACTCAGGAGCAGATTCTCCGCAGCTTCCCACTCCATGGTGGCGCAGAGGACAGGTCACGACCCTGTTTCCAGCTACCGCAAAACTTACGTCGTTTAGGACTCGTTGTTTAGGACTCTTCGTTTAGGACTATGCGGTGCCAACCATCTGCGAACCGCCGATCACTTCCTCCGTTTTCCTGAATTCCACGTCCAACCGCAGCGGCAAGGGTCTGTTCGGGCGCCAATTGTTGTAGTGTCCAGGCAAAATCCCTTAGCCAAAGTAGGAAAACCCAGGGAGAAAGCGATTCCAGCACGGACTCAGAGACACCAATATGGTTAACAAAGCTGAGACATTTATTGCTTGGACAAAACAAGCTTATATACACCCCAGTGCTATGTACTTCTCAGGCTGTTGCTAGGCATTGTTATCTCTAGGTCGAAGGCTCCCTTTCCCTGGGGCACAACATCACAGGCCAGAATGCAGCTGTCCAACTCCCCCATTCCTGGCCGATCCAGGGTACAGAGCTCCTTCTTCCCACAGAACCGTACGTGCTGTTTTGTTCGCAACGGTCCAGAGATAAGTAGACATGCCCGCATTCCTGAAGCCAGTACTCCACAGTGAGGGAAGGTGTGTCATGGTTTTATGATTTTTGTTACTGGTATTTCGCATCACAACATCATGTAGTGCACTGGGAGTTAAAGAGTTAATGCCCTGGCTCTCAGAAGAGAAGAACTACATACCCCAGAGAACTTAGCATTCAGAGGGGAAGATAAAGCTCCTGGCAAGTCACAGGACTCTCTTCTCTCACTGCCTAGCAGTATCTGTGCTCCCCAGACTTTTTGCCTTCAATTCAGAGTAAGGCCTTCAGTTTCAGACACTCTCTCATTTTTCCTTTATTAGCCTCAATTCCAGTTATATTGTATTATATTGTGTTATCTTGCAGTCTGATATCTTGTTTAGTAAATTAACTTTCCTCCTCAGATCACTACAGCTGTTCGTTTTTTAGGCCAAGCTCCCATCTCCCTACCCTTTTACCCTTTCCCCTTTGCCGGTGAGTGGCTATGTGGGTCCCCTGCCCCATTAGTCGCAGAACCTGGCTGAACCAGCCCGTAAAACCGTCGACACCACCCCCTCCCCTTTTTTCTAGGCCAGCGGACCTGTGGGTCTGCTGTCCCCCTATCACAGACACAGATAGATATCTAGATAGCTCCGTGACAGTTTGTATGGGAACTGTTGAATCAGGGCCTGAACCTCTGATTGATCATCTGAGACGAGCACTGAGTCAGCTGCGGGAGCACAGGTGAAGGCAATTCACCTGTGTGACCAGAAGGGGTGGAGCCTGGCTCCACCTCTCCTAGACCCCATTTAAGGGCCGACTACCACTGAGGAAGGATCTCTTCCTGGCGATTGCTCCTCGTGGAGTTTTCTTGTGCGTCTATGACAATGCTGATTATTTTCTGTTTCTTTCTGATTATTCTTTCCCATGTGATAATCTTTCCAGCTATACGCTCTTTAAAGACTAGCCTAATTTCTCTGTATATTTATCAATTATACATTTATATATTCGTTGATTATACATTTGGTGAGCCTGCAGGCCAAATATACTAAAAAATATGTAATGTCTTTTCTGTGGAATCTCTATAAATGGGTCAGGGGGGAGAATGTTACCCCCCCTAGACAAAATGATTCTGGGATAGATCCCAGGATTTCTGCGATCTCCCTATTATGAATAAGCAACCATCACTGAAAAATGGAGTCCCCTACACGTGATGGGAAATATCTCCCCATACTGTATGGTGGACTATTTTCAGGAGCTAAGCAAAGATATACTAATTATAAAAGAATGGCAGTTAGCTGCCTCTACAGTGGCATGGCCACTGCTAAATGCTTTAAACCAGCCTGAAATAAGGGCCAATACTTCAAAAAAACAAAAACTAGCTCTTGAGAGATCACATTGAAAAGTTAGAACAAGAACTTGGTATATTAATGGGAAAGAAACCAACTTTGCATTTTCAAATAGGACAGGTTCGTAATATTTCAATAGACAAAGACCAGACTTCTGAATCAACGGACCTGGTTGATCAGGGAAATAAAAATTCTAAATCAGTTCTTGAGGCTCCACTTGCGACGGGTTCCCTAGAGATCTGTACTATTGTAACCCAAAAAACAAAAAAGGTACAAGATAGACTGGCAGGGGTGCCCCCTGATCAGTGGCCCCCTGCCCAAACTCACTTACATGTAACAGCTCAGCCATACACGCCAACGGAGTTAATGGACCTGGTACAACGATTCTAGCAGAAGCCCAAAGAAAGTGTACCAACTTGGTTACTGAGACTATGGGACTCAGGGGCAGAAAGTGTTACGGTTAATGGGCCGGAAATATCTAAATTGGCCACCATGACGGTGCACCGTGCCCTTAGGCAGAGATTATATGCAGGCATCCAATATGCTACTGAAAACCATTCTATAATAGATTGGTTAATGGCAGCATGCCATATGGTATGGCCGAATAAAACAGACATACCGTTACATACAGGGTTGTGGTCCTCCATGGAGGACCTTCAAAATTACATCTGAGAATTAGGTATAAGAGAAGCAATCTATGAAGATTCATTCGACAGCCCTGATATGGTTAGATTTTCAGCGGGGATGAGAGACTTGATTTTGAAGCAGGCCCCTTCCCATCTATATGGCACTTAAGTCTCTATATTGAACCCCCTGGTAACCTCAGAATTGGTGGTCCAACAGGCTGCCCAATTAGTGGCTGATCTGGGAGAGACAGAGCATCTGCGGACCAGGCGCAGTATTTGAACACTAGAAGAAGCAGAGGTTCTGCCAGTAGTTAAAACTAAGGCCAGCTGTACGAAATCCTCAATTGGGGCCCATAAGGTTTTCCCGAAAGCAAATGTTTAATGACCTTAGGGGTCCAATTCGCTAAAATTGATCGCCAGCCCAATCATGTTCTCCTCCAGCTTTAGAGACAGCTGAAGGACAATCAGAAATTTCAAAATTACCCTAAAAAACCGAAGGTAAGAGTTATAGATAGAGTACCAACAACAACATGGAACCTAGAAGATTTTATAATCCCTAATAGGAAAAAGAAGCCTCCTCAAGTGTCTTGGGCCATGATGCCCGAGCCACTGGAAGCAAAAGATTTGGCCATAGCACAATTTATGGCATGACAAGGGATATTAGTCACCCTAGGGCCTCCAGACAGGACCGGAGGCCCTATGTAGATTAATGATTTTTGGTCCCGAAAGAATGTTCATAGGGTTATGGCGTTGGTTGATACAGGAGCGGAAACATCAATAATCTATGGAGATCCAACTAAATTTGAAGGTGACAGAGTGATGATTGGAGGTTTTGGGTGACAGACCATTCCAGTCACCCAGACATGGTTGAAAATGGGGGTTGAGCGTCTCCCCCCCGGGAGTATAAGGTATCTATTGCCCCAGTCCAAGAATACATCCTGGGCATAGATATTCTGTGGGGTCTGGCTCTCCAGACAACTGTGGGAGAGTTTAGACTTTGACAAAGGTGTATTAGTGTCCAGGCGGTGCAGGCAATATTGAGAGGCCATGCGAAATGAGCCTATCTGCCTGCCGAAACCACGCCAGATTACTAATGTCAGACAGTATAGGCTCCCGGGTGGGCAAGATGAAATATCAAGAATGGTGCAGGAATTAGAGAAAGTAGGCATTATAAGGCCTGCACGTAGCCCATATAATTCCCCCATATGGCCAGCGTGAAAGTCAGATGGACCATGGAGAATGACAGTAGATTATAGAGAATTAAATAAGGTCACGCCGCCTGTTCATGTGGCCATACCCAATATTGCCTCCTTAATGGACACATGGAGTAGGGAGATAAAAACCTATCACTGTGTCCTAGACTTGGCAAATGCATTCTTCATTATTCCAATTGCTAAAGAATCACAAGATCAGTTTGCATTTATATGGGGAGGCAGGCAGTGGACCTTTCAGGTCCTGCCACAGGGGGATGTACAATCGCCAACATATTGCCATAACCTAGTGGCGCGTGACATGGCAAATTGGGAAAAGCCTAATAATGTTATCTTATCTTCTATCATTATATTGATGATCTCCTGTTGACATCTGACTCACTGGAGGCGGTAGTACTGGCAGCAGATTCATTAACTACTTATCTGCAGGAAAGAGGATGGGCTACAAATCCTCAGAAGGTGCAAGGTCCAGGCCTGTCCATAAAATTCCTGGGGGTACTTTGGTCAGGAAAGACCAAAGTACTATCCAGTGCTGTCATAGATAAGTTTTAGGCATTCCCAGTCCCTACAACACCAAAGCAGCTGCAGGAGTTTCTAGGTATATTGGGGTACTGGTGCTCCTTTATACCTCATTTAGCGCAGCTGCTGAGGCCACTGTACAGACTCAGGAAAAAGGGGCAGCTATGGGACTGGGGGAGAACAGAACGGGATGCTTTCCAACAGGCAAAACTGGCAGTTAAACAAGCTCAGGCATTGGGTATATTTGATCCTACCCTCCCAGCCGAGTTGGATGATCATGTCACTCAGGATGGCTTTGGCTGGGGCCTATGGCAACGCCAGAGTTGTGTTCGGACCCCCACTGGATTCTGGTCTCCGGTCTGGCATGGAGCAGAAGAAAGATATAGTATGATTGAAAAACAGTTATTGGCTGCCTACTCCGCATTACAGGCAGTAGAGCTGATGACCCAAAGAGCTGAAATCATAGTTAAGACCACCCTGCTGATTCAGGGGTGGGTGAAAGATCTGACCCACCTTCCTAAGACAGGGGTGGCCCAAGCACAAACGGTGCCACGATGGGTCACCTATCTCAGCCAGAGGAGTAGTCTGTCTTCATCACCATTAAAAGAAGAACTCCAGAAGATCCTAGGCCCAGTGACGTATCACAGTGATGCACCAGAAGAAACATTGGTTACTCCACCAGAGAAGAGTCCCGTTCAGGACGGAAAATATCCTATTCCTGAAGATGCCTGGTACACAGATGGGTCCAGCAAGGGCAACCCAAGCAAGTGGAGAGGGATAGCACACCATCCCTCCACTGAGACAATCTGGTTTGATGAGGGGGATGGTCAGAGCAGCCAATGGGCCGAACTGTGAGCCATGTGGATGGTTATAACCAAGGAACCCGGTGATGGCATCCTGAACATCTGCACAGATAGTTGGGCTGTGTACCGAGGGCTCACTCTTTGGATTGCACAGTGGGCCGCCCAGGAATGGACTATCCACGCCCGACCAATCTGGGGCACAGATATGTGGTTAGACATAAGGAATACAGTTAAACACAGAACTGTATGTGTCTACCACATTTCTGGTCACCAACCCCTACAGTCACCAGGAAATGATGAAGCAGACCCACTGGCCCAAGTTCAATGGATTGAGAATTCACCATCTGAGAACATCGCCTGTTGGTTACATCAGAAGCTACGGCATGCTGGTCAAAAGACAATGTGGGCAGCTGCTAAAGCATGGGGGCTGCCCATACAGCTATCTGACATCATCGCCCAGGCATGCCGAGACTGCAACGCTTGCTCCAAGATGAGACCAAGATCATTGCCCGAAACAACAGCCCGTCTTGCTAGAGGACACAATCCTCTCCAGCGATGGCAGGTTGATTACATTGGGCCCCTCCCTCGATCTGAGGGGTGAGATATGCCCTGACCAGCGTCGATACTGCAAGTGGGCTACTGCAGGCCTATCCAGTACCAAAAGCAAACTGGAATTATGGCAGACACGTCACACACATCCCTGAATTTGGAAGACTTAAATATGTCCACGTGTCTGTGGATACTTTTTCCGGAGCCATAGAAAAGACAGCACATACTGGAGAAAAGGCCCGTGACACCTGCAAGCATTTTCTTTTGGCCTTTGCAACTCTTGGAGTACCAAAAACTATTAAGACAGATAATGGCCCGGGATATATATCCCAGAAAATATTACACTTTCTACAATGATGGGGAATTAAATATCTCACAGGACTACCACACTTGCTCACAGGACAAGCCGTAGTTGAGCATACTCATAGCACCCTTAAAGCTATGCTACTTAAGCAAAAAGGGGGAATGGAGAAGACACATCAGAAAGGCTTGCTAAAGCTACATATGTATTGAACTTTTTAAATCGATGGTGTGATGACGGAGGACCACCAATAGTCCATCATTTTGTTTCAGTTAACAAGGTAAGAATGAATATTCATGGAAAAGCTACTGTGCTTGTAAAGAATCTGGACTCAGGTCAATGGGAAGACTCGTTCCCACTGATAACTTGGAGGAGAGGTTATGCTTGTATTTCCATAGGTGCAGGACCGCAGTGGGTTCCAGCAAGGGCAGTGCAACCTCATTTGTGGGCATCACCTTCATCTGCTGCACAATCACCGTGAATGCTGTATGAGTACCTTCACAGCCTAAGACTAATGTGTGGGTGACGCTTGCCAATGCCATCGGACAGAACACTCTCTGCTTATCAAGGTCATCCCCTGACTCTCCATTTACTCCGTGTCTGGTAGGACTTCCTCTTGATCAAGGGAAATGGGAACAACTGGCTCACACCACTAGTGCTTCCTCAGTTGTGCAGGAAGAGGTCTGGGGAGGGAACTGGATGGTGGACATGTGGGACCAGTGGGTACCCCACTTGCCCCCAGTGTCACTACCCCTGCAGGAGCTAGAACTTTTGGGATCAGTAAAAATGGATTGGTGTGTATTTTTCAATTATTCCAGTAATGATCAATCCCTTTCATGGTCAGCCAATGCTACAATGCTGGCATATAGAAATGCATCAGCCTGGTGTAATTACACATCTTCAAATATTTCAAAATCTAGTAATTTACCCCTTCAATTACCCCGAGGAGTATTTTTAACATGCAGAGATCGTGCATGGCCAACCATTCCATCATATAGTAAAGGAGGGCCCTGCTCATTGGGCAGGTTGACCTTATTAATGCCGAATCTGACTATGATCCTTTCAAAACACCACAATCATGGTAGAATCTGAAGAAATATTCATGCTTTTGATAAAAATTGCAATGACAAGATTGAATTTTGGAACAGGGAATCAATTGTGTTTGCATCACTTTTCACTCCGGTGGTAGCGACTGCTAAAGCATTCACTAGTTTAAATAAGCTAGGATGCTGGCTTAGCAAACAGGCTAACGCAACCTCGCAAGCACTTTCAGGCCTGTTACAGGATGTTGACTCAGTTTGTCACGCTACGTTGCAGAACAGAGTGGCTATTGACTTCCTGTTTCTCGCACACGGACATGGTTGTGAGGACACTGAAGGACTGTGCTGTATGAACTTATTGGATCATTCCACCTCTATCCATCAGAGTATTCAGCAACTGCAGGAAGGCGTGCAGAAATTACGCATGGGAACCTCATGGGGGTGGTTTGATGGGTGGTTTCAAGGGTTGGGGCTTTGGATTCAGAAACTAATTAAGTTAGGGCTGATGTGTCTCTTGATTTCTGTGTGCCTTTTAATCTGCATTCCCTGCATTAAATCCTGTGTGAGAGTTATGATTAACAAAGCGATAAATCAAGTACTTGTTCAAGTTAATAACAAATTGGGCAATGTGGATCCAGTCAGCAATATGTCGGTAAGCGAGGATGACAACATTCTCGCTTTGGTTAGCAAGAAACCATGGGAATAAGTAGCTGTGACTGTAAATACTCTCTGCGACTGTTTTGTTTGTAGAGAGAGCTAGCTTTAGTAGTTTGTTTTATTTTGTGAGCAGGTGTTCTGCTTGGGCTCTGTATCATGCACTGGCCACGCGGATGTGGAGTACAAATGGAAAAAACCCTGTAGACCCTGTGTCATGGTTTTGTGATTTTTGGTTTTTGATATTTCACATCATAACATCATTGTAGTGGAATTCCAAGGTCACAGCCTGAACCAATGGATGCGCAATGTGAGATTGTGAGTGCCTGGAGCGAGCGGGGGGGTTTAGAGCCCCCCTTCTGTCTCCGTAATACTTTCCATGCAATCTGAGTCTGCGCGGGTCCCCCTTTTCCCCCCCCCCTTCTCTCCTGTGGCGCAGCGGTATGAACGGGGGAGGGTCACATTCCTTAGCTCGTCCTTTTCTCCAGACTGTTGCCGGGAAGGGTGAGTTAATTCCTCTTTGATATCTCTCCCTATAACACCTATTTCTCAAATAAAGGCTCTATCATTGCCTTCATTTGTGCTACAATCATGTAGTGCACTGGGAGTTAAAGTGTTAATACTCTACTTCTGGATACCTGTCCCTGTACATCACGGAGGTCAGGACGGCCCTCCTGGTTTTTTTTTTTTGACTTACTTCGGCGAGTCAGCAGTGGCGTCTGAATTTTTTCAGGTTTGCTCTGAAAACTCTATCTCCCCTATTTTATTTGATTTATTAGTCTCAATTTCAATTAGATTGTATTATATCATNGGCCAAAGGAATGGAAAAGAAGGCATTAGCAATGTCAATAGTGGCATTCCATTTGGCTGCTTTTGACTCCAGTTCATATTGGAGTTCTAACATGTCCAGTACAGCAGCACTCAGTGGGGGTGTGACTTCATTCAGGCCACGGTAGTCTACCGTCAGCCACCATTCTCCACTGGCTTTATGCACTGGACATATGGGACTATTGAAACGTGAGTGAGTTTTGTTTATCACTCCCTGGCTCTCTAGCTGACGAATTAGCTTGTGAATGGGGAGCAAGGAATCCCTATTTGTGCGGTACTGTCTTCTATGCACTGGTTTTGTGGCAATCAGTACCTTCTGCTCTTTTACCCGTAGCAACCCCACAGCAGACGGATCTTCTGATAGGCCAGGCAAAACAGAGAGCTGCTTAGCATTGTCTGTGTCCACAGCAGCTATTCCAAAGGCCCATCGATACCCCTTAGGATCCTTGAAATGCCCCCTTCTGAGGTAATCAATACCAAGTATGCATGGAGCCCCTGGGCCCTTCACAATAGGGTGCTTTTGCCAGTCTTTACCAGTGAGGCTTATCTCAGCCTCCACCACAGTCAATTCTTGAGAGCCCCCAGTCACTCCAGAAATATGGATTGATTCTGTCCCTTCATAACTAGAGGGCATTAGAGTGCACTGTGGACTGGTATCTACCAGTGCCTCATATTTCTGTGGTTCTGATGTGCCAGGCCATCGAATCCACACGGTCAAATAAACTCTGTTATCCCTTCCCCCGCCGACTGTGGGCAGGGCCCCTCTATTCATTACCTCTGTTAACAGGTGAGACTGGCCTGGAGATTTTTTTGTAGTTCTCTCCCCTGTGCTCGTAGTACAGGAGTAGCTTGGTTGTGCCATTTCCTCATGTCTTCTCCATGATCACGTAGGTAACGCCGCAAAGCTGTATGTGGCGTAGTATTCCTTGCTTGAGCCGGGATGCGTTTGCCTTTAATAGCTGAGATTTTTGTTGATACAGGTGAGACGGTGGGTTCATCATCTCTAATTAGTTGGATTTTCATTAGTTTGAGCAGCTCCTTCATTCCCTTCATTAGGCTCTTTGCATCATCCTGATCTTCATCAGGCATTTCTGATACTACTACGGGTTTGTCATGATTAATCAATTGAGACACTTGCTCTTGCACTTTATTCAGTTGGTCTGTTACTTGTGAGATGGCAGAAATGAAAGCGTGAGTTGGAGGTAGCAGCTGTTCATAGTTTTGAAGCATAATAACCAATTTGAAAACTAAGGGTCTTCTCTGTTGGTCCTCGTATCTCTTAAACGTTGATGCTAGCATACCGGCGTATCTTTCTGGTGCTGTTGTTGTGAGTTGCCGCCATATTTCAGGCGTCGTTCCCACTCTCTCCAGATCATGGTCTTGGCGTGGATCGTTAGGAACAAAATTAGGGTTATACAACATTTCCACCACGGCTATTTCCCTTAAATACTGGATACCTTTTTTGACTGTATCCCACTGTTTCATCACAGGCTTCAAACTGTCTTTGTAGGGATACCTTTCCTTCACGGCTATTAACAGTCATTCCCAGAGGATGGTAGCCCCATCCCAACATCTACTAATCCCTCTGTCGATAGCTGTGTCTCTGGCGATACCTCCTAGTTGGCGAGCTTCATTGCCTTCTAGAGACAAGCTACTGGCCCCTTTGTCCCAACAGTGAAGCAACCAGGAAACAAGAGTTTCGTTCGATTGCCGTGTAAACTCCTTTCTTGAGCCTTGGATTTTAGTCAACTTCAGAGGTCGACGAACAGTAATAGAGACCTCCTCTTCATCACTCTCTTCTTCATGTCTCTTAGTTTTTTCTTTTGCCTTTCTCGATACTGGTTCTGAGGAGGGCCCCTCGCTTGGATCTTCCTCTNGGGGCCCAAGGGCCTACTGCCCCTGTCACGGGCATAGACTGGTCCAGGTAACCCCGTGACAGTTTTTGGTGGAGAATGCAGGCAGAAGCTGCTTTTTAGCTTTTTAGAACGAATGTCTCTCTCTGCTTTTGGAGAGCTTCGTTAGCTTCCTTGGGAAAGTTTATCTCTCCCTCACAGGTGCTCACTGAAAACTTGACCTTGAAAGTCCAGGCGGACTGCCAGTATTCTGGGATATTTGTAAACTTCAAGCATTGCTATCTTGCTTCTGTTTTTTTTGTTTTGTTTTGTTTTGTTTCGTTTTTTTAAAGAGAGAGGCAGAGGCTGCAGAAGCATTGCTACTTTAACCTTAAGGTAGTCTGCCGCACTCTGGACATTGTAAAGAGTGTCTTATGTTTTTTTCCTCCATTTTAGCAGCTACCAGCTATGAATCCACTCTCCATTGTAGGGGCACTGTTTAAGGGATTGAATGTGATCATGTTCTTTGCAAATTATTGGCCCATTATTAACGTCATGATTTCTTGTTGTGGAATTGTGTTCATATATAACCAAATAAGGGCCCTGATGGAGACACCTGCCTAGTACTTATATGCGACGTGGTATAATTTGAATTTTGACACTTGCATCCCAGATGGGATAGCTAATTTCACAAAAAATTACATCCCAGATGGAATAGCTAATTTCAGAAACACCACGATGTTCAAACTGGTTTCCAGGCTTTCTTTTCAGTTCGTCTCACGTCTTTCGAGTGCCGAGCTAGTGGGCACACTCGTGTGCATGATATCAATCTCCCTGAATGTATTCCTATCCATTCGTGTTATGCGGAAGGAATCTCCTCCAAAACCAGAGAATGCTGACTGGCAGGGAAGATGGAGAGGTTTAGGAAAAATCTTAGAAGCGTGGGGACCCGCAATGTCATGGGATTTCACTCTTGAACACCTGTGGGATCCCGAGAATCTAAGTCAGTATTTGAGTCAGGGACGGTGAGGCTTGTGCAAATCTAAGGAGGTACAACTTATTTGGGGCTTGGCTTGTGCTTACCGCACCCTGTATAATACTATTCTGGAGAGAGAGAGTTTCCAAGCTGAGGTACAAGCCAAAGGGGGAAATCTCCAAGTCAAATGTCATAAATCACAGGAGACACCGGTAACAATGTCAGTTGCCCCTGTGGAAGGCAAGAAATGGAAACGAGTGTCCTCGCATCTAGAACGGAAAAAAGAAGAAGTGGAGGAGGAGGTAGAGGAAGATCTAGGCGAGGGATCATTTTCTGGAGGGGGTTGGGGAGGGGGTCCAAGTGCCTACTGCCCCTGTCATGGGCATAGATTGGTCCGGATAACCCTGTGAGACCCTGAGAAGAATAAAAGCTGGAGAGAATCTGCAGTGGGTGGAAGAGGAAAAGTGCACACTGAAGCAGGGGATGCCCTGCTGGCACTACCTGTCACATCCACTGCCAGCATGTTCCTTCTTTCTCCTTTCCAGTGGTTTGCCATCTCTCAGGAGTCAATAAGTAATAATACATTAGCTTAGGGATTTTTCATTTCCCACTCATGGAGTTGTCTTAGATTGCCTGTGTGAGTGTGCACATATCAACTGTAAAACTCACGACGTTCTATGTAACTCTTCTTATGTTTAGCGTGTTATCAATTGAGGCCTTGATAGAGTTATGATGTTTATGTATATACCGATTATATACCGCCTCATGAGACTGAATGCATACAAGTCTATGGGGCCGGATGGCATGCATCCCAGGGTTCTGAAGGAGCTGGCTGAGGTGGTTGCCGAGCTGCTCTCCATCATATTTGAAAACTTGTGGCTGTCAGGTGAGGTCCTGGATGTCTGGGGGAAGGTTCACGTCACTCCCATTTATAAGAAAGGGAGCAAGGAGGACCCGGGGAACTACAGGCCAGTGAGTCTCACCTCTGTGCCTGGGAAGGTCATGGAACAGATCCTCCTGGATGACATGCTTGATCACATGAGGAATGAGTATGTGATCCGAGACAGCCAGCACAGCTTCACCAGGGGAAGGTCATGCCTAACCAATCTGGTGGCCTTCTATGATGGAGTGATGGCATTGGTGGACAAAGGGAAGGCGACCAATGTCATTTACCTGGACTTGAGCAAGGCCTTTGACATGGTCCCCCACCACATCCTTATCTCCAAATTGGAGGGATGTGGATTTGATGGGTGGACCACCCAATGGATAAGGAATTGATTGAAAGGCCGCAGTGACTCGCGGAATCAGACTCCGCAACCCAACAATTTGAAATATTCAGGACCCGAGTGAAATTTTCCGTATAAAAGCATTATCCCACCAAGCTGAAGCGAGTCCTATACAAACACTATTTAAAAGAAATAATATATTCATGTTGTCTTCTTAAGTTTGAGCTTAAGAGGTTCCTTCTCTTCGACAGTCCACCTTGGTCGGGTGGTCTTCTTCAGGCGGGTATGGTGTATCCACAGGATCAGTCCTTCCACCATGGCCACCGTATGAGTGGTCAAAAGCACTTGATAGGGCCCTTCCCACCTTGGTTCCAAAGGTGAATCTGAGAGGGATTTAACATACACATAATCGCCAGGCAATATATCATGCACTGGTCTGTCCAGGCCCCGTGCTCTGGTACCAAATACCGTTCTTTCAATTCTCCTCAATTGTTTTGTTAGGCTAATCACATATTTACTCAACACTTCATCCCCCACCTTCATAGAAATTCCCTTTTGTACAGTATAAGGTCACCCATAAAGAATCTCATATGGGCTTAATCCTTCCTTGGTTTGAGGTTTAGTCCGAATTCTTAAAAGTGCCAGAGGCAGTGCCTGCGGCCATGGAATCCCAGCCTCTTGGCCGAGTTTTATTATTTGTAACTTGATCAGATGATTCATTTTTTCCACCTGGCCACTTGACTGCGGTCTATAAGGTGTGTGCAATTGCCAATCAATTCCCAATTATGTGCTAATTTGCTGGACTGCGTTAGCAATAAAATGTGGGCCTCAATCTGACGAGATTGCTCCCAGCACCCCGAACCTTGGAATTATTTCTTGTAACAAAACCTTTGTTACTTCCCTGGCCTTATTAGTTTGGCAAGGGTATGCCTCAGGCCATCCTGAAAAGGTATCAGTTAAGACTAACATATATCTATACCCCCCTTTTCTTGGGAGTTCTGAAAAATCCACCTGCCATTGTTGTCCTGGATAATTTCCTTTCCCTATTTGCCCTAACTGAACCTTGTGACCTGTTCTAGGATTATTTTGTAGACAGACTTCACATTGTTGGGTCACTTGTCTAATAGTAGTATACAAATTTCGGGCTATTACTCCTTGAACAAGATATTTATATAATGCTTCTACTCCCCAGTGGGTCTTCCTATGTTCGGCCATCACCAGAGCCCATAATATGGCTGCTGGGATGACTACTTTCCCTTGTGGTGTAACAGCCCATCCTTCCTCTTTTACCTGTCCTTCTAAATCATTTATCAGATTCCAATCCTCTTTTGAGTACCTTGGCTCACCATCCACCTGAATTTTACCATCTGGAATCAAGGAACCCTCCACTACTTCACCCTCTTCCGCTCGTTTCGCTTCTCAGTCGGCCAGTGCATTTCCCATTTCTTCAACATTGTTACCCTTCTGATGTGAACGACAGTGCATGGTTGCAACCTTTTCTGGTTGCTGCTGTTATGGTTTTATGATTTTTGGTTATCAGTATTCCACATCATTACATCATGTAGTGCACTGGGAGTTAAAGTGTTCCAGGTACCCGTGCCCAAAGAGAAGAAGAACTACGTTTCCCAGAAGCCTGTTCGCTGTGCTGTTATCGGTCTGCTCAGGGGGAACAGATATAAGGCCTTGGTAGGTCGTCTGACGGGCTCTTCTTCGTCAGACTCTCTCCCTGCTGCTCAACCGGACTGCACATCTCACCTCAGCATTATGGTGAGGCCTATCCAGCTTTTGGACAATCTTTCTCTCTCATTATATTTGATTTATTAGCTCCAATTCTAATTATATTGTATTATTGTGTGTTATCCTGCATTCCGATACCATATTTAGTAAATTAGTTTGTTTCTCCTCAGATCGTTGCCACTGTTTTTAATTATTTTGAGGTCCTCTATTTCCCTTTTCCAGAGACGTGGATTTTGCGAAATCCCTCCGCCCCGCTAGTCATGGAACCGGGACGAACCAGTCCGTAAACCGTCGACATTCTTGGTGGAGGATGTGGGCAAAAGCTGCTTTTTAGCTTTTAGAACAAATCTCTCTCTCTGCTCTCAGAGAGCTTCGTTGAGAAAGTTTATCTCTAGTTTATCTCTTTCACAGGTGCTCACAGAAAACTTGACCTTGAAAGTCCAGATGGACTGCCAATATTCTGGGATATTTGTAAACTTTGAGCACGGCTATCTTGCTTCTGTAAAGAGGAAAAAAATGATTCCTCTTTCTCTTTTAAACCTGTTTGCAGAGGGAGCTGCTGATTTTACAAAACTTGTGATTTTTAAGCAGGCTCCCGGTCTCTCCTATGAATCCTTTATGCAGTTTTTGAATGCTCATCTGATCACATTGTTAGTCTCCCTGAATGTACTACTCATCATTTCACTCAGTATTTGTATTTATCATATTTTGAAGAAGCCTTCCCCAAGACCAGAGAATACTGAGTGGCAGGGAGTGTGGAGAGGCATGGGAGAGACTTTAGAGAGGTGGACATCTTCGGTGTCATGGAAATTTACTCCTGAACACCTAAAAGACCCTAAGAGCCTAAACAGATATTTGAGACAGGAATGTTGCGGCTCAGTGTCACGGTTTTGTGATTTTGGTTTTTAGTATTCCACATCATAGCATCATGTAGTGCATTGGGAGTTAAAGTGTTAACACTCTAATCTGGGTACCTGTCCCTACACCTCACGGAGGGATGGGCTGGGGGTGGTCTCTTCTTGGCTCTCGACCAACGAAGAGGCAAGTGCTCCGATAACTCTCTCTCTCCACTTTGTTTGATTTATCCGTCTTAATTAGATTGTATTATATTATAGTTAGTAAAATAAGTTTACCTCCCTAGAGGTCTGTTCGTTTTCTTTC
>JACDJE010000973.1:29102-39226 GCA_016647715.1 Pavo muticus | reverse complement strand
GGGGGGGGGCACCGCTCCGACCCCCCCCTTTTTCGCTGCCACCCGGCTCAGATGCCGCCGGCCCCGCTCCGCGTCCTGCCCGCCTTGGCGCTGTGCGCGCTGCTGTGCGCGGCCGCGTATCCGCCCAAGCCCGAAAGCCCCGGCGACGCGGCGTCCCCCGAGGAGCTGGCGCAATACTTCTCCGCGCTGCGCCACTACATCAACCTGGTCACGCGGCAGCGGTGAGCGCCGCGCGGGGCTCTTTGCACGCTCGCAGCCGCCCTGTTTGCTTTTTGCACGCCCGTGTGCGCCTGCGAGCTGCCGGGCGCCCGGCCCTGAGCTCGACGTTTGCACCCCTGCCTGCTCCCCTCTGCACAGCCAGCCGCTGCTCCCCCTCGCATGGCCGTGAGCTCCCCTCTGCGCACCTGTGAGCTCCCCTTTGCACATCTGCACGCTCCCCATTGCACACCCATGGCCTGCCATTTGCACACCTGCCTGCTCCCCGTTGCACACTCATGAGCTTCCATCTGCACACCCGTCACCCCCATTTGCCCCCCTGCATGCTCCCACTTGCACACCCACGTGCTCCCCCCCCATGCTTGTGTGCTCTCATTTGCACACCCGTGAGCTCCCATTTGCACACCCATGGCCTGCCACTTGCACACCTGCATACTCCCATTTACACACCCACATGCTCCCTCCTCATGCTTGTGTGCTCCCCTTTGCACACCCATGAGCTCCCATTTGCACCCCTGCACGCTCCCACTTACACACCCACATGCCCCCCCACATGCCTGTGTTCTCCCATTTGCACACCCATGACCTGCCATTTGCACAACCACACACTCCCCTGTGCACACACGCACCCATTTGCACCCCTGCCTGCTCCCCTTTGCACACCCACACACTCCCCCTGCTCGTGTGCTGCCGTTTGGACACTTGTGAACTCCCATTTGCACACTCATGCTCCCATATGCCCCGATGTGATCCCATCTGCACCCCTGCATGCTCCCATTTGCACACCCACAAGCTCCCCCCATGCTTGTGTGCTCCCCTTTGCACACCTGTGAGCTCCCATTTACACACCTGCATGCTTCCCATTGCACACCCATGGCTTCCCATTTGCACAACCACATGCTCCCATTGGCACACCTGTGAGCTCCCATTTGCACACCCACATGCTCCCCCCTCACGCTTTTGTGCTTCCCTTTGCACACCCACCAGCTCCCACTTGCACATCTGCATGCTCACAACTGCAAGCGTGCTCTCATTTACACACCCATGAGCTCCCATCTGTGCACCTGCATGCTCCCNGGCGGGGCTGGAGCTGCCGTGGCCCCCCCCAGGAAGCCCGACATCCCGGTGCCATACCTGTACGTGGACATGGGGGTGGCCGTGCTGTGCGCCAGCTTCATGTCCTTCGGGGTGAAGCGCCGCTGGTTCGCCCTGGGGGCCGCCCTGCAGCTCGCCGTGGCCACCTACGCCTCGCACGTCGGCGGCCAGGTGCACTACGGCGACTGGCTGAAGGTGAGACCCCCCCACACCCCCCCAGGGTCTCCCTCCCCGTACCCGGGGGGGCGCGGCAGTGACGGTGACCCCACAGGTGCGGATGTACTCCCGGACCATCGCCATCATCGGCGGCTTCCTCATCCTGGCCAGCGGTGCGGGCGAGCTGTACCGCCAGAAGCCACGCAGCCGCTCGCTGCAGTCCACAGGCCAGGTGTTCCTGGGCATCTACCTCATCTGCCAGGTACGGGGGGCGCCGGGGGGCACCGGGGGCGGGCGACGACCGCGCCGAGCCCATCCCACAGCCACAGCCCCTCTCCCGCAGGCCTACTCGCTGCAGCACAGCAAGGAGGACCGCCTGGCCTACCTGAACCACATCCTGGGCGGCGAGCTCACCCTGCAGCTCCTCTTCGTGCTCTACGGCCTGCTGGCCTTGGCCTTCCTCTCGGGTTACTACGTGCGGGTGGCGGCGCAGGTCCTGGCCGTGCTGCTGCCTCTCGCCATCCTCCTCATCGATGGTAACATCGGTTACTGGCACGAGGCACGGCGCGTGGAGTTCTGGAACCAGATGAAGCTCATCGGGCAGAACGTGGGCATCTTCGGGGCCGTCGTCATCCTGGCCACCGATGGCTGAGCAGGACTGGGGGCGGTGCAGGCAGCGGCTTCTTCGGGGTGTTTTATTTGAAGGATCGTTATTTATTATGCTATTTTTTTTTTAATATGTAAATATTTGATAACAGGACGAGGTGGTGGCTGTGCCCTGCGTGTGCTCAGGGCTGCAGGGGGGGCTCCCAGGCGGCCTGAAATCCCCGCTCCCCCAGTTTTGTACCGGCGGAAGGAGAAATCCTTGTGCTCCGTCGGGTGGTGCCTCACGGGGGGCTCTGTGTGCGCCTCTGTGGGGCGTCCCCCTCCTCGAGGTGGGGACGCTGAGGCGGGGGGTGCATTGGGGGGGCTTCCCACTGCGTGCTGCCGGGGCTCTGGCTGCCACGGTGGGCACGCAGGGAGGGGCTGGCAGTGGGGGCCGCGTCCTCGCCGTCCCCACCGTCCCTGTCAGCACATCGGAAGCGCGTGGGGCCGAGCAAACAGGCACTGCCGGGGCTGATAAGGGCTGATAAGGGCGGCGGGGCCGTTAATGGGTCTCCGGCGGAAAGTGCAGGGCCATAAAGAGCGGGGAAGCGGCAGTGCCCTGTTTGCTGTCCCTGCGCGGAGCTGGGGGGGCCCCACGTCCCGCCCCTCTGCCACGCTGCCGGAGCCATCCTGTGACCTTTGGAAAACGGCTGTTTGCTGTCACCTGGGGGAAATAGAGCAGAAACGTCGCCTCCGTCTCCCCCCGCCGCTGGGGTCGCTGCTGGGGGGGGCCACGTGGAGGCCGGGCCCCCCCCTCTGCTGGGGGACATCGGCGGTGTTGCGGGCTGGGGGTGGCACTGCCGCTCTGCCGGTCCCTCTGGGGATGGTGGGGATGGGTGGCAGCCGTTGTGCCCCCCTCGGGTGGGGTGGGGGTCTGGCAGCGCTGGATCCGCCCTCAGCGTGCCCGGCACGCAGCTGCATCGATCCTATGACCCTCAGGGGACGCGAAAGGTGACAGCGATGCGGTCGATGCCATCCGCAGAGCCCAGCCGCGGCCCTGCGCCGTGCGTGTGACACGGAGCGCCTCTGCCCACCCCCGCGCTCGGCCGTGTGAGCCCTGCGGGGTGCGAGGCGCTGCGTGCTGCTCACCGGGCTGCGCGCAGCCGTGGGGCCGGGACCCCCGCGGTGGCAGCGCCACGAGCTGTGCCCATGCTGCTGCTTGGCCGGGTCACGGCAGCACGGCCGCGTCCCCTCCTGCCGGGCGTGCGGCTCCCTGCGCTGCGTCCCCTCATCCCGTCCCTGCAGCCCCCCCTGCAGAGAGGCAGCCTCGCCCCCCCCCCTCCCACCCCCGAGGTGGCTCTGTTGACCCCCACGTTGTGCGTCACGTCCCAGACGGGCGCCTCCGTGCCTCAGTTTCCCCCCACGCAGCTCATTAATGCCAAATCCATAACGAATTAACGCGGGGGGGGGGCTGAGGGGGAAGCGGAAAGGGCAGCTCATCCATCCTGGGTCGGTGGTGGCAGCGATGCAGGGACGGTGCTGCGGCGGCTCCGTGCTCTGCTGCGTGCTGGGGGGAGCTGAGGTGCTGTGCGCCGTGCTGCCCGCTGCCCAGGGCTGGCCGTGCCCGCTGTCCCTCCGTGTGACCGATGTCCCCCTGTCTGTGCGCCACCGTCACCTCCTGTGCCTCTCATGTGCGCCCTGGCCGTGCCGCATCTGTGGCTGCGTGCTGCGTGTCTGTGCCGTGTCTGTGCTGTGACCCTGTGCCGTGTCTGTGCCGTGTTGGTGCCATGTGTGTGCCATGTTTGTGCCGTGTCCCTGTGCCATGTTTATGTCCTGTCTGTGCCATGTCTGTGCTGTGTCCCTGTGCCATGTCTGTGCCATGTCTGTGCCATGTCTGTGCTGTGTCCATGTGCCATGTTTGTACTGTCTTGGTGCCATGTCTGTGCCATGTTTGTGCCATGTCCCTGTGCCATGTTTATGCCATGTCTGTGCCATGTTTGTGCTGTGTCCCTGTGCCATGTTTGTGCCATGTTTATGTCCTGTTTGTGTCATGTCTGTGCCATGTCTGTGCTGTGTCCCTGTGCCATCTCTGTTCCATGTACCTGTACTCTGTCCCTGTGCCTTGTTGGTGCTGTCCCTGTGCCGTGTCCCTGTGCCACATCCGTGCCATGTCCCTGTCCTGTGTCTGTGCCATGTCTGTGCCATGTTTGTGCCACGTTTGTGCCATGTCCCTGTGCTGTATCCCTGTGCCACGTAGGTGCTGTGTCTGTGCTGTCCCTGTGCCATGTCCCAGTGTCACATCTGTGTCATGTCCCCGTGCCATGTCTGTGCCACATCCCTGTGCTGTGTCCCTGTGCCACGCTCATGCCACATCTGTGCCATCTCTGTGCTGGGTCCCAGTGCTACATTCATGCCATGTCCCCGTGCTGTCCCTGTGCCATGTTCCTGTGCCACATCTCTGTGCCATGTCTGTGCTGTGTCCCTGCACCACATCCATGTCACCTCCCTGTGCCACATCCATGCTCTATCCGTGTGCCATGTCCCTGTGCTGTGTTTGTGCCACGCTCCTGTGTCTCCGTGCCGTGTCTGTGTCACTTCCACACTGTATCCCTGCCCTTTGTGCCATGTCCCTGTGCAGTGTCTGTCCTTTGTGCCAGGTCTGTGCTGTGTCCCTGTCCCATCTGTGCCATGTTCCTGTGCCATGTTTGTGCCCTGTCTGTGCCATATCTCTGTGCTATGTCCCTGTGCTGTGTCCCCATGCCACATCTGTGCCCTGTCTGTGCTGTATCCCTGTGCTGTGTCCCTGTGCCACATCCGTGCCACGTCCCCGTGTCACAGCCACAGCTGCATGCCATGTCACCTCCCTGTGCCACGTCCATGCTCCATCTGTGTGCCATGTCCCTGTGCCGTGCCTGTGTCACCTCCACGCTGTATCCCTGTCCTTTGTCTGTGCCGTGTCCCTGTGCAGTGCCTCTGTCCTTTGTGCCAGGTCTGTGCCACGTCCCTGTGCCATGTTTGTGCCATGTTCATGCTGTCCCTGTGCCACGTTTGTGCCACGTTTGTGCCATTTTTGTGCCATGTTTGTGCCATGTTCATGCTGTGTCCCTGTGCCACGTTTGTGCCATGTTTATGCTATGTTTGTGCCATGTTTGTGCCACATCCCTGTGCCATGTCTGTGCCATGTTTGTGCCATGTTCATGCCGTTTCCCTGTGCCACATTTGTGTCACGTTTGTGCCACGTTTGTGCCACATCCCTGTGCCACATCTACGTCCCCTCCCTGCACCGCATCCCTTCGGTGTCCCTGTGCCACATCCATGTGTCCCATCTCCAGCTGCGTGCCCTGCGTGTGCCACCCACGTCCCCCACACCCTTCACCATTCCCCCATCAGCGCACCACACTGGGGGCACCGGGAGTGCTGCAGAGCCGGGGGGGGGCTGCGTGATCCTCGCTGTGGTGGGTCGGTCACGGCCGAGGGAGGGAGGAGCCGGGGCCCCCCCGGAGGCTATAAAAGCAGGGAGGGCACGGCAGCCGGCTTGTCCCCTGTGCTGTCACCCCACTGCCTGGCACTGTGAGTGTGGGGACGGATGGGGGGGCTGCTGTTGTGCGTCACGTCCCAGACGGGCGCCTCCGTGCCTCAGTTTCCCCCCACGCAGCTCATTAATGCCAAATCCATAACGAATTAACGCGGGGGGGGGGCTGAGGGGGAAGCGGAAAGGGCAGCTCATCCATCCTGGGTCGGTGGTGGCAGCGATGCAGGGACGGTGCTGCGGCGGCTCCGTGCTCTGCTGCGTGCTGGGGGGAGCTGAGGTGCTGTGCGCCGTGCTGCCCGCTGCCCAGGGCTGGCCGTGCCCGCTGNCACACACACACCATCCATGCACTCTGCTCCGTGTCCCAGCAGCACAATGGGGGGGTGGGGGGACACACACACAAGGGGGGGACGCTGCCCCACGGCGTGCAAACTGCTGGCTGCGAGCCGGGCGGCCGTAAGCCGCCGTGTCCGTAAGCCGCTGCGGCGTTAAGCTGCTCTGCCTCCTGAGCCCCCGCTCCCACAGCCCGGGGGGGGGGGAGGGGGGGGGCACGAGATGCACTGCATCCACACCAGCCCATCCCCGAGGCGCGCTGCTGTCCCGGTGCAGCCATGTGGGCTGCGCTGCTGCTGCTGCCTCCGTGCCTGGCCGTGCTGCTGCTGGGGCTGCTGGCTCAGCGCCTGCTGGGCTCTGCTGGGAACCCTTTTGCCCAGCCGCCCCCTGGACCCCCCCGGCCGTTGGTGACGGACCAGCGCGCCCGGGACAGGGTGCTGAGAAGGGGTGAGTCTGTGTCTGTCTGTCTGTCCGTCTGTCTGTCCCTGCAGGCTCGTGCAGTGCAGGTGCAACGTGCGTGCTGCATGTGAGCGTGGCACCCGCTGCACCCACGCACACGGGGCAATGCGTGCTTGTGAGCTGCACGCTGCGTGGGTGTGTATTGCATGCTGCATGGGTGCGTATTGCATACTGCATGAATGTGCAGTGCATGCTGCACCGATGCACGCTGCACGGATGCATGCTGAGCACTTCATGGGGGCCTATTGCATGCTATGTGCAGTGCGTGCTGCAGCAGTGCACGCTGCACAGCTGCATATTGCACGCTGGGTGGGTGCATGTAGCATGCTGCATGGCTGCATGTTGCATGCTAGGTGGGCATGCAGTGCGTGCTGTGCCAGTGCACGCTGCACAGATGCACGCTGCACACGTCATGGGTGCATATTGCACGCTGTGTGGGTGCACATTGCATGCTCCATGGCTGCATATTGCATGCTGGGTGGGTGTGCAGTGCATGCTGTGCCAGTGCACACTGCACAGATGCACGCTGCACACGTCATGGGTGCATATTGCACGTGGCGTGGACGTGCACTGCGCGCTGCATCAGTCCACGCTGCATGGCTGCATATTGCACGCCGCGTGGGTGCACATACCTTCCCGCACTGGTGCGTGTTGTGCACCCGGTGGGTGCACGCTGCATGCTGTGCGGCTGCACGCCGGTGCACGCGAGCAGCAGCGTGCTCCCCTCTCCATGCACAGGGTTCAGCGCCGCGCGCGTGCCGCAGGATTTGGACGCTGTGGTCGTCGGCAGCGGCATCGGGGGGCTGGCAGCCGCGTGCATCCTGGCCAAGGTGGGCAAACGTGTGCTGGTGCTGGAGCAGCACGACCAGGCCGGGGGCTGCTGCCACACCTTCCAGGAGCGGGGCAGTGAGTTTGATGTGGGTAAGGAGCAGCGTGCGTTGGCGGTGCACGCAGTGTGCAGTGCGTGTGCGTGTGCGACCTGCAGCGCATTGGGTGTGCAAAGCGTGCACGCGTGGTGTTGGTGTGGGCAGCGCGTGCATGGTGCACCGTTTGCATGCGGGGGGTGTGCATGCAGAGCATGCATGCAGCGTGTTTGAATGCGTGGTGTATGCAGCGTGCACACTGCATGCAGAATGTGTGTGTGTGCAGTGTGCATGCATGTGCCTGCGGCGCATGTATGTGGTGTGTGCATGCAGTGTGCATACCATGTGCATGCAGTATGTGTGTGTGCATGTGATGTGCATACCATATGCATGCAGTATGTGTGTGCATGCAGTGTGCATGCCGTACGCCTGCAGCACATGCGTGTGCAGTGCATGTATGAGGTGTGTGCATGTGATGTGCATACCATATGCATGCAGTATGTGCATGTGCATGCAGTGTGCATACCGTATGCATGCAGTATGTGTGTGTGCATGTGATGTGCATACCGTATGCATGCAGTATGTGCATGTGCATGCAGTGTGCATACCACATGCACGCCATATGTGTGTGCACGTGCACTGTGCATACCGTATGCATGCAGAACGCGTGCACACGGTGCATGCCTGCCCTCCCGGCGCCTGCAGGCATCCACTACGTGGGGCAGATGCACGAGGGCAGCATGCTGCGCGTGGTGCTGGACCAGCTGACGGATGGGCAGCTGTGCTGGCAGCGCCTGCCTGACCCCTATGATGAGGTGGCCCTGGGCCCACGCTGCTATCGGCTCCGTGCTGGCAAGGCTGCCTTTGTTGCTGCATTGGAGGAGCAGTTCCCTGAGGAGAAGGCGGCGATCCGGGAGTTCATGAGGCTGTCCAAGGTGGGGCTGTGCTGGGGCAGTGGNAGCAGGGCACAGAGCCCGGGGGGGATATAAGGGCAGCGCAGCGGGCAGCGGTGCCACCGAGGGACCGGGAGCTGCCGTCAGCGCTGCCATCGCGTCCCCGTGCCACGACCCAGGGAAGCAGGTGAGCAGCACCGGGCGGTGCCGCGGGGCAGGGCTGGGGCCGCTCACGGGGTGCTGAGCGGGGCGTGCAGGGGGCGAGCTGACGCTGCACTGCTGCGCTGCAGCCATGCCGCCCCGCTGGGCCTCGCTGCTGCTGCTGGCCTGCAGCCTGCTGCTGCTCGCTCTGCCCCCCGCCGCCGCCGGCCCCTCGCAGCCCGCCTACCCCGGGGATGATGCTCCCGTGGAGGACCTCATCCGCTTCTACAACGACCTCCAGCAGTACCTCAACGTGGTCACGCGGCACCGGTGAGCAGCAGGGCTGCAACGCGCTCCCATTGCAACGCGCTCCCATTGCAACGCGCTCCCATTGCAACGCGCTCCTTTTTGCAACACCCCCCCCCATTGCAACGCGCTCCCTCTCGCAATGCATCCCCCATAGCAAATTGCTCCCCCTCGCAATGCACTCCCCATTGCAATCCTCTCCTTCTTGCAACCAGCTTCGCCTACTCGCACTCGCTGCGCTGCTCTCCCTCCTGCAGCGCGCTCCGTTGGTGCAACCTGCTTGGCCGCTGCACCCAGATCCTTGCTGCAACGCCTTCCTCGTTGCAGCGTGCTGCCCCATTGCAATGCACCTCCTGTTGCAATGCGCTTTCCTCTTGCAGCTGCTCCCCTTTTGCAACGCCAGCCCATTTCTTGCTGCAACCCGTTCCCCCTCGCTGCAACCCATCCAGCTGCTGTGGCACCATCCCTGTTGCAATACAACTCCTGCTGCAACACACTCCCTGCTGCAAAGAGCTCTCCCACTCTTGCAAGCTCCTGATTGCACTTCCTTGTTGCAACGCCTTCCTTGTTGCAACGCCTTCCTCCTTGCAATGCTTTCCTCCTTGCAATGCCTTTCCCCTTGCAATGCCTTCCTTCTTGCAACGCCTTCCCCCTTGCAACACCTTCCCCCTTGCAACGCTTTCCTCCTTGCAATGCTTTCCTCCTTGCAACGCCTTCCCCCTTGCAACACCTCCCCCTTTGCAACACCTTCTCCCTTGCAATGCCTTCCTTGTTGCAACGCCTTCCTCCTTGCAATGCCTTTCCCCTTGCAATGCCTTCCCCCTTGTAACGCCTTCCTCCTTGCAATGCACAGCTCCCTTGCAATGTGCTCCCTGTTGCAGGTACGGCCGGCGGTCCAGCAGCCGGGTGCTGTGTGAGGAGCCCATGGGTGCTGCTGGGTGCTGAGCACCGGGCGCAGCGCTGACTGTGGGCCCAGTGGGTGCCCGGAGGGGGGGGGGGAGCTGCAACACCCGCAGCCCCCACAGCCCCCCTCACACTGCCCCCCACCCCCAACAATAAACCCCATTGCAGCCACCTCCTGCCTCTGCCTGGTGCTGGGGCACTGGGAGAGCTGGTGCTGGGAACGGGCACAGCTGGGTGGTGCATTGGTGCGTGTGTCAGCATAGAGTGCAAGGGTGCGGCTGTGCCGGCGTCTGTGTCCCAGCGGGCACGAGGTGGTGTGCACAAGTTGTGCCCCGTGCACACCAGGCATCGCTCTGTGCACACACACGCACCCTTGCACTGCGCGTGCGCACACGCGTACAGCAGAGTCTGCGAGGAGGGTTGGAGCTCCTCCCGCCGGAGCCGCTCTGCACTGCCCTCTCTATGGTCTGAGGTCCTCCGGGAGGTGCAGCGGTGCGGTCCGTCCACCAGGGGGCGATAGAGAGCACTGCGCATGCGCAGACCCTGCCTCAGTTTCCCCACCCGACCCCAGCGGGTTGGGCTCTGCCCTCGTCTCGGTGCCCCCCCCGCCCGGGTCTCCCTCCCTACATAGCAACGACCCCCCCC
>JACDJE010000972.1:0-47849 GCA_016647715.1 Pavo muticus | reverse complement strand
GACTGCTCTGGGTGTTATCTCTTGAAGTATGTCTTTGTAGTCGCTTATCCAATCGTATCCTTGTTATTGTGTACTCAGAAGCACGGCTTAGATAGCTTAGGTACAGCCAATTATGTTATAACGCTTGTGAGCTGACCAATCATGATTCACCATGTTTAAAGCAATGTATTCTGTAAACCTATATAAGTAAATGGTAAAATGAAATAAAGCTGAAGCTTCTATCACTCATATTGAGTTAGGTCGTGCTTCCCCGCGTCATAGAATACCAAAATGTCTGTTCCCGGCAACTTTCCAAGTTCAAAGGTCACCTTACTCCTTCATTTGAAAGTGTTAGCTTAGCACTTTATCAAATAGTCATTTCTTCTCTTTCCCCCCGACATTCTCATTATTGAAATATTTTCTAAATGATGTTTTAGTCATTAATTCTAAGTACTATTTGCAAGAGCATCTGATAACCCATGGGACTTTTAGCTAAGAGCCCATGATAAACAGTGGGCAGTGAATGCCAAGAAACATATCACATTGTAAACTGATTTGTGGGAAGGAGCAACTGTTTCCATAAATGAATCTATCAATTTGAGATTTACCAATGAGTTGAGTAATATGGAAGCCAATAATCTAAGATGACCTAATCACTCAGAAATTTCTATTCCAGACCCTCTGTGAGGAAAAACCCTTAGAGCTGCAGAAAACCCCACAAGACAAGAATCACAGAATCACAGATTGTCAGGTACTGGAAGGGACCTCGATATATCATCAAGTCCAATCCCCCTGCTGGAGCAGGAACACCTAGACTAGGTCACCCAGGAATGCGTCCAGGCAGGTTTTGAAGGTCTCCAGAGAAGGAGATCCCACAACCTCTCTGGGCAGCCTGTTCCAATGTTTTATCACTCTCACCATAAGGAAGTTTTTTTCTCATATTTATGTGGAAACTCCTATGTTCCAGCTTGCACCTGTTGCCCCTTGTCCTATCATTGGATGTCACTGAGAAGAGCCTGGCTGCATCCTCCTGACACTTACCCTTTACATATTTATAAGCATTAATGATGTCACCCCTCAGTCTCCTCCAAGCTAAAGAGACCCAGCTCCCTCTGCCTTTCCTCATAAGGGAGATTCTCCATTCCCTTAATCATCTTTGTAGATCTGTGCTGGACTCTCTCAAGCAGTTCCCTGTCCTTCTTGAACTGAGGGGCCCAGAACTGGACACAGTATTCCAGATGTGGTCTCACCAGGGCAGAGTAGAGGGGGAGGAGAACCTCTCTCGACCTACTTCATCACACCCCTTGTAATACACTGGAGGATGCCAGTGGCATTCTTGGCCACAAGAGCACAGTGCTGGCTCATGGTCATCCTGCTGTCCACCAGGACCCCCAGGTCCCTTTCCCCTACGCTGCACTCCAACAGGTCAGTCCCCAACCTATACTGGTACCTGGAGTTGTTCTTGCCCAGATGCAAGACTCTACACTTGTCCTTGTTATATGTCATTAATTGTCTCCCCACCCAACTCAACAGCCTGCCCAGGTCTTGCTGGATGGCAGCACAGCCTTCTGGAGTGTCAGCCACTCTTCCCAGTTTTGTGTCATCAGCAAACTTGCTGACAGTGCACTCTATTTCCTCATCCAAGTCACTGACAAATGTATTGAAGAGTACTGGTCCCAGTACCAATCCTCAAGGGATTCCACTAGATACAGGCCTCCAACTATACTCTGTCCCATTGACCACAGCTCTCTGGCTTCTTTCCTTCAGCCAGTTCACAGTCCACCTCACTACCCCATCGTCCAGACCACAATTTCTCTGTTTAGCTGCAAGGATGCTGTGGGAGACGGTGTCAAATGCTTTACTGAAATCAATACAGACCACATCCACTGCTTTAATATCATCTATCCACCTGGTTACATCTTCATAAAAGGCTTGGTCAAGCAATACTTCCCCTTGGTGAAGCCATGTTGACTGCCCCTAATGACCCTCTTATCCTTGATATGCCTAGAGACAGTGCCAAGGATAATCTGTTCCATCACCTTTCCAGGGATAGAGGTGAGGCAGAACAGCCTGCAGTTACCTGGGTCCTCCTTCTTGCCCTTTTTAAACATTGGAGTGACATTTGCTTTCCTCCAGTCCTCAGGCACCTCTCCTGTTCCCCATGACTTACAAAAGATAATGGATAGTGGCCTAGCAATGACTTCTGCCAGCTCCCTCAGTGCATCCTATCAGGACCCATGGATTTATGGATGTCCACATTGCTTAATTGGTTCCTAACCCAGTCCTCATCAACCGAGGCAAACTCCTCCTTGATCCTGACTTCCTCTGTTGCCTCAGGGGTATGGGGCTCTTTGAGAAAGCCTCCAGAGGTATAGACAGAGACAAAGGAAGCATTCAGTAACTCTGCCTTCTCTGTATCTTCTGTCACCAGGACACCCACCTCATTCATCAGTAGGCCAACATTCCCTCTAGCATTAGTTTTATCTGCAATGTATTTGAAGAAGCCTTTTCTGTTGTCTTGGCCCCTCTCGCAAGGCTTAATTCTAAGAAGGCATTAGCTTTCCTAGTTGCCTCCCTACATCCTCCGGCAACAGTATTATATTCCTTGCAAGTGGCCTACATTTCCTCCCATGATCTGTAGACTATCCCCTTCCACTTGAGTTTGCCCAGCAATTCCCTGTTTAACCATGCAGGTCTCCTCACTCCCTGTCTTGACTTCCTACCTGTTGGGATGCTCTGATTTTGAGCTTGGAAGAAGCATTCCTTGAATGCTAGCCAACTATCTTGGGCTCTTTTACCTTCAAGTACGCTGTCCCATAGGATTTCCCCTAGCAATTGCTTGGAAAGGCCAAAGTTGGCCCTTCTGAAGTCTTGGGTTGTGATTCTGCTTGGTATTCTGTTCCTCCCACATGAGATCCTGAACTCCACCACCTCGTGGTCGCTGCAACCAAGGCTGCCCTCAACCTTTACCACTTCAACCAGATCCTCCTTGTTAGTGAGAACAAGATCCAGCAGCGCTCCTCCCCTCATTGGTTCATCCACCATTTGCATCAGGAAGTTATCATCAATGCACCAGGAGGAGCATCCTGGACTATGGATGGCTGGCTGAGCATGCCTTCCAGCAGATATCAGGGTAGTTAAAATCCCCCATGATAACTAGAGTCTGTAATTGTGAGGCTGCTATCAGCTGCCTGTAGGCGGCCTCGTCAACTTCCTCATCCTGGTCCGGTGGCCTGTAATATACTCCAAAACTGTATCACTCATGCCAGCCTGCCCCTTAATTCTCACCCACAAACTCTCACTCCTCATCCACTCCAGGACAGCACTCAATGAATTCTAGTTGCTCTTCACGGCCTCGCCTTGCTGGCCTGTCTTTCCTGAGAAGGACATAGCCATCCATGACCACATTCCGGTCATGAGATCTGTCCCACCAAGGCACCCTGTTTGCATGCATCTCCAGGAAGAAAATAAAACAAGATTCCAACTTTCCCTTTTCTTCTGTAACCTGCCATTCTCCTCTCTGGTTGTTTTGCAGAAGAGAAAATTCTACTTGGATAAAGTGAAAAGTGATGCTCCCCCACACTGTATCAGCTTGAGGGCTGACTGATCTTAGATGTCATTTCACCATTCTGTTTAGCTGGAGAAATTTGCCATATAGTAGGAATCATCAGGCACTCTTAAGAAACTAATGAAAGAAAGAATATCTTAACTGATAGTAGGAAGCAGAGAAGTAGAAGGGCTTTCTATCTACTCTGAATGCTTCTTGCCAGATTCTTTGTACTAAATAAACAGGCAACAGTTGTTCCAGGAAGGACTCCCTGGACTTCCATATGGTGAGGAAGAAGGCAATGCCCACACACTCTTCTACTAAAGAAGAGACTTTATTAACGAATTTGCTTCTCCTTCCTATCCCTAGTTCACTCTTCAGTCCTGATAAAAAGAGTTCTATGCAGAATGTTCAGTAGAGGTCTGCTCTTAGACTACTGCTTTTGCTCTGTTATTTCATGTAGAACACTATATAATCACATATCTAATCCTTTAGTTCTTAGGAAGAAGTTAGAATATACAAAGAGGAGAAGTACTGGAAAAGACACTGTACAAAGATGAACAAGAGGACAAATTGCACTAGCTGAATGTTGCTTCATTCTGACAGGACAGCAACATATTTTTAAGCATAAGAGTTCAGGAACAGTCCTCAAGAGTTCACAAAAAACCTGAGGAGAAAAATCATCTTCTAACATTAAGGTTCTGGAAGTAATTAATAGGAGTAGTGTTCTGCAGTTTGATAAGCTGTAATACTTAAAATATTTGCCTATTCTCATCTATGTCCAGCTCCCGCAGTAATGGGGCTGTAGGGGAGTGTCTGTGTCCATTGAAGCCTATAAAAGCCAGAATGTTTGAGAATCTATAAGATTAAAAAAAAAAAATCCTCATTTTTACCTGCCCATTCTAATTTCCATAGTTTTTGAGAGCTTACAACTACTATCTGATACTAAATTTTTGACTGGTAGTTCACCTGGATTTTGGATTAGTCACAGTACTGATAAAGACAACAATGGTAGTGCCATATAGAGCCGCTATATGACTGACTGAGTTTTCTCTTTTAAGAGCAGTACTGTATGAATGTAGCTACATTTCTTTCAGGATGAGCAAGATAAAAAGACACACATATTTTAATTGTTTTCAAAGAATAAACAAATAAACAGTACTAAGTTTAATTCCCTTCATAAATCTCCAGCACAATGAACTGTGTTTTAATAGTTATTTTGCATAACCCCAACCACTTCAGAAAACTGGAAAGTGGGCAATGTATTGACAACTATTAACAATCTATTTGTTAATTTGAACTTTGTGTTAACCAGAATACTTGTACTCTCAATGTCCCAGTCAAACTCTTACTTGAAGAAATTACAGTCCAACTTAAAAATTGTGTCTGTAGCTGAAACCAAGCTCCACATTAGATTTAATGTGTTTTAGAGTACTAATTGTGGTGTAGCAACATTTTATGTTGCTGAGATGCTGGGTAGATACATATCAAAACCAAGGAAGAATGAAAATGACATTATGCATAATATAATATAAGCAAGATAAGCCACAGTTTGGTCTAATGGATTGTCTTGAGGTTGAAATGGGAAGACAGTGAACATACTAGTCTGGGTATTCAGGTTTTTGCCAAATACCATTACTTAGAGATGGCCAATTTATTCTACTTACTCTTACAAACATTTCACACAATGTACCATCAGCCTCAGGGCAGAGAGTACATTAGAGGTCTAAGAATAATACAGTTATCACTGTTCCTTACCAAGTCAGGCTCACAGATCCAATGTTCCTTGTTGCATGACCAGGATGCTGCCTCTTCCCCTTTCTTTTTATACCACTGGTTTCAGCAGCACCAACAAAAGGGCCCAAGATAGTTAGGATGGTAGGTTACATTAGATCTGACCTCAGCTCTGCTCCATGTGACATCTCTCTTGTAATATTGTTGCATATTCATAAAGAAGTGGAACCACATTAGAGCCGTCTAGTTACAACTTCTCATTCTGGAAATATAGCCCAATAAGCTCTCTTTGGTGGCAGCTTAAACTAAGGCCTGAATGGAGTTTCCAACTGTGTGGCTCCAGGATATGATCCCTGTTACTGTAGTCTCAGGAACTGGAATCATAAGAAGAAGCTGCTAGCGATCATTAATTTTCTGTGAGAAATGATTTCATCTTCTAGCTCTGTGAACTTCTGGCAAATGCCAAATGTTATCACAGGGAAAGAATAAAAATGTGTCTACATAAGGGGTGGGAAAATGGCATCTCACCTTGACAAGCTTGTTCATTATCAACAGATTGGTAACCAGCTTTGCAAGAGCATCGTCCAGTGGCCACCATCCACTCTCCTTCTCCATTGCAGTGCAACCGAACACCTGAAGACCCAGTTGTGCTTGCCTCTTCAGCATTTGCTACACATGTCCCTGATGACTCCACCAGTGAGGTCCTCTCTCCTCCAGCAAAAGTTTCAGGGAAGGAGGCAAATCCTTTCACCACAGCTGGACACTTGTAGAAAAAGACTTGGACTGCCACCAGGGACATACAGGCTCCTGAGTCCTGGAAGGCCAGGTAGAAGCCATGCTTTGTGAGTGGCCCAAAGCTACGTACTTTAACATTCATCCTTACCACCTTCCCAGTTCTGTCCACCTGGGAAAAGCTTTCATCAGCTGCAATAGTATCCACCTTGGTCCATGGGCCTTCATGCCACTCTGGCAGTTCCTGAGAGGCTATGTCGACATTTGACTGGTGGTAGTAGAGTGTGAAAGTCTCTTTGCAAGTAGAGGCCACAGTACGCATGCTGGCACAGTCTCTCACTGAGAAATGGAGACGGACATGGACTCGGTGGGCTCCACGTCGCTCTATGAAGTGAGTACGCAACCAGTTATTCTGACCTGGTTCATCCATGTTACAAACTTGAAAGGTTCGGATCTGGCGCTCCTTATCATCCCGGACACTTACTTCTTCCCACTATAAAAAGAAAAAGAAGAAACAATATACAAAATTTAAAAAGGAATTTGGTGTTCAACTGTGCCAGAAATACAGGACAGGCCTTCTCCTCTTTCTTTCTTCTTGACCTGTTTATGGTAAGATTTGAACCTGCTGCTGTCATATCCAAAACAACACACTAGACAGGACTAAGTATGACCTGGTAAAGAAGAGCTGTTAAAGCATGTAGGAAGGAACTGTTGTGAAACATAACTCATGCAAAATTGTCATGTGGCACTGAGAATCTTAAAGTCAGAGAGTCACATCTTTCCCCACTACCTCCCTATCTCTACATACTTGCATAACACAAACAAGACAGAGAAACAAGAGATCACTATGGAGAAAACATTAATGCATCAGTCTCTCCTACCCAACTCCATCAGTTGGTCTGAGCGGAAGGTTGGATAGAGACCTTGTAAGTATTTTAGAAGCAGAGAGAAAGGCAGTAGTATCATACCCAGTATCATCTTCTTTTAGTAATCTGGTTTGAACAAAATATGTTCAAATTCTTCATAAGTACAAAAACCATAAAACAAGTCTTGTTTATTCCAGTCTCCCTTTCTTCATCAGCTGCATGGACACCTTCCCAGCAGAGATGATGTCATGAAAAGAGCAAAGGAAATGCTTACCCCATCAGGAGGGTGAGAGGTCCAGCCAATCTCTGAGGTTTCTCCAGTTGTATCCAGAAGTATTTCTGTTTATATTAAAAAAGATTAAATAAAAATGTATGTTGTGCTTTCCAAGTCAGTCTAGCATCTTATCTCTCCCTCACAAATTGTCTTTGACAATTAAAATCAAAGAAGCCATCTCTTGTAGAGAGCTTCTACACACCCAGAATATACATTCATATTTTGAGATTAAATACAATAGCTTACATCTATACTAGGAAATTAAGCATGCCCAGTGCAGGAGCATAGGGCACGTGATCATGCCTATGCCATGGTTAGTAAGTTGTTTGGAAATATTCTGGCCACACAAAATCTCTACTAGGCAAAGTGTAAGCAGAGTCACATAATTTAACAGTTATTGTAATGAGCACTACAGGTGAGAACACCCTCCTTTTCGAAAGGAAATAGCAGAACAGAAAGATTAATTACATGAACGTATGCCAGGCTTTCCATAGGACCATGGTTGTGCATTTTAGTTGCATATGTAAATATGAACACTAAGCCAAAACATGTTTGTTTCCAGTTCTGGAACCAAATTTCTGTGGTGGGAGTTTAGGATGATAACTGAATCTGTAATATATTCAGTTTGTTCTGGAACAGGGCATTAGGCTGCAAGTCCAGCTTCATCAGAAGCTCAGTATTAAACAGTCTCTTGCATTATTTGCTCAAGAGTAGAGTACGTGCAGAATTTCACAGGCCTAACTTATTCCCTGAACTAGTCTGCATTTCCATTGAATATGAATCTACCACTGGAGACAGGTACTAGATTTCACTGTTCTTGGAGATGGTATTCTCTGTTCAGGTACAAAGCAATACAGAACAGATTGTAACAGTGCCAGCTATATATATAGTACTCTCTAGCAGTTTATATCATGTCTGTAAATGCCCTGGAAAATACTGCTATGCAAGCATGTGTACTTTTCTGTGTACATTTACAGTGGGACATGGAAGGAAAAAAAAAGATTCAATCAAATAGATATTGACGTGTTGATATACACTGTACAAGTCAACTGTTTTTTTTCCCCCTAAATTCTGGAAAGTCGCTCCCCTTTCCTTCTCTTACTTAAATTTCAAATTTTCTGTCTTTCTATTTTGTGTAAAAGAAAAGAAAAAGAAGAGGAAACACTGGAATAGAGAAACAACTGCAACATCCAGTTTATTTACACATAGTATTTATTAATTATCTCATAAATGTTTTTTAAGGACATGATTACCCCATCTTTTATGCAGACTTCTATTTTCAGATTATGGATTGCAAGTTTCACTATCTGTGATCCTTGGGATTTGGTCCACATTAGTCACAGAATGGTTGGGGTTGGAAGAGACTTTAAAGTTCACAACAACTTCCCAGGGCAACCAGTTCCAGAGCCTCACAAACCTCATAGTGAATAATTCCATCCTAATATCTAATCTAAATCTACCCTCCTTTAGTTTAAAGCTATTACTCCTTGGCTTATCACTACATGCCAGAATAATGTGTTTTTCCCTGCCTTTCTTGTTGGCCCCTTTTAACTACTGTCAACTCATGGTGAACTTAACAACCAATACCCCAAGTTCTTTTAATCAGAGACTTGCTTTCAATCTATTCTCCATCCTGTATTTGAGCTTGGGAAGTGCACCACCTTGCACTTAGCCTTGTTGGACTTAATAAGGTTCATGTGGGCCCACAGCTCAAGACTGTCAAGGTTCCTCTGGATGGTATCCCCCTTCTAGCATGTCAACTGCAACACACAGCCTGGTGTCATCAGTAAACTTGCTGAGGGTGCGCTCAGTCCCACTGTCCATGTCACCAGTAAGGATGTTAAACAGCACTAATCCCAATGCTGATCCCTGAGGAACACCACTTGTCACAGGTCTGTACTGGAACATCAAGCTATTGATAGCAACCCTTTCAGTGTGACAATTCCTTATCCACAAAGTGGTCCATCTGCCAAATCTATGTCTATCCAATTTATAGACAAAGATACTGTATAGGACAGTGGCAAGTGCTTTGCACAAGTCAAGGTATATGCTGTCAGTTGCTTGTCCCTCATCCACCATCCATCACTACTGTAACCTTGTTGTAGAAGGCCACCAAATTTGTCAGGTATTATTTGCCCTTAGTGAAGCCATGGTGGTTGTTACCAACCACTTCTTTGTTTTCCATGTGTCTTAGTATAGTTTCCAGGAGGATCTGCTCCACGATCTTCTGAGGCACAGAGGAGAGATCAAACGGCCTGTATTTCTCCAGGCTTTGAACCTGCTTTCTTCCAGTAGGTGGTTCTTAGTTCTCCCTGTCCCTACCTCTGTATTCTATGTGTTGGGCAATGTGGCTAGAGCACTTGCCAGTGAAGGCTGAGGCAAAAAAGTCAACAAGTACCTAAGCCTTCTCCATATCCCAAATAACCAAGCCACCCATTTCCTTCGAAGAAAGGCTTACATGGACCAGTAGACCATGTTTCTCTCAAAGCAGGTCTCGAGGTTCAAGCAGCTGAAGCCCAGTCTGTGGCATCAGTTCTGCAACCATTTGTTGATTCACTAAATTCATCTGGCCCTTTTGAAATCCCTTTTCTTTGACCAGGAAGACTGATGAAAAAACTACCCACACTCCAGAGTCCCTTAACTGAGCCCTCATGGCTGTGTAATCCTTTATGATATTCTTCAGACTGCTCCTGACTGTTATCATCAATGCCCACAAGAAAAAACAGCAGTGGATAATAGTGGGCTGTATGAGGCACGGTAGTTTCTCAGTTACAACCCCAATACAAGCTTCCAGTAATAAGAACACTTCTCTAGATAGTGCATCGTTGGTAAATGAGTGCCTCAATATCTCTGAAAAAAGTTGCCTACTGCTATCACCTGTTGCCTTTTCTTAGTTGCGCTTGTCAACCTAGGAGCAGACTGGATGGAACTAGTCACCTCTGGCATCCCTCCTGATATAAGAGTTGAGAGTCTCTCCTCTTCAGTCTGCAGAGTGGTGAAGCAGATCTGCAATGGCACCTCAAGCTTCAGGGGAAGTCTCTTCCTCCTGCTAGGCCCTGTTGTTGCAAGCTTCCATCCATGTTATTGGCCCCCCTCCCTGCTGTGCCAGTGGGGGAATTTTTGGTTGTTTGGCCATGAAGTATGGGTACGCTGCAGAGTGCATTTGGAACAGGCTATCTATCTCCTCCTTAGATTCCCTAATGTCATGCAGCCTTCTCACCATCTCCTGCAGCTCAGCACTCGCTTGCAGGATATTCTCTACTTTGGCACAACTTTTGCAGGTATAATCAGCTACCTGGCTCAGGAGAAAGGTCTAGGTACTTTCTGCAATCTGAGGTCTGCATTGCACTGAAGTTCCATCTGGGTGGAGGCATCATCTACTACTGGGGTAGATGGTGCAGATCTCTCAGCCAGAGCTGTAGTCTTTGCTCTCAGACGAGTGCCCACCATTCTGCCTTGAGGGTTAGATAGGATGAGTGCCCTTGAGCAGTGCAGATGCTTACAGAACAGTCCCAGCTGCTGGATTATATGTACTGTGAGGCTTCCCCCTTGGCTAGTGGAATGGCCCTCCTTCAAAAAGGGAGAAATCAGCAGAAAGGATAGAGTAGACCCATTCTAAGGAAAACATCAACAGCTGACTGTGTTTATCCAGACCTCAGCTTTCAGCATGTCCTAGAACTTATGTTCCCTACATGAATTATTTCTTAGGATTTTCTGAGGAGTAACTGCAGTTCCCAGCTTCAAAAGCAGTGCAAAACATCCCAGCTGGCTTACCACAAATGGAAAGAGCTACTGCTTACTGCTAAGCCAGACCTCAGTACAATTACCGAATAGGCCTCATGAAATGCTGTGCAGCTTACTACTCAAGCTAAGATAGCCCATTTGAGGAGAAAATACCTGAGAAATGCTTATGCCTTCTTGAGGCATAGTCCCTGTCCAGGCTGTCCCAACAGCAGAAGAACTTCACTTTCCCCAACAAACATTACTGACTGAGCTGCACAGTCTGAGGGGCTGCATGTCACATCATGTCAGTCCTTCACCACTGGGTTCCCAGGCATGACTTTGATACGCTGAAATAACATGAAGTCATTTTTAAAACAAAGAATGAATTTTTTTTTCTAATCATTTCTGAGTCCATCCGTTTTACCAAAGTGTAATGCAACTATACCGTGGAAATTCTGGGAGAAAATAAAAGAGAAAGAAAGGTAAGTGCAGGGAAAGATAGATAAAAAGTAAGAAAAGTCAGGAAAAGAGAGAAGACTGAAAATACCTGCTCAGTAGCTTGGGTTCTGCCATGACTAGTGGGAAGCATATCTTCCAGATGGCTTCTCTTTAGTAAGCAAGGTATGTTTTATCAAGCACATGAATATTCCACAACAACCAAACAGACAGAGGCTGCCTGAAGCACGTAGCTGTAGATCTCACAGTAAATATTTTGTTAGGAAGCATTAAAAAATAAAAATAAGTGCACAAAAGTCCCTTTCTTTTTCCTCTTATCCTACTGGTTGTATGCCTCAAATCAACTCCCCAGCCTCACTGGCTGTACACACTCATAAATCTAACAAGCTGTTTAATTCTGAGAACAACTGACACAGTACAGATCATGTTTACGTGGCTAAAAACCCTGCACCCACAGAACCATATGACTGTATCCAGTCTGTCCACTAGGGTTTAGGAGAAGATTAGGTGGCATGGGCCAAACCCATGACAAGGGACTGTTATAATATTTTAACCGAATAGATGACTACATGCCAGTGTACAGGTGTAAGCCTTCACTCTGCCAGTTCATTAGTACTGATGTATTAGTCCATATTCTCAGTGTGCCGAGCCAGATCAGTATTCTGCTGCACTTCAGCACAGACAGCAATGATCTGTTCAGTTGAATTTATTGTCTGGAAAAAAAACAATCAAACGGCTCGCACCATTTCTATCTCATGCAAAACCAAGGGTCTTGCAATCAGCAAATCACTCTCAGGACCAGGACAGTCCATGATACTGCTAGAGACATTTAATTAGGTAACCTCAGAGTACCAAAGTAATGCTATTCCACTCTGGATTAAAATTGAGGAATAATCAGGATATCTGAGCAATCTGGAGGTTTTTAAACACATGAGATGATCAGAATTCTCCATTGACTCCTGCTTTAATCTTACTATTTTTTCCAAGTATGAGATTCCAGTTTCTTACGAAGACTGTTATTTTAGTTTAAAGAAAATAAAAACAGCTGAGGAGAGATTCTCCTAGATTTCTCTTCCCTAAACTGAGAAAAAATATGATCTTTAATACAACAATCAAACCGATTCACTGTACTCTTCCTAAAGCAAGATCAGAATTAACTACATACTCATTTCAGTGTTTTCTGCTCTTACAGGCCAGAAAGGGTAAAAAAATCCTAAAGACTAATACTGGCAGCAGCCTATTCTTAAAACACAAACCAATCTCTTCATCTGCACTGTATTATGATGTCAACATCAAGCTCATCTGGGCAGAGACTGGAAGTCACTATTACAGATCACATAAGCATATTAATAATCTTCTAGATTATCCAATGCTTTCAGCAAGATACTGAAATATACTGCCTGTGTTATAGGCAAAATATTGCCCTGGTGCAAGAAGATGACAGTTCACCCAAGGGTGATTGACTCTGGGACAACATCCTTGAAGGCAGAGGTGGCCTAATAGCTTTCTGGACTGGAGCACAGTTGTCCTCAGCATTTGAACAGTGGGGTGGTGCAAGGGGGAGTTATACAACCCGAGTCTAGGCCAATCCATAGCCAGAGATTAAATCTGTTCTTAAGAAGACAGAGAAACCATCCCTTTACCTGTGGTTTTAGAAGGTGATGCTAAAAATGACCAAACCATAGAATCACAGAATGAAACAAGATGGAACAGAGGTGTACAAGTCATATTGTCCAGTATCTCTCTCAAGGCCAGGCTAGATTACAGTAGATTGCTCTAGGCCTCATCCAGTTGAATTCTGAGTATTTCCAAGTTTGCATGTACATTGGTAGATAAGGCAAATAGCACTAAGGTAAAATATAGCCTTCAGGAAATTTGCTTTGCTGTGCCACTGAATGCCCAAGCAGCATAGCCCTCTGGCTTCATGTACTTCTTGAAAATAACTGAAATATTACTGGGCTTATTCTTCCTTTCATGATCACGTCTAAACATGAACAAGGGGAAAGACTGTGAATATTCTGAGAGTTCTGGAAAGAGAAACCATTTTCTGGTCTTGTCCAAAAACATTGTTAGGTTCTGCTCCAGTCTGATCCAGCTCAGTGTGCCCAAGTTTAATCAACACAGTGGTTGAACGTTCCCCAGGTCCAACCAATAGCGAAGTTGAGCGTGAATTCTCAATAGGCACATACACACAAACATGCAGGCACTACACATGTCTGGCCAAGAAGATCAGCACAGACAGAAACACTCACCAGTCATGAGAGCACCACCAATGGCCTCATCCTGCTCACCTTTCTGGTTGGTCAGGATGCAGGTCTGTTAGTGGGAAATATATATTTGCCTTTATATACTATACAGATCCCTGAAATAACTGTCCTCAAACATTGACCATCCAGTAACTGATCTTTGGGTGTATGGTTTCTCCATTTGCTGGCACTTGAATGTATGAGCACCCAAATCTTGCATCTCCATTCCAGCTGCTGCTATTCAGGGACTATTGCTCACTGATAAACGCACATACACATACAAAATAAATGCATAGGCACACCCACTGTGGATTCCTCCAGTTGTTTGGCTACAACAAACCCAGGCAATGCTACAGGCTTGGGGCAGAGTAGCTGGAAGACTGCGTGGAAGAAGCGGACCTAGGGGTGTTGGTCGACACTCAGCTAAACATGAGCCAGCAGTGTGCCCAGATAGCCAAGAAGGCCAATGGCATCCTGGCATGTATCAGAACTAGTGTAGGCAGCAGGAGCAGGGAAGTGATTGTCTCCCTGTACTCAGCTCTGGTGAGGCTGCACCTCAAGAACTGTGTTGAGTTCTCACTACAAGAAAGACAGAGGCCCTGGAGCATATCCAGAGAAGGCCAATGAAGCTGGTGAGGGATTTGGAGCACAAGTCTTATGAGCAGCAGCTGAGGGAACTGGAATTGTTTAGTCAGGAGAAGAGAAGGCTTGGGGAGACTTATCGCTCTCTACAACAAAGGAGGCTGTGGTGAGGTGGGGGTGAGCCTCTTCTCCTTTGTAAGTAGTGATAGGACTAGAGGGAATGGCCTCAAGGAGAGGTTCAGGTTGGATATTAGGAAAAATCTATTCTCCAAATGAGTGGTCAGACACTGGAACAGGCTGTCCAGGGAGGTGGTTAAGTCACTGCTCCTGGAGGTGTTCAAAAAACATTTAGATGTACTAAGGAACAAGGTTTTGTGGGGAGATATTGGTGGTAGGTGGACAGTTGAACTGGATGATCTTGGAAGTCTTTTCCAACCTTGGTGATTCTATGACAAAAAGGTAATTTCACTTTTTCTTTTTCCCTTCAAGTAAACTAATATCCATTACAACCTTACTTTGTATATAACAAAAGTAAATGGTATTTCATAGAATGGTTTAGGTTGAAAGGGACATCTGGGAGCCAATGCAGCCCAACTCTCTGCTCAAGCAGGTTGCACAGATCTGTTAGGATCACCTTTTATATTTCCAGGGAAGGGGACCACACAGCTTCTCTAAGCAACATTTTATTTTGCTCAATTACTGCTAAAGAGATGTTTCCTGATGTTCAGACAGAACCTACCGTGTTTCAGTTTGTGCCCACTATCTCCAGTCTTGTCACTTAACACAACTGAAAAAAGCCTGTCCTCTGCATCTCAGGTACTTACATACATTCATAAGATCTCCCTGAGCCTTCTCTAGGCTAAAAACTCCCAACTCTCTCAGCCTTTTCTCATAGGCGTTTCAGTCCCCTTAATCACCTTCATGGCTCTCTATTGGGACAGGAAAGCTTCTCCAGAAGCTTCATATCATTCTTTGTGCTGGAAGACCCCAAAACCGAACACAGTATTCCAGGTGTGGCCTCACCATTGCTGAGAAGGGGGGAATCACTTTCCTCAACCTGCTGGCAATACTTTGCCTGATGCAGCCCTTTCATAGCAGCAAGGGTACATTGTTGGTATATGTTCAACTTGGTGACCACCAAGAACCCCAGGATGTTTACAACAAAGCTATTTTCCAGATAGATGGTCAGCCCTCAGCATGCATACTGGTGCCCAGAATTGTTCCTCCCCAGATGCAGTACATCGCACATCATCTTGCTGAATTTCATGGGGTTCCTGTCAGCCTATTTCTCCAGATTGTCCAGGTCCCTCTGGATGGCTGCACAACCTCTGGTGTGTCAGCCACTCCTCTCAGTTTTGTGTCATCTGCAGACTTGCCGAGAGTGTACTCTGCTCCATTATCCAGATGGTTAATGAAGATACTGAACAGAGCTGGACCCAGAAGGGATCCCCGGAGTACACCACTAGTTACTGGCCTCTGTCTAGATTTTGTGCCATTGATCACAACCCTCTGGTCCAGAACGCTCAACTAGCTTTCAATCAACCTAACTTGTCTGCCCATCCAGTCTATATATTCAGAGTTTTTCTATGAGAATCATATAGGAGACAGTGTCAAAGGAAGTCCAGAAAGATAATATCCATGACTTTCTCCTCATCTATGAGGCTAGTCATTTAATCATAGAAGCTTATCTTGTTGATCAAGTGTGGCTCTTCCTTGGTGAAACCATGCTAACTACTTCTGACAATTTTCTTCTCTTTCATGTAGCTCGAAATGGTTTCCAGGATTAACATCTCCATCATATTCCCAAGTATATGATACAGTTTCTTGGGTACTTCCTCTTGCCCTTCTCGAAGACATGAGTGACATTTGCTTTCCTCCAGTCTTCCAGCATGCCTCTCCATTACTGTGATTGATCAAAGATTATTGAGGGTCGCCTCACAACCACATCTGCAAGATCCCTTAGCACTCTTGGGTGCATTCCATCAGCACTCTTGGACTTCTGAATGTCAACTTTGCCTAAGTATTTCCTGACCTGATTTTCTTCCATTAAGGATATATCCTTCCTCCAGTCTTTCTCCCTGGTCTCATAAAGGCTAGTCTTGCTAGTACAGACTGAGGCAAAGAATGAATTAAGTGCCTGAACATTTTCCATGTCTTGTGTTTTCAACTCATTCAGCAAAGAACCCAGATCTGTATTAGTCTTCATTTAGTCACTAATGTTCTTACAGAAGCCTTTTTTGTTGTCTTTGACACCCTTGGCCAGATTCAACTCTATTAAGATTTTAGCTTTCCTAACTTTCTCCCTTGACAATGTCTCTGTATTCCTTCTAGGTTACCCATTCTTCCTTCCACTCTAAATTTTCTTCTTGTGCTTGGGCTTGGTCAGGAGTTCCTTGTTCATATCCATGCTGGTCTCCTAGTGTTTCTGCCCAATCTCCTATTCATTGGGATGGACTGCTTTTGAGCTTGGAGGAGATGATCCTTGAATATTAACCAGCTTTCTTGGGCTCCTCCTCCCCCCAGGTCCTTATCCAACAGGATTCATCCAAGAAGGTCTTTGAAGAGATCAAAGTCTACTATCCTAAGATCCAGAGTTGTGAGCTTGATTTTCACTGTTCTGCCTGGATTCTGAACTCCTCCATCTCATGATGATAATTGCCAACAAGGCTGCCTTTGACCTTCACACTTCCTTTTTGGCAAATACAAGCCTAACACCTTTCCTCACTGATTCCTGTCACTTCCAGGAAGAATTTATCATCAGTGCACTGCTGGAGCCTCCCAGATTGCTTGTCCTGCTGTGTTGTCCCTCCAACAAATATCTGGGCGTTTAAAGTTCCCCATGAGGATCAGAGCCTCATGAGTTATCTGTCTGTTGACAGCCTCATTTACTTTTCTTCCTGGTCAGATGGCTTGCAGCAAAAACAACTATGCTTGTCTTCCCTTTAATCCTAACCCTTAACCGGCTCCTCATTCATCACCAGGCAGCGTTCTAAGTACTCCAGCTTCTTTCTCACACGAAGAGCAACAGCCACTACTTGTCTTTCCCGCCTGTCCTTACTGGAGAGACTGTATCCCTCCATTGCAAAATTCCAGTCACAGGAAAACACCTTACTATTTCTTTGTGATTCCAACAAGTTCATAGCCCTGCAACAGCACACACATCTCTAATTCATTTGTTAATTCCAGATAGTATGTGCATTAGTACACAGGCAATTAACAGAGACACCCTAGTATGCTGTGTTCTAAGAAAAGGTTGGGGTGATTTCTCCCTAACAATGCCTTGTAGGAATTTCCTTGTCTACGAGCAAGTGCAGGAGGTGACATTGCTTACACCCCATTTTGTTGATTTTGTGACACCTTCTATATCACATCACCCTATGCCTTTTATTCTGACAGTCACTTCTTCACAGGGCTGCTGTTTACTCTCTCTCCTATATTGTTCCTAGTATAAAGCCCTCCATATGAAGTTAGCCATCCAATTGTCAAAAATATCTCTGCCTTGCTTTGTGAGGTGGATTCCATCTCTCTCAAGCACTTTTACTCAGAAGATTACCCTTGAAAAGTAGTTTTCCTCCACTTCAATATTAACCACTTTTAGCAATCACTAAGCTGCTTTAAACAACGCAAGATGTCAGACAGTATATAGAGAAGGTAGGGTAAGAATTAAACAAGAATACTTGAACTCAGTCTTTTGTGTCCATATTTCCCTTTTGCTAAGGAGGCACATTAATACAAAAAGTAGTTACCAAAGCAGCAGTGTTATCCTCTGTATCTTGAACTTCCAGAAGACATTTAGAAAGACTGTCCAATCTTTCAGCAATCTGGATCATTTGTTGTAAAATAAATAGTCACATGCAGAATACATCGCTTCTTTGGTACTGCAAAATGAACTCCACTTGTGTTTACAGTTGTAAACATTTATAACTCAATCAAAACAAAACCAATATTGCACAGAAAACTCAATTGTCAGCCTTAATAAGAGCTATTTAATTAACAAGTTATGATTCACTATCCAATATTTTGACTGTAGCCTACATCAACCATTTTTAAATTCTGTGCTTCCCTACCTTTTATGATTAGGAAGGTTAATTTACCAGAAATATTAAATGACAAACTATAAAGAGAAATACCAAGCATATATGAGTAGCTACTCATAGAAATAATATTTCTATGCATTTTCATTTCAGGATTTTTCAAAAACACGGAAAAACAATATCTACATTTTTATCATCACTATGTAGTTAAAAAAAATAATGCTCCCGAAGTTAAAATCTCAGAAACTCTTGAGGAGCCACAGACATTGTAAAATGCAATCTTATGTCATTGTATAAAGTTGAAATAACAAGTTTACAAATGCGTTTGGTTTCCAAAGCAGTTTTGCCTTATATTTGCCTTTCAAATTGTTTTTCAATCTACAATCATGCCTGGAAAATTTTGGATAGATATTTTCTGTTCTAGAACTGTATCAAATTAATTCAGCCTAATGACTTCTTTTTAAGCATAAAAATTTATAACTGACAACAGCAAACAATATTTTAAAGAGCATACAAGAACTTCTTTAGTTCTGAGGAGTTTGAAGTTCAAATAGGTACTGTAAAAGGGTACTGCATTCATTGTATTTGAAAAGCATTCTGCATAAATAGTAGTAGCACTCTTTAGAATGTATATAAGGCTGATTTGAATATTTTGGCTATTTTTCTATTCCACTCTCCAGCTTCTCCCTCTATTCCTTAACTACTCATATCAAGTTTTTAGCAATATTGTTTTTCCACTGATAGAAAATTTCAAAGTTTCGTTTGAGACAAAAAATGCCTCAGAAAATCTTGGAAATTGATTTGACTGATTTTACCCACGCAGTCTATTCTCTTCTGCTAGCATTGAGAAATATTTCAGAATGATAGAATCCTTAGAGTTGAAAGAAATTTTTAAAGGCTACCTAGTCCAAATCCCCCACAACGAGCAGGGACATCCACAGCTAGACCAGGTTGCCCAAGACCTGGTCCAACCTCACACTGAAAGTCTCCAGGAATAAGACACCCACAACACCCTTAGGCAACCCCCTCCAATACCTCACCACCCTTGCTGTAAAACAAACAAACATTTTCCTTATATCTGTATGGGAACTGTTGAGTCACACAGCCTGAACCACTGATTGAGCACCTGGAGAAAGGACCCGGTCAGCCCTGGGAGCACAGGTGGAAGTAATTCACCTGTGCGACCAGAAGGGGTGGAGCCTGGCTGCACCTCTCTTAGACCCTATTTAAGGGCTGACTGCCACTTGGGAAGGATCTCTTTCTGGAGATCCCTCCTTGGTGGAGTTTTCCTCTGTGAGCCCAGATCTTCAGAGATGGGTGAGCAGTCCTTTTTTCCTTCCTTTATAATGCTGTTCTATTGTATTAGTCCCTTTGTCATTATAGCTCTTGTATCACTATTCTATCACATTAATCTTTCTGATTGTTACAATATCTAGCTTAAATCTACCCACTTTAAGTTTGGAACTATTTCCCCTTGTTCTGTCACAACAGATCCTAATAAAGAGTCTGTCCCCTTCTTTTCTGTAGGTTCACTTTAAATACTGAAAGGCCACTATCAGGTCACCTCAGAGCCTCCTCTTCTTCAGACTGAACAGTTTTAGTTCTCAGTCTGTTCTCATAAGAGAGGTGTTCCTTGAATCATGTTTGTAGCCCTCCTCTGGATGTGCTCTAATAGGTCTCTGCCTCCCCTGTATTGGGGACTCCACATCAAACACAGTAGTCTGGGGGAGGTCTTGTCTCTGCAGAGCAGAGGGGCAAGATCACCTCTCATAACCTGCTGACCACACTTCTTTTGATGCAGCCCAGGATACAGTTGTCTTTCTGGGCTGTGAGGGTATGCTGCTGGCTCATGTCTGACTTGCCATCCACCAGTACCCCCAGGTCTTTTTTGGCAGGGCTGTACTCAATCATTGTATCCTCTACCTTGTATTGGTAGTGGATGTTGCCTCAACCCAGGTGCAAGACCTTACATTTGGATTTGTTGAATCTCATGAGTTTTACCTGGGCCCATTGCTCAAGCTTGTCTAGGTTCCTCTGGATGGCAGCCTGTCCCTGTAGTGTATCGACTGAACTGTACAGCTTGGTGTTATCAGTAGACTTGCCTGAGGGTGCACCTGATCCCCCTGTCAATGTCATTAATGAAGATATTAAGAGTATCAGTCTCAGCACTGACCTCTAGGGGGACACCACTCATCACCAGTCTCTGCACTGACCTCTGGGGGACGCCACTCATCACCAGTCTCTATGCAGTCATTAAGCCACTGATCACTGCTCTCTGGATTCCATCCTGCAGCCAGTTCTTTGTCTATTGAACAGTCCACTCATCAAATCCATATCTTTCCAATTTGGAGAGGAGGATGTTGTAGGTTACTGTCAAAGGCCTTACTGATGTCCAGATAGATGATATCAGTGGCTCTTCCCTTGTCCATTGATGCAGTTACACCATCATAAAAGGCCATTAGGTTGATCAAGCAGGATTTGCCCTTGGTGAAGCAATGCTAGTTCTCTCATATCACCTCACTGTCTTCCACATGCTTTAGCATAACTTCCAGGAGGATCTGCTCCATGATTTCTCCCAATAGAGGTGAGACTGACAAGTTGATAGTTCCTGGGATCATCCTTTTTACCCATCTTAAAAATGGATGTGATGTTGCCTTTTTTCCAGTCACCAAGAATACTGGTATTTTAGAGTATTTTAGACACCAAAATATTTTTGTAAGGTTTCTTGAAGACCAAAGTGAATATTCCTTATTTCTCAACTTAAATCTCTAGTCTGAAGTTTCAAGTTTCTACTACATATAATCATAAGTTAACAAAATGTCTATGGCACTTGTTTCTTTCTTATGGATAACTGTAATAAACCAAAGTTTTTACATGGTGATCATCATCTACTTTACTTCCACTAATGCATAATTATTTGCCTTTTGACTACAACAGAAATATATCTGTGATGCAAATTAGTCTTGGAGTGTGATCCCAGGATGACATAATACTGTCACAACATAAGATTCTGTCTTCCCTGATTGAGTTGAGGATTGTACTTCAGCTTATGGACAGCTGCACTTCTTAACCGCCCTATTCTATCACACATGTGATCTGTGAAGTTGTATCACACAGTATTTTCTAAAGTCTTTCATGACTGAAAGATTACAGGAGAGATTCTGAAAATGTTCTTACAGGCATCACTGAGTTACTTCGTATTTAGACATTTCCCCTGCCTTCTGTATCTCAGTTCCCTCTACCAGTTACACAAGCATATAACAACACTTACTGTACTTTTTAAAATCATGTAAAAAATCAGTAATGAACAGTTTCAAATATTTAAGGATTTGTTATATTATGTTAATTATTTCCTCTCCGAACATCCCCCCTCCTTCCCCTCTGCTTCTATTAAGTGAAGGAATAATTTAGCAAGATTTCCTCTTCACTGTAAGAAAAAAAAACAACATTTTTTCTTTCCATTCTTCACTGGCTGTTTCTTAGATCTCCACTGCTCTCCTTTCTGTCCCTCCAGGTCTTTCCTTCCTTGTCTTCCTTTGATTCCTCTCCTTTTTCAGAAGCTTTCATGTGAGAGAGAGATGAGCATTCATCGCAATGTAGTGCAGTTCAGTGAGCACATGTAGCTGCAAGGATACTTCTTGAAACAAATAGGATTTTTTTAAAAATACCTCTTCCTACATCTTGCTCTCATAGTTGCCATCTTATATCCTGTTCTCACAATCCTCCCTCCTATCATCTATTCTTCCTTCTCCTCTTTTCTTAGATTTTTCCTCCCTTTCCTGACTTGTCTTCTCATTACTGTTTTCTCCTTTTGTCTCCTTTTCTGCTGGCTTAACACAGGCTATCTCTTCTTGGTAATGCAAAGCATGCTCTCTATTATATCAAATCCATCAGATGGAAGGGGCAAAAATTCCTGATTTCACCCCACTGGATGTTGCCCTGTTGTTGTGGTTTTGTGACTTTATTTTTGTTGTTGTCTGTATTCCACATCATAACATCATGTAAAGCACTGGGAGTTAAAGAGTTGACGTTTCACTTCCGTGGACCACTATTTCTGGGCGCTTGGTTCTTGGAGGGGGAGGGGAGGGGCTGCATTCCCCAGAGGACTTTATGCCTTGAGGAAGAGAGGTGGAGCTCCTGGCAGCTCAGGAGCCTCTCTCTCTTTGTTTGCTGCAGAGAAGCACGTGGTGCCTTGCTGCTTTTTGCCTGCAGCTGTAGAGTAAGCCCTTCGATTTGAACGTCCTCTCTCTCATTTCGTTTCATTTGTTGGTCTCAATTCCAATTGTTCTACTGTTAACTTGCATTCTGATATCGTATTTAGTAAATTAATGTTCCCCATCAGATTGTTGCTGCTGCTGTTTTTAGACCCATCTACTATCTCCCTGCCCTTCCCCCTTTTTCCCCTCTTCTGGGGAATGGGTCTGTGGGTCCCCTGCCTCGTTAGCCATGGGACCAGGCCAGACCAGCCTGTGAACTATTGACACTTCTTTGTCTCTCTCTTTTCTTCTTTTCTGGGCCTGTGGGCCTGCTGTACCCCTGTCATGGACACAGATAGATCTAGAGATAATTCTGTGACATCTGTAGAAAAGTATAAATCCTTAGGGACTACTCCACAAACATGCTGCAAGAACAGGAACACAAGAATCAAATACACGCAAAGCATGAACGATCAGCTTATTCCTGGGGCAAATAAGTTTATTATTTGAGACTCTCACTTCTGAGGTAGCCAGTAGAAATATCCATTAATGAGACTAGTTTTTCTTATGAGTGGTTGTCCTCTCTAGATATAATATTGCCTTTTCCTCTAGAATCAATATGAATACTTTTTTTTTATATCTCAGGGGGTAGTAATCAGCCATCGTAATCAAGGCAGACATTTATTTAATCATCTTTACTAGAACAAGCATCCTGAAAACACTTTTTTTCCTCTAAAGAAAATTCTCTTAATTATGTGAAATTGATTCTTACCTTCTAGTGAAGTGACTAGATGAAAGAAGCACACCATCCAGAGCCAGTCCATTCCTGACACTCTTCTTGCACTGATGTCAGCATTAGAATCCATGAAGATTCTCTGTAGACTCCAACATATCCAATAAACACACACCACTTGCTTGAATTGTTCAGATGTTGCTTGGAGTGCTTTGGAACCAGCCCATAAAATGTTGACACCAAGTCAAAGCACAGAGACCTTCACATTGAAATACTGGTTAAGAAAAGACAGAAGATGGAAACAGAAGTCAACTCACAATAATACAGACGTGACACTTATACACTTACTGTATCATTTACTACTGAGCTACAGGTAAGAGAGTAGTGAAGACCCAGTATGCACCATATTCCCATACCTCCCACCCATCACCCTTCATTCTCAGTTGTTTTGTGTGCTGCTAGTAAACACAGATTCTGAGACATTCATGGCATCAGCAAGAGTGGATTTCCTAGATCAGTGTTAACTTTCCCCACAACATACAGTGTATTCTTTCTTGAGTCTTAACCATTTACATCTTTGGCAATGTCCTTTAGAAGGTTTCCATTCCAGTTCCTCTGCACTGTTTCCAAATTCCATCTCCTGTAATTACACTTTGTCTTCGGCAGTAACCATGGCAGAAGAGTTTTCATCATTTCTGACAATATAAATCTGTACTGTTGACGTAATTTACCATAAAAGTAAAAATGTGTCATAAGCAGGAATGTGTCCATGTAAACATCTTGCTACGCAACAGTACTGAAGATGGACAGCACTTTTTCCTATAAATGTGTCATTAGTCAGGAAGCAAGCACAGTGATTTTTAGGTCAAACAGCAAGCCTTCACTACAGCCAAGAAAAGAGTACAAATCCAGATTTATTATATAAGTAAAAAACAGGTAAACAAAAAAAACCCACAACAACACTGCTGTTAAGAACCTGACGTTATGACTGCTCTCACAGCGTGGGAGAGCATGGAGCCTAATCCAAGACTGCATTACATCAATCCAGTACAATTTTACTAAGGAAAGTGTTTCTGACCCTATCTGTCCAATTCTTGATCCACCAGAGAAGTATCATGGTAGCATGTAGGTTGCATGTAAAGAACAGTATGTTTTGTTTCTTTAGGTGCTCTTTGTGCAGAATGCTGAAAACACTTCAGGGAGACAGTGAAGCATGGCTAAGGAGGGAAAGAGGAAAAAATACATAAAAAGCAATATAAACAAGAAATGGGCTAGTAGCTCAGCTGAAATAGGGAAGAGTTGTAATTAAAAAGGGTAGGCTCAATGAAATTATCTGAAAACCCAGCAAAGAGGAGACTGAACAGTTTTAGAGTGGAAGAGAAGCAGCAGCCTGGAGAGTATGAGATCAGGCAGTGGAGTGGAATTTGATTTGCTTTGTTAAAGATGAACAGAAATTACCATACGAAATGGGATAGTTCTCTCCTGTATTACCCCTACTGAGAACTCAAAATACCAAACCAGAAGCATCCTGAGCATCAGAAAAAAATGTATGAAACTGAAGGGAAGAAAAAACTTTGATTCAAGGAAGTTATTTATGAAGAAAAAGAAAATCGGTTACACATGACTGAGTAAAAGTGAAGATTATACAAGCAGATGGAGGTAATGTAAGTGCTACGTATTAGTTTAAGAATCTTGTAAATACCACAGAAGAAAAACATCACATGATAAAACTAAAAAGGAGAAAATTTCAGGCAGAATGATCAGAAAACCCTCCTAGTGTCATCTGAAATCTGGGAAGAAAACTCTAACTCCTATGTGGTGTTACAGAGTTGCCCTCCTTTATTCCTCAAGATGCGCACCAGGCGACTTGAGGAGCAAGTGCACTATCTCAGAGTTCAGGTTCTACGTTTTAACAGTTAAGACATTCATATGCAGTACATTGGAGTACATATTCACTTTTTCAAGGTCTTATAGATACGTAGTAATGTCCCTTTGGGCATGCTCGGTTGTATTGAGGGTGGTCGAGTGCTCACCTACTTCTTCCCCTTTTTTGAAGCTGACCATCAGCTTCATCACTGAAACCTTTGACTTACTTCCATCCACTTTTCCCCAGTTTGGAAGATTTCCATTGCTTAGTAGGCCGTAGTGAGCCGCTTTTTGAAAACAGCGTATGTGGAACCCGAGGAAAATGTCCTTGCACGTTTTGAGGCAAAAGACAGAAGTATTCTATTGTGACTCCAGTACTTCTTGTGAGACAAAATCACTGAGGTAGAAGATAAAAGTATTCTATTATGTCCCCACTGCAAAATTATTGAGGAAGAACAAGGCTGTTCACTCACTAAAGCTGAAATGGAATGTTTCATAACTATCGCTTATGGATTCCTTTCGCTAAACTAATATATTTGTTCTTATATTGATGTTTGTTTAGCAATCCCTATGGCTAAACAAACCAACCTATATCACTAGCCTATAGCAGTGTCTTCCAGAAAAAAGGTTGAAGACTATTTCTTGAGCCACTTGAAACAAGACTGCCTGTCTGACTGCTCTAGGTGCATATATTAATTACTCAGCGTCTGCCTCCCAGCTAATCTCTAATATTCTAATACCCAAAAGCCCTTTTTCAGGCCAGACAAATTTTAAGATATAGGGACTATTAAACATTCATTTTGAAAGCAGATAAATGCAGAAATAAAAATCAAAAATTGAAGAAACGTCTTTTCATTTCCATCAGTGGGATGGAAACAGTCCACTGTTCAGACTATCTCAGTTATACAACTTCTGAATGACAGAGCAGGAAACAGAACATAAATTTGCTCTGGCTACCGGTATTTAATCCTAGTTGTGAAATTACTATGCAATATGTAAAGAGCAAATCAGATTGCTACCGCAGAACAACTACACAAGTCTTCTACCAAGAAGCCACGGAAATAATTCTGTCCCCAAAGAAACCTTTTGTTCTCCTTCCCTTCCTACCTGCGCATCTATCCTTCTTTCAACAACCGTCCAATTTACTCTACTAGGTCCTGTGTCCCATAAATGTTGGGAGACTCTTTATAATGCATCATATGGTCTCTGTCTGCACTATAATCAAAAGATATTTTTCCCCCAAATTAATTGTGGCTAAAGCAAAAAGCTGGATTTAGTTTAGCATTTAAAAAGGTAAATCGGTCAAAGTTTTGGATTCTGCCTCTTCTACAGCCTGATGAAAAAATGGTTATACCACAACGAAGGGTAAAGGAGAATATCATGGAAGCACTTAGATGAGTTGGAGGGAAGTTCTGGCCTCCCTGAATTAGTGAGTACCATGCCCGTACACTGCTAAATGCTGCTGTGCCTTTCCTCCCAGCACTTGATGCGTGCAGAATTTGACTATGCTCAAAGACACTCATCTAAAATTCTTCAGATTCTACTGTCCTTGGCCACAAGGGTACACTGCTGGCTCATGGTCAACATGTTTTCTACTGGGACACCCAGGTTCTTCTCTGTAGAGCTCCTTTCCAGCAGGTCAGCCCCTAACCTGTACTGATGTGTGGGGTTATTCCTTACCAGGTGAAGGACTTTTCACTTGCCCCTCTTGAACCTCGTAAAGTTCCTCTTCGACCAACTCTCTAGTTTGTCCTGGTCTCACTGAATGGCAGCACAGCCTTCTAGTGTGTCAGCCACTTCTTACAGCTTCATATCATCAGCAAATTTGCAGTCAATACATTCTATGCCTTCATCCAGGTCACTGACAAATATGTCAAACAAGACTGGATCTAGCAGCAACCTCTGGGGAGCAGCAAGAGCTATAAGCCTGCCAACTAGACTTTATTGCTCGTCACAGTCCTCTGAGAAATACCAATAAGGCAGTTCTCACTCCACCTCACTGTCCACTCATCTATCCCACACTTCCTAAGCTTACATACAGTGTTGTTATGGGAGAGAGTGTCAGAAGCCTTGCTGAACTCAAGGTAGACAACATCCACTGCTCTCCTCTCATCTGCCAGTGTTGACATTCTTGAAGGCTACCAGATTGGTCAAGCATGATTTTGCCTTGGTGAATCAATTTGCCTTCTACTGTAGTCATCTACATGGCAAATCTAGGAGGGATTTCCTCAGAACTGACCGCGTGTTTTATTTATTTATTTATTTATTTATTTATTTATTTTATTCTGGATTTAGCTGGCACTCAGAGACCTACCAAGAACGCACATACCATACTGTTTCACGTCTGGCCACAGGTTCTTCCGAATTTGATCTTTGAAGTGAACTCCTCACTTTCTAATCCTTTTAATTATATATTTTTATATATTTTTAGACAGACATTTACTGAAGCACATTCTAGCTTAGTATGCAGACAAATGAATTTATGAACTTATCTAGCTTCTGGTTTGAACTTGCTGATACTGTATGCACACCTCCTCAGCAACAGATTTGAAAATGTATCTATCCTTGTGCAACAGAGGACTTTTATGTATTTTAAATGGATCTACTAATAGGAGGTGAAAGCCTTACAATGCCATATTTATTACTTATTTATTTATTACTGTTCTCATTCCTCCTAATTGTCCTAAGAACTTTTCCAGATCACCTTGTTCTGTCCCACTGAAAGAATGCTGCTTCTTCCTTTTTTTTTTTTTTTTTTTTTTGGTAAACTGGCTCCTCTAGGCCTGTACATGAGTATAGCTTCCCTATACTACACTAAATTCAACAAATGCCCCTCATATTTATCATACTTCTTCCTCATACAAAGCATCTAGATGCAAAATAAATGTACTTTAACATCTGTGCTAGCATAATCTTTCCTCCTTTTTCATGTTTTGCGCTGTGACTTCTAACTGCGTATTATCTCTCAGTGGAAATAAATGAGCACAACCAATAGAAGAGTGAATAAACTAGTTCATCAATTAATTTATAGTTTGCACACTGATTCATCATGTTTAGGAGTTAATAATTCTTCCCATTCATGTTAAATGGGAAATCACGATAGCGCCATACATCATATCAGAGGCCTTTCACCCCACCCCCCCAGTTAGTTTTCTTCTACTTCTTTTACACCAAGATACCCTTGCAACTATGGTCCTGCACCTTACCAGAATAAAGCTTATCCACTCAGCTTACAATGCTGTTGTGAAAAGCTGTCACTCAATGTCTGCAGGACTTTGTACGTGACATAATACTGCCTACCTTCTTTCTTTAAGCATAATTACGTTAACTGTTACTCACAGAAATCTTTCTATACCTCAAACAGGAAGTGAATGAGGATAGAATAGCACATAATTTACCACTAAGGGTCTTAAAATTATGAAGTTAATGTGATTTTCTACAAAATTAATCAGCGGGGCACACATAGCAGCACAGAGAAATATTTAACTGTGTAAAAAAAGAGAACTATGGACTGCTAAACTCCTCCTGGTAAGCCATGCAGCCTAAAATTATCGGGGGAATTGTCTGTGCATGCAGTCTTTCAACCCATGCCATTTCTGAGCGTCCCATACTCAGAACTAGCACTTTTTTAGCTAACCTCAGAATTTTCCTTTAAATTTCTCTTCTCATTACCTGGCTGTATGTCACAGCTTTACTTGTCACCCCAGTTTATCTTCCTTACCACAATTTGTTTGCCTTTGCCCTGAGTTTCCTTCGACTCTTCCCATTCCTTCCCATTATATTTCTACTATGCTTATCAAAAGGTTAGTATCCATTTTGTTATTATTGCAATTAAGAAAAAACAGTAGTCAGACTCTTAAAATTAAAGATACAAATTAAAGATCCTTTCTTCGCTTGTTAGGTACTTGAATTAAATGTGTATTAAGAACCACAAAATATATGTTACAGCTCCTGCATAAGATCTCTTGGCACCTCCCAGGATCTGACTTGACAATTTTTATAGTGATTCATAAGTGTCTCATACCAATCATGAGTTTTCAAAGAAACACTGGTAATTATACTCAAGTTTCTAACACTAACACTTGGAAGCAAAATCTCAGATTTATTCTATTAAACACATTATAGGATGTATATGTTACCCATCACTTGTCTGATGTAAACTTTCCTAAGAATAATAGGAATTGGAATGGCACAGAAGTTATTTTAGTTGAATTTTCACACAGTAAGAGATTGCAGAAGGAAGAGAGAACAGCAAAATAAGCAAGTATGATTCTACTGTGCTCTTATAATCAGTTTTACTCTAATGTTTCTCAGGAAACTTCCTTTAGTATGAACAGTCCTTAGCAATGCATTTCTATGTATGTGGGCATATAATGTATCTTCCAATTTCAGTTATTAGCTTTTACAGGTATCCTTTTATCTGTATAAAAGAAGGATATACAGTTTTGAAGAGACAAAAATAGATAAGTTTCAGCTTCTCAGGAACAGAATAAAACCTTTTTGTAGCACTGTGTAAAAGATCTTATTTCCAAAATTCTAAGCAAAGAATTTTAGGCTTAGGGGATTTGACTTTGGGTATCCCTGAGAGTGGCTGTATCAAAAACTTCTAGGTGAAAAAATTCTGTAGTAGTTTAAGTTCTTTGAGAAATCAGCATTTCTTTCTCTTGTACAACTGACAGAAAATAATTTTAAGTAAATGCTTCAGGTTTCATAATAATTTTAAAGTAGTGACACCTACAATTCATAAGGACAAATTTGAAAAAAAATCAAGGAAAAAGATGCATACAATTTTGGCATTAGAGAAAAAAGAAAAAGACATGGCAAATGAGATAAAAGAGGTTTGCAAACAAGGTGTCCTTGCTCACAAGTTGTGCAGAAGCTTACAAATTCCTCTCCACTTGATGTCTGTATACTCGGACCCAATAAGGCTTCAGTTACGAAGGTCGACTGACAACCTGAACTTACAAACTTGGACTTACTACACAGGCTTAATAGGCTAATTAATATTAACTTCTTTGCCCCAGGTAGTGTAAAGTTGGAGTTAATTATACATGTGATGTATGATACACAGGGGAGTCACATACAAGGGGGAACATGTATTTGGCAAACCAGGAAGTCCGTAACCTCTGAGTACTTCAGCCAGTGAGGAAGGGAGGAGGGATAATGCGGTCAGGAAGAAAGGACAAAAGAAGAGGCTGCGTTCTCTGATGGTTTGAGAGACCATATGGGGATATGCCCCCAGCAGACTCTCCCTGTATTCAAATAAAGAAAGCTGAAGACTCTTCTCTGTCCCTTTTTGGAATAAAGATAATTGAGCAAGCCTATTTGAGCAAAAAAATTTCCGAACAGAAATAAACATTTATCACGAGCAGTATTAAAGCAAAGGATGTCTGACTTGAAGAATATATCCCTAAAATCATGTTCTCATCTTTTCATTTAATTCTGATCTTGTCTCATTTGCATCTGAAATTAATGTTCTATTGTATACCAAGCTCTGATTCCTAGTGGATGGAAAAATGGAAAAACAACAAAGATGCCAGCCACAATGTTAGTAACGGCAAGATGAACAATGCCACAAATCAGACTAATAACCTTGACATTTTCTGCCCAGTCTGGGAGATCATCTGCAAATCTGCATGGACAAACTAAGCACATAGCTGCAAAAGGGCCTTAAGGGCACTGTCATGACGCTGGAAAGGAAATCAAGGCCCTGAAGGGTTGGGTGAGGGGAAGACAGTGGTCTTACGAAAGTAAGACATGGATAATGAAAGCTTAGAAGACTAAGAAAAGGGATATTTTATCCTAATGCTCTTTCCAATTTTCAGTTAAGAATATTCCCAAGCATGCCACATAAGACTATATGTAAACGAAGATCTATGCACAAATATTTAAAATATACACTGGAGGGGAAAAGCAAGCAAACAGAGAATGTTTTTCTTTACTTAAACTACTCTTAGTGGACAAAAGTTTGCAAAATTCATTAGTAAAGATTAATATTATTTTTTTAATCCGCAGTAAATAATTTTAAAATGTATTTACTGTTTCACCTCTTGATTTCACTTTATCAGGGCTTTACAGCAAGGAGTATTTGGCATAGGCAGAAAACACTATTCATTTTCACAGTAATCAAATGTACGTTGTCCATTAGGAGAAAGCATCATCACTGATAGCTGTTAAAAAAAAAAAGTTCACATTCTATGGAAATTTCCTGCATTTTGAAATTGACTTTCATTCCATGAGAGAAACTGACCTTTTAAAAATGACTACAGAAAGAACTAACATTAAAACATCCTCATCTCAGTGCTGGTCTTTTTATACACCTAGAAATCTCACCCTTCTGGCTCCAAAGATGCAGCTTTGGGCTTTCAGATAAGATACTTTATGATTTAAGGGTTAATTATAACTATCTTTTCCATTTTAATCTGTCTCGTAGCCTTGGGATGTGAAACAGCTTGGATCTCAAACTGTTGTCTGCAAGCATTTCCAGACACAGGCTATTCTTACTTTTAAAAATTATTTAAATATTAGCATTTTTTATCATCACTGTTTTTATTCCCATTAAGAGAAGCAAACACAGAATGCTTCTTTGTAAAACACAGCAAGGCATAAGTAACAGTGAAGCATATTCACATCATTGGTTTTTTTTTGTTGCCTTCATCTTGCTGTCCAAACCTCCTTCTCCAGTCCCACTCCATGCAATTGCCAGCTGGTTTTTATCCAGTTATACCCCTCCATCTCCTATTGCAAAGGTAAGTTCTCTAATTCTAGATCTGTAAGCATGGAACTAGGAAATAAATATTATCTCCAGTCATATTAATTCACTTACATTTTGTTGACTGCATCAATAGGCTATACAGTTTATAGGCTTTAGCTGCAGCATGTGAATTAAAGTGTAGGATATGGAAATACACGCACAAAACTAGGAAACAGAGAGAGAGAAAATGGCTGGTGTATGACCACTGTTTGCCAAGATAGGAATTTGGTCTTTTCCACCAGTAGCACGAGTAGCTTCACATTCCCATCAGGCAACAAAGCACTACATAGTAATCCTATGTTATACAGGACATTCTCCCCAGAACTTCACACCAACACCAAATTCAGTCTATGCCTAACCATTTTTGGATGAGAATGTAACATGCAACCAAAAAGCTATCTTGGCAGCAATCCCTCTAGGCAAAATAAGAGCACAGAGTCAGGGATTATGAAACCAGAACTTATTCTAGGCCTAAGAAAATTGCTGATTTCTACAGTTTTTTTTCTCCTGTTCCAGCTTCCTTATCCAGAATTCAGACTCAGTCCCCTCTTCTCTCATGGTACCTTGGTCTCAAGTGCTAAAATGACTGAAACCAGCAAAAAGAACATAGAATATAACTGTCCCATTCAAGTTCAAAAACATCTTACTTTAACACTATTTTTTAGATTAAATCTTTTGTAAATGATATGCAGATATTTATTACAGGATAATAGTATAGATTAATGCCAATTCAAGGCTCAGACTAGGCTCCTCCTTCGATTTTATATATCTGGTTGCCCAAAGTCAGCTCTTGTTTAGGAGATAGATGAGAGAGCAGTGAGGCAGAAGTGGCAGCTTGAAGAAGAGATTTATGTTGCAAAGAAGATAGAGATGACCTGAAAATGGATGGCTGGGTGGAACAATTTGCTGAGTTGAGTGAAACACCACAGGGAGTGATGTGCCTTGAAGGCAGGTTAGAGAGCCCCACCAAAAATCTAAACTTGCCACTGGCAGAACAATAGAGTCTATTGTCAGGTCCTTCCCTCCTCCTCCTCCATCCTACATTTCCAGTTCATTGTTTCCAGCCTCAAGAAAAAGGAGCACTATGTTTCACTAATACCTCACAAGAATAGAAAAAATTGTAAGAGGAAAAAGGAAGGCATGGTTGTACTATTTTTAGTGACAGAGAAGAAAAGAATAAAATATAAACCTCAGAGCTCATCGTGGTTCTTCTGTGTCTCAAAGGCTTATTTAAATTGATACTGGGGCTCATTACTCTTAATACAGCCATGTTCAACATCAAAATCAAAGGATTACACTTGAAATGAAGCAAGGACAGTACACCACTTCCTCTCCTCAGGTACTGGTCTCTGGTTCTCTCTTGCAGAACAGCAGATCCTAGATGCATTTCTGACAGCAAGGCTGTCTCCCTCTCCAGTTGCTGGAGAGATTATGATAAGAAGAACCAAACAGGGCATCTTTATTTTATGACTTCTGGTCTACTGCCCACAGTCAAAAGCAAGACTCTTTTCTGTGTGTTCCTTGTGCTCCTTTGAGCTTTGTTAGTTATGTTTCTTGGTTGTTTTTTTGTGTGTGTGTGTGGGGGGGGAGGTTGTTTTTGTTTTGTTTTTAAATGACATAAGCAGTAGGGCTTCCAGTACTTCTCTGATGGAAGAAAACATCTTAATACTGAACTTGAAATCATCTACTTTGAGCAATTTGAGACAGCCAGGTTACTTTAACATCATACCGGGATCCTATAAATTATCTTCCAGGTATTACAGATACAGTGGAGTAACCCCTTTTTAGTCATCATTAAGATAGTACTTTTTAATAACATGGAAAGAAATCCCTACAGTTGTATAATCATTTCTGTTGCTCTCCACTGAGCTCTCAGTTCATCAGTGCCCTAGCACAGAAGTTCAAACGATCAAACGCAAATTGCGCATGTGTGTTTACATCTCTGCTACAAAGTCAGGGATTGTCCAATTTCAACACCGTAGGTTCAGAGGCATCAGAAAAATAGCACTGGGCTGATCTCCTATTATACGGGACAAAAAAAAAGAATAGCTTTTTTCAAAATAATCCTCTAAAGGCTCACTTAAAAGAATTTTCTGAGGTTTTAGGGCAAGTTCCTCCTTAACACTCTGATTTTTTTCCCTACAATTTTTTATAATACTATTGTACACTATAGTTTTGTATATAGTACACTGCATACACTATCAGCCAAGAGAAGACAGGTGTAACAACTCAATTCTGATCCTTTCAATTAGAGTTGTTCAGCTGCTGTTTTAACAAAGACAGAAGAAAAACACGCTTTAGCTTAATTCCTTCTTTCAAATAATTGAATATTTTATTTTTATGTTTCCAAAGACTAATTAATTTGCTTTACACTCTACCTTCACCTTGACACACACTCTTTCGGTGGTAATAAGGGTTTTAAAATAAAAAGTATATAGGAAACAGTTTTTAAATCCATCTCTCCAAGCAGTATGTACTTAGTCACTATTTTGGTTTCTGAGTTGCAGGAACATTCAGCATTCAGAGCAAATTCTAGTTCAGTAAAATTATCCATGAGAAACATGCAATTGTCAACATGATTCATTCAGTCAACCTTTGGAGGACTTTTGACTGAAACAAAGAGCACAAGGCATGCATCATTCCCATAATGCTGTTTCAAAAAACATCGTCTTGGTAAATAGCCTGAGGCCCTGAGCAAAATGATGCTATAGTAAGGCACAAAAAGAAAACTAATTACTTTTCAGCATCTGATTCCCAGATTTGTATGTCCCAGTGGAACACAACCCTAAGACACATGCAAACTACCGAAAATTCCCTCTGTCAAGTCTCTGTTTATCAGTTAGATCTGAACAGACCACTAATTTATACTTAGGTCAACACAATTTGTTATCAAATCATGCTATACTGCTAAGTCCCAAAATATGTTTAGGGAGGTACCAGAGGAGAAGGCCAGTAAGATACTTTCTGTGTTAGTAATTAATTGAACATTCCTCATCAGAATTCCTGATACCACAATGATGGCCCTTTTATGAACAACACATACTCCAAATGGGATTAGTAAAGTCACTGAAAAGTGAAAATCCCAGTACATTTGCATTCCCATTGCTGCTAGCATTAGCTCAAAGCCTACTGGCATTAGCAAGGGAAGGGACTATCTGGGAGAAAACTGCAAGAAAGCATCCCAATCTTGCTGTATTTCCAGGAGCAATTCTTCCTGGCTCAAAGCCCAGAAGTAGTAATTCCAAGTCTCTTCCTTAGTACAGAAAGTATTTCTGATCCTGTTTACTGAGATTAAACTGAGCTAAGCTGTGAGTAAAGGAACATTTGGAAGTTCAATTTTTATAAACAGTCCAAAGCTTGAATTTCCAAATCGGATAACTTCAACTCAAAACCTGTCTAGAAATCTCTGCAGTGATATCCCTTGTGACATTCCATCTTCTTCTTAAAGAATAATTAGGAGGAAAAAACAGATCTGCCAAGGAACCAACCCCGGTTCCATTTGGAGACATCCTCAGGATCTGCAAGAACCTGTTGTGTGATGCTAAGAGCCCCACACATGCATCTCCATCCCACACAGTTCCTCTGAAGTGGTCAACTGGGCCAGATACATTCATATCATGTGTGTGTTTTATATTAAGTGGGAGAGAAATCGTGTCATTTAGGGAGATTTGAAAGCTTTACAGAACTTGGAGGTACACCAATATGCCACATTTAACCTTTCAAAATCAAAAGCTTACTAAAACACACAAAAAAAATAGATAGTAATCCTCTGTCTCTTCTTCTAGAGTTTAATTATATGATTCGAACATACAGAATATTTTCCACAGACATGACACAGAGAAAGGCTGCACTTAGAAACTCCAGAATCAGCAGAGGAATCATTTACATGGTAAGCCTGGGGAAACAAAACAAAACAAAGACTGTCTGAAAACGAAGTCATGGATGCTTTGATCCACAGGTCCGGACAGGCAAGAATTTCCATCCTAAGGTGAATCAAGGCCTTAAGGATCTAACATTCGTATGTAAGGCATCAGTTTTTAGACTGAGGAGGCTGACTCTATCCAGCAACTTCTCTAGTCCCAAGATAGCACTTTTATTCTCCTCATTAAGTGCAGTTGTGCATGTGCATGCACATGGGCACATGTATGGATGCACGTGTGTACACATGTGCACATAAAACAACTGAATAACCATTTTCTTGGCAAACAAGACTTGAGTAGCAGAATACAGAAGCTTCTGGAAGCATGGAAAATTGACAAGGTAAGCTTAATTCCCAAGCTCAAAAGTGGTCTCCAGAGCTCCAGAACAATCATCAAATATCAGTTTCCTGACAGGAGCATTAGCCTGTTCCATGGACACTTTTCGTTTTTCTTAGGATAAAATACAGCATTTTGTATTATAAACAAACAAACAAAAACAAACAGCACACACACAGAAAACCATATGCCAGTCCCTTCATAAAATAAACACTTTAAAAATAAAATACACATGCAAAAAAAACCAAACCCAAAATGGCAAAGTAACTTAAAACATAAACAGTACATTTAAAAAATTCTGTTCCTGATGGCAGAAGAATATTTCATCAAAGCACAACACATGCTTCTTAGAAGAAAGCGCTAGTGTAGTTCTTTTCTTTGTTAAATATAAAATTCCAAGTGTAAATTGAACACAAGAGTGATAACATAAAATGGCATCTTCTTACTCAGCAGATTTACTCTTCACATGTGGCTGACATGAGTAATTAAGAAGTTTTTATCCTTTTGGGAGTCTGCTTGCCTTGCTCAATTGTAAGCACTTAGCAGAGAGCTAGTTTTCTGCTGCACAACATCTACAGAATTACTTGCTAAATTCTTGCAATTTAGAATCTTACAGATCCCCTGAAGTCCATGACACTGCCAAAGAGAACAAACATGGAGAGAAGAGGGATGTCTGGCACAAGTCTCAACAGGGAGACGCTTGTTAATAAGGTTGTAAAGACTTGCTGAATTTGTGGAGTTAGCAGCTAGAAAAGTATGCTAGCTATATTGCTGTAAGGTGATATAAAACTTCCTGACAGAACAAAGATATTCCTTTTTTAAACAGTAAGACATAATAGTAGCATAATATTAAAGAATGTTTAAGAAAAATATATAAAAGAAAATACTGACAAAATTACAGCAGACTCTTCAGTTTCTTCCTAAAGCTTTAACCAGCTTTTCTCTTCATAGAAAAGTCTTTCGGATTTCTGAAAAAAAAAAAGAAAAAAGAACCTCATTATGTGTTTACAAAAGAAAGCACCCTCTCTGGAATATTCTTCACAAATACTGTTCACAATAGTGCCTGTTATGTATATATTGTTACCCTTTTTGGTTCTTAAATTGCTATATACATTTAGCTTGACCATACATACCAGTTTCTACTTCTTGCATCTTCTATTGCTTATGTGTACAATAACCATATATAAATATGGCAACAGAAATGAGAAATAAACCATGAAATGTAAACAGTATGCCAAAGGTTCTTTGCACTGATTTTCAGTGACTTTAGGAGAATCTTTCCCACAGGAGCTACTAAGGAATAATACATGCCTAACAAGGAAAAGCAGGTTTTAGCAGGAGCAGACCTGTAGAGGGAAGCATTCCTGAGGCCAGGGGAAGAGCATGTGTAAGTCTCATAGAAATTCAAGAGAAGGATGAGCTGGCCACAAAGCAACACTTTCTTAATGGAGACACACAGAGTAAGAGGTGAGAAACCATAGCAATCTCATATGATTTTCATTCTCCACATGGCATATGTAGTATCGCAGGAGAGAAGAGGGAAGACAGCTGCAGCTGAGCACAGTGAAATGTACACAGTGAATTTGCATAGGCTTTATGCCTGTCTAAGACAATTATCAGAAAACTGAGATATCAGCTATCTTGTCAGATATGTACACTGGCAGCCTACAAAAGCAGTGCATACTGGACAGTAAGCTGCTGTCTCCTTAGGACCTCTAATTTCCTTTCCCCAAAAAAGCATTTACACCGTATCAGTGGGTCAGCCTGCAAGTGAAATGCAGAAGCTGAAAATGTAACAGCCTTGGGCAAAAGAAAAGACATTCCTTAACTAATCCCCTCTAAAAATGGTCTCTATAACCCAAGGTGTTCTTACCGCAGTTAATAGGTTGGAAGAGCTGAGGACCTCAGAACAAAACAAGAAAGCAAGTCTTTCTGCATGGTTTCAGTGATTAGAGAGGAAACAATCCTGCTTCACACAAGCTCCAGTTCCTTTAAGTAGTGGTCTTTACTAGTAAACACACAGCCATACCTACTATCCTGTGTTCCTCTAAAAGAGTAAGTCAAATAAAAGAGAACTCAGAACAGAGAATAAGAACATCTAGGGATTATAGAGATACCCATACATGAGAAGGAACAAAAATCTGAACGTGCAATTTGACTAAGAGCAGATACATGCAAAAGGCAATACAGGAATGGATGCAGTCACCTGCAATTACGTGAGGCTAGCAAAACAAACTGAAGCTGCAACACGGGCTGAATTTAAGGAATTCTAAAAATAAATAAAGAAATAAAAATAAAAAATTTTCTTTTTCAGCACAGAGATCAGGTAGCATCTAAGAAAAAATATTATTAGATATCTCTTCCTTCACTGGTCAGCTGTATTTTTACTTTAAAACACCTCAGCATTGGAGTGATCTCAAACTGGGAAAGAAGAAAGCCCTAAAAACAGTTATATGATCTTATATTAGTGGCTCAGAGCAGGTGGATCCGCTGTGACTAAACAAGAGATGCATCCAAATCCAGACTGCATGTTTATGATTAGCAACTACACTGCAAGGAAGAAGGGAATCTCCCTTGCATGCCCCTGCTGAGGCGGCATTTCTGTCTGTAACAAATGTGCCTGGTAGTAACTATTCTTTTCCCCTGACTTGACTTTGCTCTTTGCACTTACCCTCTCACTCTCCTTCTTTATCAATCTGCATGAGTTGATATCATTATTAATGGACAATACCCCTTGGGAGATATGCTTCACCATCTTGAATTTTTTATTTCTGTAACTTGTTGGGGAGGCAGGTGAAATTTAGTCCTCTCTTCAGCCAAATGAGTGTGGTAACAGCAAATGAGACTTCAGAGACAGTGAAATCATTTCATTGGATCCATGAAAGACAAATTTAAATTACCTAACACAGCAACAGTCCTTCCCACACTACAGTTTAATATGAGAAGTAGTAACTTTTCAGCATCTTAAAGAATACAGTAGAATGGCTTTCCTCTGATACAAACAGCCTACTGTCTCCCACAAGAATATTCAACAATGCTATCCACAGAAAAGTCCACAAAGCCTTCCCGATGTTGATCCACTATAATCAGGAATCCATACCAGTATAAATCTATCCCTGCCTCCCTGATTCAAAGTCTTCTAAGGCAGCATTTAATTACGGCTCTTAAACAAGACAGAGGAGAAAAGAACCAGAGCAACAAAGCCACACAGAATGAGACAAAATCAACCATGCGTGTTTGAAAAGTATCTGATTTTGATAGCACTTTCCGTGAGCAGAGGAACTGTGACATCATTTCATGCAGCTTTTCTCTCCTTGCCTGCACAAGGCAACAGACACGAGAAATGAGCTTGGGGGAGGGTCACTCTGGGCACTCCGAGCCCCAGTAACACAGTCTTTGATAAGCAAATACCAGGAAGGGAGGAAAAAAACCTGTACAATTCTAGGAGTTCTAATCCCATTCTTTAGTACCTGGTTTGTTCCCTCGCCCCACCCTCTTTCCCCCTTGAACAGCACAGACTCGACGATACTCAAGACCGCAGCTCTCTTCCTCCGATCTCTTCCGCCAGGCTCACGTCCTCCGCCGCTGGCCTGCTCGCCCGCCACAGTATCTTTGGTAGGACTTCAGCAACATCCTCTTTACACCCCAGAATTACTCAAGCAGTTTTCACAGAAGCCCTTCCCGCCAGATCTGTAAAGAGCTGCTTCCTGACATCAGAAAAGTTAGACAAAGACCATTTTCACCGTGTAAATTACACCATCTCTGTGGGCCAGTACTGGGTTGTTCCTGCTCCACTCCCGCTGCTGCTTTGTCCGTGGGCCCCAGGCAAAGCTGACAGATGTTTTCAAGAAGTCTGACACCTGCGAGCAGTCCCGATCCTTGCACCTTCCTCCTACCCCTTCTCTGGGAATATTTTTTCCCCTCTCCCCGCGCAGATTCCCTCTCCCTCCCTGTCTTTATCCTGCTTACCAGTATCTGCTGCTCTCCCTTTCTCCAAGATTCAGTCTCTCCCTCCCAACCCCCCGCCCTCTCCTGGCTACTCCTGACGTGCCCCTCCTCCTCTCTCCGTGCTCTTCCCCCTCCAGCTGCCTTCCTTTGGGAAGGCCTAGTTTAGTGCCGTACGCGATTGTAAAGGGGGGCGGCGTACTCCGAGGTGGCAGCAGCCAGTACTGTCACGGCTCCTGTGTACCGCTGCCACCACCAGTCCCCCCGCACCCTACCGCCATCTCGGACTCTCCCGAGTGTGCTCCTGTAGCCGGGGCTCCCGAGGGCATGCAGCCACTCTTCCTTCATACCCGTGGCACTGGGTTCCATCCTCGATTCATGCTACAGTTGTTCGCTGACCCCTCCTCAGCCTCCCACCCAGCGTCTTTCAGAGAAACTCCGGAGAAGTCCTCCGTCGACCAAGCCTCAGAGCTGCAGGACTGGACTGGGCCTTTCCCACTGCCCGTCTTTCTGCAATGAAGCTTTCAATGGAGATGCCAGATTGTGATAACTCTACGGCTCAGTGTGGCTGCCAGCTTCATGCTGGATGATACACTGCAGCAGAACATAAGTAGCAGCATGAATTACTGATTCTTGGCTGGTCACTCAAGGCTTTGCTGAAATCAGTGTTGCTGTATAGCATCTGCTATTGTTCTATGGAATCCTCGCTTATAGTTATATGTATTTCCATACTATAATGAGTTTCTGAACGCTAAAGATCAAATTTCACATAGGTTAAGTGCTTCCTTATTTCTAGATACTAAAAAGCCTCCATTCTGTTTTAATTTCCAGCTGTGGCCTAAATAATGGTATCCCCGATGATGAGCAGATCCCCACTGAGAACCTCAGCTTCAAATATGGAGATAATGGACTAGAAGCAACTTTCTGTGCCATTCTTGCCTCCTTTTAGTGCAAGAATATAAGCAAGCGCCTACCTATTCAGTCTGCAAATCATAGAATCATTTAGGTTAGTTTGAGACCTCTGAGGTCATCAAGTCCAACCATTAGAATCCGGGCTGAATCTGGAAAAAGACTGGAGGCCTTGGAACAGGGCAAAACCCTCTGTGTCTAGAGTTACATTCATAGTAAGTTACAAAGTGGCAGAAAGTTGGAGTGTCATAAGCCACAGTGAAAGTGTAGTCTGAATGAAAAATCTACAAAAATCGCAGTCTTACAATTTCACAGATACTTCTGTGATAACGCAGAGTGGAATTTTGTGGTTCTTCTTCAAAAGTAGATTCCTTTTGGTTTGAAATATGGGCTATTTTAAATATTACATACAATACAACTTGACACAATACGAACAATTATGCAAATAATTTTCTTAAGTATAAAACACTGGGATGCATACAAAAGCACTTTGGCCACCCCACTGAATGGAAAAAAATATAAGATTCTACTTAGAAAGGATACTGTCTGAGGACAGTGTCACATCTCTCCATTCAAAAAGCTAGGGAGTTTCCACACTTTGCAGTCTTTTCTAGTAGTTTCATATGTGGTAGAATATGCATAAGTACCTACATCATCATAGATGTATAGTTTCTCCTGGGGAAAAAAAAAAAAAAAAAAAAAGAAAATCATCTGCAGTATTTGGAGAAGGATCAGGATACTCAGACAGAGTATAAGGATGTCAATAGCAAGAGTAAGGCCAAGGAAAATCTCCTGTCATTATTGAATGAGGCAGGGAACATTATCACTGAGGATGAGGAAAAGGCTGGAGTCATCAATGCTTTCTTTACTTCTGTCTCTTATAGACAGGCCGGTTATACTCAGGCTACTCAGCCCCCTAAGATGGAAGACATTGATGATGAGGTAAATAAACCCCCACAATTCAAGAGAAAAGAGTTAGTGGCCATCTACTGCACCTAGACCATCACAAGTCTATGGGACCAGATGGAATCGACCTGAGGGTACTAAGGAAGCTGGTGAAAGTGATAGCCAAGCCACTTTCCACCATCTATCTAGTGGTCCCCGTCAACTGGAGAGGTCACAAACAATGCTTACTGACATGAAACCCATCTACAAGAATGGTCTGAAGGAGGATCCAGGAAATTACAGGCCTGTCAGCCTGATCTCTGTATTGGGGAAGGCCATGGAGCATATCATCTTGAGTGTGATTATGTGGCATGTGAAGGACAGCCAGGGGATCAGGCTTAGCCTAAATGGGTTTATGAAAGGCAGGTCATATTTGTCCAAACTGGTCTCCTTCTGTGACCAGGTAACCTGCCTTGTAGAAGAGAGAAAGACTGTGGGTATAATCTACCAAGATTTTAGTAAAGCCTTTGACTCTGTTCCCTGCAGTATTCTCCTGCAGAAGCTGGAAGTCCGTGGCTTGAGCCATGTACTCCTCACTGGGTAAAAAACTTTCTGGATGGCTAGGCCCAGAGAGTGGTGATGAGTGGAGTTAAATTCAGCTGGCATTTGGTCACTAGTGGTGTTTCTCAGGGATCACTTCTGGGGCTGACTCTGTTTAATCTTTACTGATAATTTGGATGAGAGGATTGAGTGAACCCTCAGTTAAGTTTGTAGATGACAACAAACTGGGAGGAAGTGTCAATCTGCCTCATGGTAGGAAGGCCCTACAGAGAGACCTGGATAAGCTGGATCAATGCGAGACCAGTTGTACAAGCTTTAACAAGACCAAGTGCCAGGTCCTGCATCTTGGTCACAATGGTTTGGGGCAGAGTGGCTGGCAACCAGCATGGAGGAAAAGGATCTGGTGCTGTTAGTTGGCAGTCAGCTAAACATGAGCCAGCAGTGTGCTCAGGTAGCCAAGAAGACCAATGGCATCTTAGCTGCCATCAGAAATAATGTAGTCAGCATGACCAGGGAGGTGATCATCCCCCTGTACTCAGCTCTAGTGAGGCCACACCTTGAGTACTTTGACTACTGTGTTCAGTTTTGAGCCGCTCACTATGAGAGAGATGTTGAGGCCCTGGAGCATATTGAGAGAAGGGCAATGAACTACTTTGTTCAATAACCACAAAAACACTTTCTCCCCTTTATGGTAGTGGAATATTCCCCCTCCTTCCCCCCACCCCCCACCCCCCACCATCACCACCGCCTTCTTGTGAAAGGAAAGCCAAGCATGAAAAAGCTCTGAGTGGTGAAGTCTGAGCAAAGTTTCCTGTGCACATGAAATGGCCAATAATTCTGTTTAAAATCTCATTTACTGGAAGGGAAGGCAACAGCCCATCCTTTACTACGGATTAACTTTAAGGAAGTGTATAAATATTTTATCTTTGATACTACAGCATTTTGCAGTGCATACTTTTTATATGTTTAAAAACATTTCCACTTTATTAAACTTTCCTCTACGAGGCAGATTGTCACTTCGCGTCAACAAAACCTGAACAGTCCACTCTTCTCTAAAATGTAAACAATCACAATCCAGGCAGAAATAGAGAAACAAAAGCTCTCCATCCCAAACTGCTTTAGGTGTATCAGGTCAATCTTAAATGTGATAAAACTAGCATAACTTCTGCAACTGTGAGACTGCATAACATAGACCTTTGGTCTCCAAAGCGGGGTGCATGCTTCCCAGGGACTGCACAAGATGTTGGAAGAAAAGATTAGCACTTCAGTAGTACATATGTATAATTTATAAACAAATAAAATTCACATGCTCAAAAATACATCCTCATAAGTTTTTACTGATAGAGATACATGATAAGAAATCTTCAGAGAGTGACAATACAGATAATCATGTGAATGATCAGACGTTCGTTTTATGGGCATAGAATTCCACAAAATATTGAAACATAAATATCCAGACAGAAAAGCAGATCTCATAATATCTAAAACAAAATAAGAAGATGCACTTCTTAAAACAATGGTCAGAATAAAAAATCACATTCCATCTCAAAATAATTTCCTCACTGTGCAAAACATGTTGAATCCTGAAGAGAAAAGAGATGGAATGTGCAGGGCAGATCTCATTAGCCAAAGAGAAATAAAAAAGACCCTTGTGAGTAGCTGAGAAGGATAAAAGGGAGGGGTGACTCTAAGACATGGGGAATTGATTTTCAAAAGAAGAAGGGAGAAAAAGGAGAGTGAGAGTGGGAGAGGTGGAATACAGAGACAGAGAAAACAACATATACACAGAGCAGTCATAAAAGACAGGGAAAGAAATGAAAGCAATGAGGAGAGGAAGGAGCTGGGAAAGCAAATAGAAGGGCAGGCAGAGGAAGGAGTAAGAAGGGTACATGAGAAAATATATTTTATAAGCAGTTTTGAAGCAGAACTATTCTCAATAGATAAGTTCTGCTTCAAGAGGGTTGTTTTCAGGGGCAAGTTTATCAGAATTTTAAAATATCTCAATTTTCCTTCACATATTTCTAATAAGGAATCATACAGACCAGATTTGGTAGGTGTAAATTTAAACCTTTCGATACTCTTCTGGATATCATATATTTATGACCTTGTTTTGTCTGTTACTTTGTTTGATGATGCACAAATGTACTTCCTCCTTAAGAAAGCCCAGTGTAGAAAGAAGGGAAACTTACAGAAAATTAATAGTACTCAGGTAGAGAATTTAGAGAAGCTCAAAAGTATAAAAAGACTGCAGGGCAGGCCAAATGGAGTGTAAAAGAAAAGAAGCTGCAGCTTTGGAATCATACTGGCTCTTGGTAGCCAATAGTAGTCAGGCATTAATTTCTATATTTTTTTAATTTTTATCACGAATAATGAGATTTTCTATGAACAAGGAGACTTCTTAAAGGTTTCAGTTTTCCCTTGAAAGAAGTGGAATGTTTCTGCTTACAGAGCAGACGTTCTCTGCTTTGATCCTTCTCTACTGTCACTCATTTCTGCCTAGAGCATTTTTTCCTGAACTTCAATGGCAATGAAGTTAAACTTGAGATGGAGAGAAAAAACAACAATCTACATTAGCTGAATGTGCATGTGCTTGTGTTTTTTATTACTATTGTTGTTAAGTATGTGCATCAGTCTCAAAGATGAAGAAAGTGCTAGACTCATGCCTGTCCACTGAAAGCTGGTGTTTGGTTATACAATCAGCCTAGTTCCATGCTAGGGCTGGGCACTTTGAGTATACTTATTTAGTTCTGTACAGATTTTCAGTCCAGTTGGGTGAGTTCAGTACTGCCTTCTGACTTTTTACCTGAATGCCCAGACCTAGTAAATTAATTTCAAGTTCATAAGGACATGAGACTCTACAGGGATTCTGAAGCTGCGAACAGAGGAAAATAATTAAATAACTAAAAAGCCCGACAGCTATGGCTCAGGAACAGAAATATGCAGTTGTGTGACAAGTCTATCTATCTATCTATCTATCTATCTGTCTATCTATCTATCTATCTATCTACCTATAGCTTGTGCATGCTGTTACTAAAGCCTTATGTCATCGTTTCATGATTTTTGTTATCGGTATTTCACATCATAACATCATGTAGTTCACTGGGAGTGAAAGAGTTAAAGCTCCAGTTCCATGGGTGGTCAGTATTTCCGGGTACCTGGTTCTCAGAAGAGAAAAACTACGTATCTCTGCAGACTTCACAGTTTAGTTTCCGTTTTCCGCTTAGAAGGAAAGATAAAACTGCTTGTGAGTCACAAGATTGCCCTTCTTCTCATCTCTGAGGTGTGTGCTCCCTAGCTGTCTCACCTGCAGCATTAGAGTAAGACCTTCAGTTTTGAACACTCTCTCTCATTCGTTTGATTTATTAGCTTCAATTCCAATTATACTGTATTGAATTGTGTTATCTCACTTTCCACTATCATATTTAGTATATTAGTTTTCTCCCTTAGCTCGTTGCCACTGTTTTGTTTTTTAGGCTCATCTCCCTACCTTTTCTCCTTTTTCCCTTCCCCCTCTCCTGGGGTGTAGGTCTCCGCTCCATTAGTCATGAAATTGGGCCAAACTGGGCTGAACCGTGACACATTATGAATTCCCTAGAAGATATGAATGTATAGGTATATATTTTAAGAGGTATTTATTGCAGCTGCAGTCTTCTCTGTATTCTATCAAGCACTTGAGATTAGCCTTTTCTATCTGCTGATCCATGTTGATGCATGTTTCTAAGTTCAGCCGGATTTAGTTTTGTTTTCCTTTTGGAGGTGTATAATGTCCCTGATCCTTGACCAAGCACGAGATCTCTAATTTCTGCTGAATTTCTGAAGTATAGGGACTACAAATTCTGGTTGAAATAGCATAGACAAAGTTTGGAAGTATTCCATACTTAGAACAGATCTGTGCTAGATTCAGGTGGTTGTTAGTAATGCAAAGAACGACTCCAGAAAGCTGCCTAAGATAGCTAAAAGCTCTGTTGTCTGTTACATGCTTACGCTCAAGCAGAGCAAATGGAAAAAGAGATATGCAGATGGATGGGAAAATCGCTTTTCTTAAATGTGTTGGGATCTAACCAAAATTGCCCAGCTGAAAAAGTCCCATAACATAGAGCATTTTCTTGGAAGCCCAGTTAAAAATAAGGAAAATAAATTACTGGAGTTGAGAGGCTGAGCAGAGGAGGCTTAACGCTTTCAAGAAGCTGAAGGATCAATAGAACTGATGTTCTGTAAGAGAACGTACCAAATTACTGCTCTTGTTTGGATCCCAAACTAGGTAGCTTGTACAAACCTATGTCACAGTACAGGGTCACTGGAACCTGCTCCAAGTTACAGTATAGGATTATATAAATGGCTACAGTCTCAGCTTCACTTTTGGCTGAAGAACTGAAAAGGGATAGAGGACTACAAATCCAATTTGGATTGGAATGTTTTTTTTTTTTTTTTCCCCCTGAGAGGAAAGAATGGGAAAATATTAAGCTTAAAATAGTTCATTTTGCTTAGCATGAAACACTCCATTTAGCTTATTTGTTTCAGATGTCCTTCAGAGAAGGAAATGTATGGCCACATACATAAAGCTAGTCACAGACAAATTATTTTATGAATAGTACAAGTATGTAGCCTGCTAATTTGTCTGCTCACTTGAATCTTTGTTCCAATTTCTTCCCCGTGGAATGACTATTTGCTTGGGAGGCATGGAAAAGTCTTGACAGAAAACACTGTGAACTTTTCCCTTCACTCATCCCACATTCTGTTAACAGACTAGCATGCTCAGAAGCCTAGCAGAGATTATATGTCTATTAAAAAACTGTTTAAAATCACCTTAGTACAAAAAGGGAACTGCTTTTAAGGTAGTGGCACCACAAACATTTCAGCCCCAGAAGAGTACAAGCTTCTGTCAAGACAGACAACCTTTCTTTCTCCTTTTTCTGTCCTTATCCTTTATCTGAGTTATATAATATTGAGGATCTCATAATAACTATGGATTTTCACTACCCCTTGCTCTTGCAGTATGTGACTAAAACTGTTCTCTTCCCATTAAAAATACAAGTAGGAAAAAAAAAGTCAGAAATCCAAGAAAGTAAATCTCAACTTAGAATGCTTCCAGAAATTGCTGAAATTTCACTGTTTGTTAAATCTGCTAAACGCTAGGGAGAAAAATCATCCAGTTTTAACCAAAGTATAAATAGAAAACAACAACAACAACAACAACAAATCTCCTATAGATTAGGTGGCAGTACTGCTGAAGGTGGGTAGGCACCTTGGAGGCATCAGTAGGAATGAACAACCAAATCTGTTCATCATGCTGGGGGAATTATCTATTGCAGTCTTATCAGATCTCCTGCTTATCTTCCCAAGTGCTTGCTAAAGGAGTCCAGGCTGTAAATAGAAAGAACACAGATCTGTGATAAAAGACAGGAAAAACAATTATAGACTGTTGTGGTTTGGTGATTTTTCTTTTGTGATCAGTATTCCACATCAGAACATCATGTGAACCAGTAGGAGTTAAAGAGTTAATGTTCTGGTTCCGTTTACTGCCCCTTATGGGCATGTGGAGTATCCTGATGGGAGGAGAGGTGCGGCTTC
>JACDJE010000971.1:10595-48020 GCA_016647715.1 Pavo muticus | reverse complement strand
GGTCCCTTCAAACCTCCGCAGTTCTGCTCCTCTGTGTTACTTCTGTTACTCTTTTTGCTCCGCTTGGTTCATTTTTCTCCTGCCCCGGAGTTAAAAATAAAAATAAAATAAAAAAAAAAGCAAAGGAGCAATCCACAGGCCTCGGAGCTGGGACCAGAAGCACTTTCATGCTGATCTCTCCCAGGCACCGTTCCTTTTCCAGCCACGCTCGTGCCTTCTCAACCTATAGGCTTGTGATTGTCCTGGGAAGAGATGGATCCCGACGTTACTCGGCTTCCCCCGCCAGAGAGAACTTGATCCCTTCCAACTAGCTTTGTCAAGCTCAGGTGTTTTTTTTGGGCCTGAGAAATTTACTTTACAGTTTTGGTTTTTGTACATGTTTTGTTTTGCATTCCTCTGGAAGAAAACTTCCAGATGCTGATTGCTTTTGAATGAGAAATTCCAATGAGGTGACAAGCCTGAGCTATCCTGGATTGTTCTTCCCCATGGTTTCAATGAGATCTCTCTGCTTCTTGGTGACAATACAAGCTAAAGTATTGGAGTAATGGCATAGTTGTAACTCATCACTTACTATACTACAATACACATTAGATTTTCTGTGTGGAGCAGACAGCACTGATCATCGTAAAGACAAAACTAGTATTTTGTCTATTTTTCTGCGACTAGCTGGATATAGATTACTCGAAAGAAAAACATGTGAAAGAATTAATGGAAAAAACACACCAAAGTACTTATAGGGACAGAAGGTCTAGCTGAAGCACTAAGAAGATATATGTTTTGAATTAATATTGTATTGATTGCCAGAAGTATTATCTAGTGGTGCAGATTTGTATTACAAGTAATCCTAAACTTCAGAGAAAAACCCCCAGGAAAGTTAAAAATGCGTTCTGTACCCAGGGAATACTGACAAATTGATTTCTATGAATTAGCAAAGTGAAATGTGTTTGTTGGAAATATCCAAATAATTTTCCAGGACGGTATCTCTGATAAAGCAAAATTTTATTCGCGATTGCAATGGCGGGCCCCTGCAAGCAGGAGCCCCACAGAAAACAGCATTACATCTTTTATGCCCTTTCACCCGACTCTTATCTCTTTCTCCCCTAGTTCCTCATTGGCTGAGTACTTTAGGTTCACAATCTTCTCGACGCTTCACTAGACACACAAACACTAAGTGAACATAAATCTTTCCTGGCCAAACATAAACCCCTGATTGTTTAATTAACTTCTGACACTTACTCACTCCACACTTGGCCATTGTTTTGGAAGTCTGCTCGTCCTTGCATAGAGATAAGCTTGGAAGGAGGATAGAAGGGAGTATCTTGGAGCCTGTCTGTGACATCCTGACCTTCCCACAGAGCGGGACAGTCCTGCTTTGTGTAAAAGGCCTTGGCTCCTTTGAAACTTGTTAAATATGTTTTACTTTTGCTAGCCTAAGGAACAACCTTACGATATGTTTTCCAGTTCAGAATACTATACCCACATTGTTTAGAACATTTAAAATCTATTGCAGCTTTGTAAGAAATCAAGTTTGTCACATAATTCAGCAACTATATTTCTAAAATATGTTACTAATACGTATATGATATTTCTACTTTTCACATCAGCTATTTCTAAGGACAAGCTACAGAATACAAACACATTATATTTGACTTCTTTAGATCAATTTCCCTTTTCAATATCCAATGCAGAAACAACATTCCATTCCCACAGGTTCAAATATTTATTGATATTGGTTGACAATTTTTCAGGGTGTCTTGAGGCATTCCTAATGTCTTGATTAGTGCTAAACTAATCAAGCAAGAGAAGTAGTCAGATTTCAACTAACAGAAATAATTCCAAGATTTGGTATTCAGGAAGACTCCCATCAGATAGAAGGCCTCACTTTGTAGCAGAAATAACCAAGGAATATCTAAGTTCCTGCACATGAAATGGTATTTATGTGCCCATGGACTCCTCAGTCAAGTGATCAGGTAGAGAACAAATCAAATATTAAAAAGACAGATTGGAAAGTTTTGTCAAGAAACACATTTGAAACAGGTAGAAGTTCTCCCTTTGGAATTATTGAGAATTCAAATAACCCGCAGAGTGAGGGAAGGAGTTAGTCCTTGTGAAATCTTGTACAGAAAAACATACACTATAAATTTAACTGGAAAAAGGCAATCAGACACAGATAGCCGGTGACCAAATACTTATTGAATGCCTCTTTTATTTGGCAAGAGTACTTTTTTTCCTCCATAGGTATGTGCAATTAAGAACTCCAGTGCACCTGGATGTACCCATACATTCATTTTTTAAACCAGGGGAACAGGTGTATCTCTGAACTGGGCAAGACAAACCTTTGGCCAAGAAGTGGAAAGGACCTTATCTGGTACTCCTAACAACAAATACCGCAGTATAAGTAAAGGGGATTGACTCAGGGGTTCATCATGCTAGAGTAAAAGCAGCTCTACATGGGAAATGTAAAGCTGAGAAGGTGGATTCCCTGAAACTAAACATCAAAAGAAATACACAAACAGCAGTTTGAATACCTGTTTTTTGAATACCTGTAATTACAAGGGGGAACGGTTTTAAACTGAGAGAGGGGAGGCTTAGGTTAGATATTAGGAGAAAGTTTTTCACGCAGAGGGTGGTGACGCACTGAAACAGATTGCCCATGGAGGTTGTGGATGCCCCATTCAAGCCTGGCATTCAAGGCCAGGCTGGATGTGACTCTGGGCAGCCTGGTCTGGTGGTTGGCGACCCCGCACATAGCAGGGGGGTTGAAACTAGATGATCACTGTGGTCTTTTTCAACCCAGGCCAGTCTATGATTCTATTTGGATTGGACTGTACTCGGGGAATATTATTCTCAGTTTTGTAACTCTGATTTTACTCATTCTATATTTTACTTATTTGTGTAACTATACATATTTCTTTTAAGAAAAAAAATGAAGGAACTAAGGGTGCGAGGCAGGGGGGTGTGATTCTTCTCCGTTGTCTCTGGATTATTAAGGAAACCAAGGAAAGCATATGGAAACCAGGAAACCCATGGAATCAGAACATTTCATAAAATTGTCCAGAAGACAGTTCAGATTTCTGGACTTGTGCTCATCTTCCAGGACATGCTGAGCAGGGAATTTAGCATCAAAATGAGGGGTTTGTACAGTAATTAACACTAGTTGTTGCTTGTATGTAGATCAAAGTGGTACGATTTCTTCAGATTTTGAAAAAGTTTAGAAGCAGACAAAAATATTGCATGAGGTTCAAAAAGACAATACTTGCCACAAGTTTGTAGAAATATTCAAATGGCTGACTTCCTGGTTTAAGTTTATAAATTATGAAAACCGTAGCAGCTGCATTTCAAGTAATGTTAGCTTTTGCCTGTTTGTGTGTAATATGGCAGAATATATCTATGTGTTGCTTGATGTTAATTCTCAAAACCTCAGAGAAAATGAGACTGATCTAACCTGTATTGTTAGATAAGTCTCAAAGGGTGTGGGGGGAAGATTGTCAGGCAAGTAAGAACCAAAAATTTGCATAACTCCATGTATGTGTATCCTCAGATATAGCAAATACATACTTTTATCTAGGTCAGGATGACCATCCTCAAAACTGCTAACGTGATGAAGTAGAGGAGCTCTTAATCAAAATCAAATGACTAAACTCGTCCTTGAAGATAGGAGCACCTTGAAAAACACATGCAGTTAATTAGCATGACTAGTTAGCCTGCAGGCACAGAGATTAGCCCTATCTTAAACTGACCAGTTTTGGGCCAGGTAGCAGTCAAGTGATAAAAATATGTATAAAAGAAGCATTGCAAAAATCCTGGGTGTGCTAGCTTTGTGCAACTTAGCAATAAATCAGTGTCTCATCTGTGTGTGAGATGGGCTCACTGCAAACTGGGAACAAACCAGCTTTTTGGATGGAGTATGAACTCTGCCTGTAAGCTCTCAGCTTTTCATTGTATTTTCTCCCCCAGTTCTGTTTAGGAGAGGAAGTAAGTGAGCAGAGTGGTGGTGCCAAGTTCTCTGCTGCTGTTAAACCACCATGCTCAGGTACCTTCTGTCCCCCTGCATGCAAACACAAGGAGGCCTGTAGTATGCATGTGCAAAGAACAGAATTGGAGCCCAGCACCTGAGCTGGTGCAGATGCAGATAATGCTCAGGGCCCAAAGCCGTGCACAAAAGGCATCTTCAGTTGCAGGGAGATCCTGAGCAAGAGCCTTGGGAGGGGGCTGCACAACAAAGCAAGCCTGGATAGTTCAGGGGGTAGCACAAACCCCAAAACAAGTGATCAATCAAGTCAAGTGCTATACAAGGAAAATATAAGTTTGAAAGAGCCACTAGAGGCAGATCTTGCCTGCTGGATCCCCTAAGGGAAGTTGGGGCCTGGTGGGAAGCAGGGAGGGAAATGGAAATTACCTACTCTGAGGCTTTGGATTAAGAGACTCAAAAGCAGATGGGAGGATTTGAAAGCATGCAGGAATCCATACATGCAGAAGTATGGAGCAAAGTCAGCTCGTGTTTTGGACGAGGGTGGAAAAAATACAGCCCCAGTGATGCAGCACAGCTCACCAGCCTCCTCAACTCACTTCCTTCTTTTCTGAGCTCCAAGCCCTTCCTGTGTCTCTCGGTGTGCAGTCCGGGCTGCAACACACTAGACAACAGCTCTCCCCATCAGTCTGACTCAGCAAACCCGTTGTGCTGGGCAGGAAGTGGAGCCAGGACCAGGATCCCACCAGGGTAAAAGCAGTTCTGGTTTAGAACCACTCTTTGCTGCTTTCCTCTCCTCTCTCGGCCCTGCTGGCAGGAGAGCATGTTGGAGACAATCCCACAAAGCGTCAGAATGGGTAAAAGCATATAGAGCACAAAGAGGAAAGAAAGAAACGGGGGGGGGAAACCAGCCTGAAGAAAAACTAGCTACAGTCAGTACAGCATGATGAAAATAAATCCATCCTCTTGAGTAAAACGAATATACGAAGAGGGAATGCCACAGGGCATGGGGACATCAGGTGCTGCTGCAGGGACCAAGGCTTGTATCCTGCATGCAGGCCATCTGACCTGTTTCCACATAAAACCAGGAAGAAAAGGTGTAAGGTTGGGAAAACTTATGTTCAAATAGACTTGCTTAATTATCTTTATCCCAAAAGGGTAACTACCCCCTGTGGAATGCTATAACGGGACAGAAAGTTCTGCAATAATAGCAGGGTGGAAAAGTCTTTGGCTACAGCAAATTAGAACAAGCCCAAATGCAGCAACGGCAGACATGAAGGAAAAGAGCTGCTTACCTTTGGAATGCAGGGATCTCCAGAGAGATACCCTCGCCCCCACTGCCAACCATACAAAGAGAACCATATCCTGGGAAAGGGTGGATCCTGGCTTTCACCCCTTTGTCTCGCTCCAATTTATGGGAGGGAGATGAGGTTCTTTTAATGTATGTATACCCGACGTGAAATTAAGAAGCAACGGTTCAAATGTTGGTCCAACCAGGTTTATTACAAATCCTAATTAGGGAGATGGGGAAGTGGAGGATGAACACTATTACTAATTAAAGGTGATGGGGAAGGGAAGGCGGGCGATAGAAAAGATAGGAAAGAAGCAAGAATTGCGTAAAGCGGGGATAGTCACCACCAGGATCCAGCAGAGGTCCCGTTGTCCGATGGTCCGGGGCAGAGGCTCAGGGGAGGAGGGCACCAGCAGCGTGGCCGGTCTCAGGCAGCAAGACGGTGCAGGTACCGGGTAGGTCCGGGGAGAAGCCGCGGTGCAAGTCCGGAAGAAAGCAGCAGGTCTCCGGTAGCAGGCCCAGGAGAGTCCGTCAGCATGCAGGCATTCCGTAGGGAGGAATCTGATGGCAGACACCTTCCTTCTTCGGGAGAGAGCAGCAGCAGCAGCATGGCCGGCCTTAGGAAGCAAGCAGGTAGAGCGCAGAGCAAGTCCAGGAGAGAGGCGGGTCATGAGGCTTCTGTTGTCAGGAACCCTCCTTGGTCTTCAAGAGGAATTCTGTTGTCAGAAAACCTAAAAACCATGGTTGTTGTCCCTTTTTTATCCTTCTTCTTCTGCCTACGTGACATTCCTGGGCGCTTAGGTAAGAGTCATGTGCAGCACCTCCTGAGAGGGCCATCTCCTTCGAGATAAGCCCACACAAAAGAGTGCTTCCCGGCCATTAATCTGCAGCTTATCTCTCTTTCGTTGCCCCTGGCCTTGTCCATCTGTGCCCCTCAGACAAAAGATTTCTCAACCTTTGCCCAGGACTTGCCTGGACTTCTCCATCAGTGTTCCTCAGCAAGCTTTGAGGCAATGGTATAAAAATAATAATCTCTTACACCCTTCCAGTCACTAAGGTATATTGTATGCACCTGAGCTCCCCTGGGTTGGCCCTGCCTTCCCACCAGGTGCTCCATCACCATTTCAGGCCATGACTTAGCATTTCCACTACACCCTGTCATTTCCTTTTTTAAACATACTTTGTAATCTGGATCCAGAGTTTGTTGTTTTGCCCAACTATCATTGTATCCTGTTTGACAAAATCCATCATTCTTCGTTCTGTCAAGCAAACAAGATTTACAGGCAGATGCTAAGCTAGCATATGTTGCCGTATACCTGCAAGATAAGTTTGTTTAACTAGTTCTTCTCAGACCTTATTTTGCAAGGACATTCTATCTTTTCTTCTTTCATCTCAGTAAGCTAGGGCTCAGGAACCAAGAGTGTCCCTCTGGAGCCTTCCAGCTCAGGACTCTCCTCTTTTGCAGAGCCCAGTTATTTTTTGGGTTGTCAGCCACGAGAGCAACTGGTCAGGGAGGACATTGCTTGCTGTGGGTCTTGATGGCTTTCTCCCTCTCTGGAACAAGAAGATGGGTCAGGTCTGCTTTTCTTCCCCTCTTTTCATGACCTTCCAAATCTGTGCTCTGCACAGGCAATAAAGGGCACCTACCATGGGTGCAGAGTAGTCTGCTCCCAGCTTTGTTGCAGGCAACTGTGCTCCTTGAATCATGTCATAGGTTTGCCCTCTTTTCTCTTTCACACTCTAAGATTTCTTTTGCACTCATCCACCCTCACCTTGTGAAGCTCACTAGTGCTGCTGCACATAGGTACACTGTAACCCTTTGGGAGATGCTGTCCCACTGAAAAAAACTCATTAGAGCAGGAGAGCCTGTGGATCTGTTTAACCAATTGCTGCTTTTACTGACATGAACAAGACCCAACCCTGCATCAGTCACTGAGCACTAACCCAAGCACTCCTTCCCAGATCAGAACATGCCCCTCTAGGTGGAAACGTGGGAGCAAACTCCTCCCCTCCCACTGTAAGGGTGGAGCAAGTCCAAGACTGACACATGAGACTGAACATGCTCAAGTCCATGGGGCTGGATGACATACATTCTGAGGTCCTACGGGAGCAGGTTGAGGTGATTGCTTAGTTGTTCTCCATCATAATTAAAAAGTCATGGCTGTCAGACAAAGTCCCCAGAGACTTAAAAAAGGGAAACATCACTGCCATTTACAAGAAAGGAAGGAAGGAGGACCTGGGCAACTACAGGCCACTGAGCCTCACCTGTGTGCCTGTGAAGATCATGGAACTGATCCTGGAAGATATGTTAAGGCACTTGTGGGACAAGCAGGTGATCTGAGACAGCCAGGATGGCTTCACTGAGGGAAGGTCGTGTTTGAACAATATGGTAGCCATCTATGATGGAGTGGTTTTGGTGGACAGAGGGAAAGCAATTGGTGTCATTTACCAGGACTTGTGCAAGGCCTTTGACATGGTCCCCCACCACATCCTTGTCTCTAAACTGGAGAGATTTGGCTTTGAAGGGTGGACTATTCAGTGGATAAGGAACTGGTTAAAGGTCACAGCCAGAGGGTGGTGGTCAATGTCTCCATGTCCAGGTGGAAGCTGGTAACTAGCAGTGACCCCCAGGGTTCTGTCTTGGGTCAGGTACTCTTTAACGTATCAGTGATATGGATGATGGGATCAAGTGCACCCTCAGCAAGTTTGCTGGTGACACCAAGCTAAGCAGTACGTTTGATACAGCAGAAAGGAGGAATGCCATCCAGAGGGGCATAAACTCGAAAGGTGGACCCATGTGAACCTAAATGGGGTTCAACAAAGCAATGTACAAGGTTTTGCACTTGGATTGAAGTAATCCAAGATATGCATCCAGACTGGGAGAAGTCCTTGAGAGTAGCGCTGCTGAGGACTTAGGGGTCCTAGTAAATGAAAGACTAAACATGAGCCACTGCTGGCTCATCAGAACAGGGGTGGCCAGCAGGGTGAGGCAGGTGACTGTCCCTCTCTACTCTGCCCTTGTGAGGCCCTCTCAGGAGTATTGTCTCCAGGCCTGGGGCCTCCTGCACAGGAAAGATGTCCAGGTTTTGGAGAGGATTTAGAGGAGGGCCATGAAGATGATCAGAAGGCTGGAACCTATATGAAGATGATAGGCTGAAGGAGCTTGGTTTGTTCAGCCTAGAAAAGAGAAGACTGCGTGGAGATCTCATGGTGGCCTTCCAGTATTTAAAAGTTTAGAAATATGACGGAAATCAACTTTTTTAGATAGTGATAGGACAAGGGGGAGCGGTGAGGTGCTGGAACAGGCTGTCCAGAGAGGTTTTGGTTGCCCCATCCCTGAAGGTGTTCCAAGGCCAGGTTGGATGAGGCCCTGGGCACCTGATCTAGTGCCTTATTTAGCAACCCTGCCTGTGGCAGGGAGTTTGGAACTCAAAGGTCCTTGAGGTCCCTTCCAGTCTGTGATTTCTAATCTATGACTGCCATAGGGCAGGCTGTCGTCTGTTCACCTGCAGGCATAAGCCTTGTACTGGTAGCCTTTGTTGCCATGTTGTTTCTCCTAGACGTGCTCAGTGCTGGCAACTCCTCCTTCCAGATGCTTCCTTCCCTCGCTGCCTGCCCTGATTCAGGGCAGTAGCCCAGAAGAGCTCGAAGACAACTCTTCACATATCAAGCCTCCCCAGCACTTCCCTATTCTGGCGGGAGCCTGGATGACAGTCCAATTAGAAAAGCAAGCTGAGGCTGGGACCAAGGAGTCCCTCACTGGTGTGCAGCTCTCCAACAGCTTCCCTTGCACAAAGTGCTGGCCTCAGCCCTATGCACTATAACCCAATGGAAATGGTCAAAACAGCTGCTTTTGGACAGGGTGTCTTTATTACTCAGAAAGTGGGGTCTTCCAGGGAACCCCAGCCCTGCTGGCACAGGTAACCTGAGCACTAGATGGCTATGGGGAACCCCGAGAACTGCGGGTATCTGGAGAAGAGACGCTGTCCATGGGAGAGCTGCTGGGACACGTGGGCCAAAGTGAAGGGTCTGTGCTGATTTTGCTGCACAGGTAGTCAAACTCTGCTTCAAAGGAGCAGGGGAATGGGCTGGATCCACTGTAGAGATTCTTGTTTTCTCGGGCAAGTACATCCTCTTTTGTTGCCTCTCCCAACTCCGCTCTGCCTTTGTCTCCAGTTTGGTCTCTCTCCCAGTCACTGTCAGGATGAGCTTGTCCTGGAGCTGTCTCTTCTCTCTTGCGCACTCTGTGCGAATGAGTTTCAGAAAGCACTACTCACTGATGGGAATTAAGAGGACACTTAAACATTAACTTAAACATTAATCCTAGCAGCGTACTGCCAGCAGCTGATTCTGTCGTCCAGGATCCTGTCACCACAAATGCTTCATTGCCAAATGCAGCGATAAGGTATTTTGTAGAAAAGCCAACTCACGGATATTTTTGCCACATCCATGACGCAGCAATACAGGTCATCACCAGCCCAGACAGCAGCACAGCTAAAAGCAGTGCAATCACTGGGATGTAGTGCATTTGTAGGAACTCGTGAACCACAGCCCTTGCATTTTTCCCAGCATCCATCCCTGAAAGAAATGAGATAAATGCTGCATGTTACCACCACCTGCGCTACAGATAATCTCACAGAGTGCTTCATGGACCCAATGGATTTTATTTTTCTTCGGTGAGTACCTCTGTCTCTAGTGTCTAAGCACCAGAGGACAAGGAGGATTGCTTCCACTTCTCGTTGGGTAGGGAGAGGCTGCACCAGCACTGCCCATGTATTCCTCTGGTCTGAGGGCTGGGGCTCTGCCCTGGGGTCTGGGCTTTGTCTGTGGGGAGCACCGCAGAGCAGAAGCCCTTGCACTTTCCCCAGTGCATGTGTCCTGAGCTCTCCCCTGGGACATACCCCAGGCTGAAGGTCGGCCTCCACCCAGCACAGGGCACAGCTGGAGCCAGCCCAGGGGAGAAACACCCCCACAGGCTCCTGCCACACAGAGTCCAGCTCATCCCCCTTGGGTGGCTTTGTTCTCAAAACACGTCCCACATCCCACGCTCACAACTCTCTGGGAACTGGGAGTGGTGGGGAGTGAGCAGTGTCACAGAAGTCTGCAAGTATCTTCTCAGGCATGCTGCTGGAAAGTCTCTCCACACCCCATTGAGGACAGACATTTTCAGAGAGCTACTCCTGGCTTCTTTTACAACATGTGTTCTGTGCTCACACGCTCAGGTTTGGCTGCTGACCTGATGTGCAAGAGCAGGCAACAAGAGCCTGCTGGCACACAGTGATTCTAGTTGGTGACACTGGATGACCATGGGCACAGAAATTACCTGGCATGCCAGCTGTTTGCTCTGCCTGTGTTTCTTTCTTGAAGACACGCCGCATGTGACCGCTGCCTTCCTGCAGTGCTTCCTTCTGCACAGTCGGTCGGTCGGTCCCTTCAGAAAGAAGGCAGGACAGTAGGGTTGGATGCAATGGGTCTTCATTAGGAACTGAGCTGCTCCGATCCCAACCAGCACATGCCTGCAGCCCAGGCTGAGTCTGCTGGTCCCAGCCCCCCAAATCCACCTGTGACCCCCTCCATTGCCCAAGGGCACTCTGCCCTCCTGGGAATTGGAGGGTGCTGGCCCTCTCATGCCTCCTGAGGAATCAGCTCCTATGTGAGGCCCTCACACGCTATGCTGTGAGCATCACCAACCATCACGTTCCACCCATCACAGCCAGGCATCTGCAGGCTGAAATTCAAGCTCCAGTAGAAACATCGCCAGAATCAGCATCTCCACCTGGTTTCCAGCATTAGGAAAGGCAGCCATCACTGCTTGAGATGGCCCCCATGCCCTGAACTTGCCCAGCTGCAAGGAGGGCTATGCATGAATGAAAACGTAGCACTTGCCAGTTCCTGCCATCTAGGTGCCCATGTCTGCACAAAGCAGCTCTGACAAGTAATGGCAATGCTGGTGTAGCAGCTGCCCCTAGGTCTTGGCTTGATGCAGAAGTGGGAGCAGACCATCTCTGGTGCTTGCCAGCGCCTGCAAGGTGTTACACTGAACATCACTGCAGCAAGGCTCTGAGCAATCCCTTCCTGCTGTGCAGGCTACAGCTTGCCCACACATGTATGTCAGACCTCAGCTTCCCAAGTCTCACAGTGAACACACTGAAGTATACCCACCGCATGCTGCCTTTTCCATTTCCTTCAGGAGTTCCTTTAGCACAGGAGATGACCTCTGTGAGTATTTTCCTCTTCTAGATGTATCCTTTCCTGCTTCCAGACCTAACAGAATATATGAAGTTAAATCTCCTGTGCATGAAGTTTTGAAGACCAGCGGTGAGTCAGTGAATTCGGTAAAGATAAACTACTCACCCCTGGGATTCCAGCTGGGCTCCAGCACAGGAAAGAGCTGAGGACTTGGCAAGGCCTTCCTTGGGGGCACTTCTGCAATCGAAGACCCATGAAAAGTTTCCATCATACGCAATGGCATAACTGCATTGCAGAGCATACCAGGGGATTGTGCAATGAAACGACATACACCATGTAGGACTACAGTCTCACATCTGCCGAGAGACCTGGCTGACATCTGGCCTTTGAGCTATCAAAGGATCTAAAAAGCCACAACATACCCATGTGATATGACCGACTCCCATGTGTCCTGGATCGCAGGGGGGAAGCTGGATCACCTTCACCTCCAGTCACACCTGCAAACAAACACAGCACAGAGCGACTCTACTTAGGCGTTCTTCCAGTCAGAATGACAGAGGATGCAATTAAAACGGGACTCCTTCATGACACCATTTTCTCCCTTCCACACAGGAGCATCTTCGAAACAGTGCCTGCAGTGCCTGCAGTGGCACCACGATTGTACAAAACTAACCACGTGTGGAGCTGCCCTGAGGAAAGCCCTCTTGGAGCTCAACCCAGCTTTAAACTCAAGTGAACCGCGCCTGCTGGCTCTGCAGAAGGCACTCGAAACAGCTCAGAGCTGGAGCGGCCGGCAAAGACAGCTTTGCAAGGCAAAGCATGCCATGCACACCACTCATCCTGACCCACAGCCTCCCTTCTCTTCTGCAAAGGAAGTACCAAGACACATTTCACTTGGAAAGAACATTAAAACCTAAATGCTCGCCCCTTTTAGAGATCTACCTATGGGACTGCACTGAGTCTCATGGATCTGATTAAACTGAGACTTTGACAAGCCACTGCCTGTGGACACAGCTGTAATGGAGGGCAGATGAGAAATGTTCCCACTGCATGTTGTGATCTCCCTTAATAACCAGGAGTGGCTGGAAGGGGATCCGGTAATATGGGATGCAGGCGTCGGATGAAAGATCCAGAGGTGCAGAGGGGCCAGGTGACCTGTCGGCTTTTGAAAGCTGCTGAAGCAGCATTCAAAATAGTCTTTCCAGGCCACGTGAAAGAACACTCAGGAACCTCACAGAAGAACATTCATCCCCTTGGGGCTTCATTACTGGGAGACCTCTGATGCACAAAGGCAAAGCCAACATGACACTGGGAGCATGTAGCACCCACGAAATCATAAACACCCATGCTTCTCACAGAGAAGAACCCACTGGCCAATGAAAAGCTGAACCCTTGCTGAACCATCACAAGCAAATATGGACAAATATCAAGAAAATGAAGACTAGTGACTTACCTCCGGCATCCATACCAGGCTCAGGGACAGGATTCCGCTCTGCGGATTGACCAAGAGGGCCTGCAGGCACAAGTGTGATCAGACACAGGTGAGGAGAGCTTCCACTGCATACTGGGGCCTACATTTCCTGAGTGACCTGCAGGGTCTGGCAGCGGGCCAGGGAATGACATGGCCCAAATACGAAGGTCTGGGTGCTCTCAGCTGAAGAGGGGCAGGGGTAAGCTTCCCACTGATATGTGTCAGCTCTCCAAGTGACAAAATACTTATGACTTATCTGTGCATGCCCTTCAAGGTATAAGCAGATCAGGAAGACCTTGAGAGGATCTTCAGTAAAATTATGAACAGTTAGGGCATGAATTTTTCTGCCTTTGAGGAAACATACACTCACAACTTACCTCTGGGTTTCCCCTGAGGCACAAAATCTGGATCCAGACGATCATCTGGATGGGGAACACCAAAGTCATCATCTGGAATCAAGAAGAACAGATGAGAGTAGTTCCCATTGCATGTTGCGATCTTCTCCCTTAGTAGCCGGAGGTGGGTCAGGTAACGGGATGAGAGAAAGACTCAGGTCGTGATTTCCAAAGTTGCAGAGCAGCCAGGAGGACGTGTTGGCTGGCACCTGGCAGCTTACAAAATACTCTCTCCAGGCCACGTGCAACTTGCCTTGTGGGCCGCACAGAAGAAGATGCAGCCCCTCGGGGCTTTCTTACTGGGAGGTCTCTGACGTACACAAAGGAAGGTCACACTGAATCACTGGAGGAAACCATGCCCATCTCTTCCTCTGGGCTGTGGGCTGGGGCTGTGTTGAAAACTGGGATTCGACTACAGGGAGTACCACGAGGCTGGGTCAGAAACGCTCACGCTTTTCCCAGCACGCATCTTCTGAACTTCCCCCCAGGACATCTCCCGGGATGAAGGCTGTGCTCCAGCCAGCTAGCGGCCAAGTCACGGCCCGACATGCCTGGAACAAGCCCTGGGGAGCAGCACCGCCACGGTCTCCTCCCTGGCCCCTGACGTGCTACCTGTCACCATCTGCCTAACGTGCCCACCATGGAAAGCTGGCCCCAGGGAACTGTGCTGTGGGGCCATGGGGATACAGCCTGACTTTTTGCCCCCAGTGCTGCTCAGTTTTGGCCCCGTCTCTGCCCACCCACCTGTTCCCGGTGCTCGCCGTGGAGCAGCAAAGCTCTCCCGGGAACACACAGTGCTAAGTAGGAGGACGACGACGAGACGGACAGGGGCCATGGCCTCCCACACTCGTGCCGTGCTGCCACCACAGCTGCTGCAGCCACAGCAAGCGCTGCTGTCGGGGAAGGCACAGAGTGATCCTGTAGCATGGGACAGATGTCACAGACGGGCCTTGTGACTTCATGGCACAGCACAGCAAGGTGGGGCATTGTGACCTCATGGCCTCGTGATGCTGGGTGGAGGCTCCCCATGGGCCGATACTCTTGTGATGCGCTACACCAGGGCTGCTTGGGATCGGTGCTTGGGGCCTCCCCTTGTGGGGTGAGCAGGGGGCTGTTTGGGTGGAACCGTGGCAGTGAAGCTGCAGTGCAGCCGCCCCCCCCCGGTGAGCACATCCTTTTGGGCAGCTCATGAGGGCGAGGGTCCTCCCAGGGTAGACGCAGAGCTCTGTCCCTTGCTGTGGGCAGCATCACGGTGGGGGACGATTCCCTGACACCTAGAGAAAACCACAGCTGAGATTTTTCACAGTTACATCACAGAATCACAGCACCATAGAATGGCTTGGGTTGGAAGGGACATTAAAGAATTGGTACGTCCAACCCCACTGCTGTGCACAGGGATGCCACCCACTGGGCCAGGCTGCCCAGGACTCCACCCAACCAGGCCTTGAACACCTCCATGGACGGAGCATCCACAACTTTGCTTGGCAAACTTTTAGAGTGCCTTGACAACCCCAAGAAGGAATTTTTTCTTGCTCAGTGGGCCCATGACATCTCAGATGCAGTATAGAAACAGGGTCTGGATCAAGGACGCTATTGCACCGGATATCCATGAATGTGAAACTTGCCCTGCAAACCAAGCAGATCAAGCCTCACTAGCAAGGAGGATGATGGCTGAAATATAAATATGGGGAGGTAGGTTATATGACCTTCCCACAGACCTGGCAAGTTATGTGTCATGTGCTTACATGTTTTTTCAATAGACCAGATTGACTTTCCTTTGTCCTCATTTATTTGCAGTTTTTCAGACTCACAGCTCAAGATGAGTGTCTCCTATGAGGAACTTTCGATCCCATCATTTTTATCAGTTGCCATAACCCCAGCGGTTACACAACTTGAGGGCTTATAGCTCTCTACATCTCCCTGAAGGGAGGTTGTGACAAGTGGAAGCTGGCGTCTTCTCCTGTGTAACTAGCAATAGGATGAGATGGGATGGCCTCAAGTTGCACCAGGGAAGGTTCAGGATGGATATTAGGAAGAATTTATTCTCTGAAAGAGTGGTCAGGCACTGGAATGGGCTGCCCGGCAAAGTAGCTGAGTCACCATCCACAGAGGTGTTCAAGAAATGTTTAAATGTTGGGACATGGTTTAGTGGGGAAACGGTGGTGGTAGGTAGACGGTTGGACTGGATGATCTTTAAGGTCCTTTCCTGCCTTGGCGATTCTGATTCCCTCTTGTGCCGTGACTGCTACCTGGGGGCAGAGGCCAATCCCCATTTGCCACAGCCTCCTCTCAAGGAGCTGTAGAGAGCAGTAAGATCTCCCCTGAGCCTCACCTTCTCCCGATCTTCTGGTCCTGCTGTCCACCTGCCGCCAATATTGCCCACTAAACCATGTACCTTAGTACCACATCTAAATGTTTCTTGAATAGCTCCATGGATGGATTCCTGAGGGTCACCATTGGTCTCTGCCTTCACAATGAATGACAGTGGTTGATGGCAACCACTGAGGTTAACTGTCCGGCTAATTCATTATCCACTGAATGGTCCATCTGTCAAATCCACGTTAGTCCAGATAGATGACATCAGAAGCTCGGGCCTGAGCCTTATCCACTAATGCTGTAATGCCATCATAGAAGAACAACAAATCGGTCATGCATGATTTGCCCTTAGTGAAGTAAGGGCTGTCACCAATCACCTCTGTTTTCAGCTTGCTTTAGTATAGTTTCCTGAAGATTTGGTGATTCTGATTTTCTCTGTCCTGCCACTGCTGAGCAGAGTGAGGCAATTTGAGAGAGGAGGAGGAGTGGAAACAGGTACCAGCTCGGAGAAGTAGGCAACTCCCATCCCAACCATCCTTGGTTCCTCAGGTGCCTCTGCAAAATAGGTTTGAGGCCCTGGAACTCGAGGGAGAGGTGAGTGAGGGTGCAGTGGGAGGTAGACCCATGAGGTTGCCTCGGGTGAAGCGGTCAACTCCATGCCTTAAGACTGCCTCTACCCAGAAGGAAAGAAGGGTGGTTGTCATAGGCGACTCCCTTCTGAGAGGAACGGAAGGCCCTATATGTCAGCCTGACCCTCCCGTAGGGAAGTATGCTGACCCAAGGGCACGGGTCAGGGATATTTCTAGAAATCTTCTGGTCTGATTAGCCCCTCTGATTATTACTCCCTATTGATAGTTCAGGCTGGCAGTGATGAAATCACTGAGAAAAGCCTGAGGACTATCAAGAAAGACTTCAGAGGACTGGGGTGGGTAGTTGATGGAGAGGGCGTGCAGGTGTTTTCTTCTTCTATGCCTTCATTGCCAGAGAGGATCAAAAAACCCACCTTGTAAATAAATGGCTTAGAGGTTGGTGCAAACGCAGGAATTTTGGTTTTTTTGACCATGGGGCAATTTACTCGGCACCTGGCATGATGTCTGCAGATGGAACTTGCCTGTCTCCAAGGGGTGAGAGGATCCTAGCCGAGGAACTGGCGGGACTCATTAAAAGGTCTTTAAATGAGGTATGAAGGGGGAAGGGGACAAAATGAGGGCCAATGGGGTTGAGCGGGTAATTCGAGGGTTCATACCAAACTTGGTGGGTGAAGAGGGTGGAGTACAAAGGGATGGAGAAGAGCAGGGGGATGCTGTTGTTCTAGGGGATCCTAGATCCTCTAGAAAGGCAGTGAGACAGAAAGCCCAGCTGAAGTGCCTTTATAACAATGCACACAGCCTGGGAAATAAGCAGGAGGAGGTGGAAACCGTGATGCACTTGGAAAATTATGACCCTGTTGCTATCACAGAAACATGGTGGGATGACTCCCAAAACTGGAATACCATCACTGAGGGGTACTGGCTCTCTAGAAGGGATAGGGCAAGGTAGGAAGGGTGGGGAATTTGCCCTCTGTGTCAAAGAGGAGCAACTCTCATCCTGGTGTGGGACTTCAACCATCCATGTATCTGTTGGAAAAACCACACGCCGAGCTGCAAGAGATCCAGGAGACTCCTGGAATCCATTGATGATAACTTTCTAGCTCAGCTCTGGACAGACTGACCGGAGGTGAAGTGTTGCTAGACCTGCTGCTCATCAATGCAGAGGAGATCATTAAAAGCGTTAAGGTTGGTGGCAGCCTGGGCTGCAGTGACCATGCCCTGGTTGCGTTCCTGATCTCAAGGAATGTGGGCCTAGCAAAGAGTGGGGTCAGGACCCTGAACTTTGGAAGAGCAAACTTTCAAGGAATTGTTGGCCGAGATCTCCTGGGATGCTGTCCTTAAAGACTAAGATGTTGAGGAAAGCTGGCTACTCTTCAAGGATGCCTTTCCGAGAGCACAAGAGCTCTCTGTCCCTCTGTATAAGAGAATGGGCAGAGGAGGCAGGAAAACCGGCATGGCTCAGCAAGGACCTGCTGGGCTAACTGAGGGCAAAGAAAGGTACATACAAGCTCTGGAAACAACGGCATGTCACCTGGGAAGAATACAGGGATGCCATCCGGACTTGCAGACATGGGATCAGGAAAGCCAAGGCACAGGCAGAACTGAACTTGGTGAGGGATGTGAAAAACAATATGAAGACATTCTACAAGCACATTGGCCAGAAGAGACAGGCCAAAGCGAGTGTACCTTCTTTGGTAAATGTAAAAGGAGAACTGGCTTAAACGGATGAGGAGGAGGCTGAGGTACTGAATGAGTTCTTTGCCTCAGTCTTCACTGGCAGCCAGGATTCTAATATTTCTCACATCCCTGAACCCTGCATCCCTAAAACCGTAGTTGGGGAGCGGGGGAGTAAATCCCCCCCACTGTAAGGGCAGAGCAAGACTGAGACCGCCTCATGAGACTGAATGCATACAAGTCTATGGGGCTGGATGACATGCATCCCAGGGTTCTGAAGGAGCTGGCTGAGGTGGTTGCTGAGTGGCTCTCCATCATATTTGAAAAGTTGTGGCTGTCAGGTGAGGTCTCAGGTGACTGGGAAAAGGGTCACGTCACTCCCATTTATAAGAAAGGGAGCAAGGAGGACCTGGGGAACTACAGGCCGGTGAGTCTCACCTCTGTGTCTGGGAAGATCATGGAACAGATCCTCCTAGATGACATGCTTGATCACCTGAGGAATGAGCGTGTGATCCGAGACAGCCAGCACAGCTTCACCAGGGGAAGGTCATGCCTAACCAATCTGGTGGCCTTCTATGATGGAGTGACGNTGCTGAGTGGCTCTCCATCATATTTGAAAAGTTGTGGCTGTCAGGTGAGGTCTCAGGTGACTGGGAAAAGGGTCACGTCACTCCCATTTATAAGAAAGGGAGCAAGGAGGACCTGGGGAACTACAGGCCGGTGAGTCTCACCTCTGTGTCTGGGAAGATCATGGAACAGATCCTCCTAGATGACATGCTTGATCACCTGAGGAATGAGCGTGTGATCCGAGACAGCCAGCACAGCTTCACCAGGGGAAGGTCATGCCTAACCAATCTGGTGGCCTTCTATGATGGAGTGACGGCACTGGGGGACAAAGGGAAGGCGACTGATGTCATTTACCTGGACTTGAGCAAGGCCTTTGACATGGTCACCCACCACATCCTTATCTCTGAATTGGAGAGATGTGGATTTGAAGGGTGGACCACTTGTTGGAATTGGTTAGAAGGCTGCAGACAGAGGGTGGTGATCAATGGTTCTATGTCCGGGTGGAGGCCGGTAATGAGCGGTGTCCCCCAGGGGTCTGTTACATCAATGATGGAATTGAGTGCACCCTCAGCAAGTTTGTAGATGACACCAAGCTGAGCATTGCAGCTGAGCATGGGAGGGAAGGGAAGCCATCCAGAGGGATCTGGACAGGCTGGAGAAGTGGGCCCATGAAAACCTAATGAGGTTCAATAACGCCAAGTGCAAGGTGTTGCACTTGGTCTGGGACAATCCCAGGTATTTATACAGACGGGGGAAGAACTCCTTGAGACCAGCTCTGCGGAGAAGGACTTGGCGGTCCTGGTGGACGAGAAGCTGGACATGAGCCAGCAGTGCGCGCTTGCAGACCGGAAGGCCAACTGTGTTCTGGGCTGCATTAAAAAAGGGGTGGCCAGCAGGGGAAGGAAGATGACTGTCCCCCTCTACTCGGCTGTTATGAGGCCCCATCTGGAGTACTGAGTCCAGGTCTGGGATCCCCAGCACAAGAAAGATGCAGAGCTCTTACAACAGGTCCAGAGGAGGACCACTAAGATGATCAGAGGGCTGAAGCACCTCTCCTGTGACAAAAGGTTGAGGGAACAGAATCACAGAATTGTACCAGTTGGAAGGCACCTCCAGACATCATCGAGTCCAACCCCCCTGCCACAGCAGGCTCCCTAGACCAGGTTGCGCAGGTAGGCCTCCAGGCTGGTCCTGAACATCTCCAGAGAAGGAGACTCCATGACCTCTCTGGGCAGCCTGTTCCAGTGCTTTGTCACTCTTACCGTGAAGAAGTTCTTATGCACATTTGTGCAGAACTTCCTATGCTTCAGTTTGTGGCCGCTTCCCCTTGTCCTATTGCCGTGCACCGCTCCAGAGTCTGGCCTCATCCCTTGGCCTCCAGCACCTTTGGTATTTATAGACATTGATCAGATCCCCTCTCAGTCTTCTTTTCTCAAGACTGAACAGACCCAGGTTGCTCAGCCTTTCCTCATAGGAGAGGTGCTCCAGGCCCTTTATCATCTTCGTGGCCCTCTGCTGGACTCTTTCCAGGAGATCCCTGTCTTTTTTTTGCACTGACGAGCCCAGAACTGGACACAATACTCCAGGTGAGGCCTCACCAGGGCAGAGTGTCATCTTCCAAGATGCTTGTAAGGATCAACAGATCATGTACTGTGTTGTACTTCCAGACAGCTCAAATGGGAAAGCATGTAGAACTGATCAGATTTTATAAAGAAGAGAGGGAGTAGAGGGACAGATTTAAGTAATTCTGTATGGCTCGTCAGTGCAAGGACCTAACAGTGGCAGCCAAACATTCAGATGTATGTTCTTGTAGAGCACCCTTGGCTTCCCAGAAAGATACTGGTAGCCACATTTGCCATATTTTTATATAAGCCCAAAAGTCTGCTGTCTCATTGATAGAAAAAAGAAAAAAAAGATAGAAAAAGCCTATTTCAAATATCTTAGAGGATGCCTGGATTTGATCAAGGTGTCTGATCAAAGGTAAAGATAGTGGAGGTGATGTGGAACATAGAATTTTTTTTAAGGGGAAGCGTTGCTCAAACCTTGCTGAATTGTTTAAGGAAGATAAGGGGAGGCAAGATTTGCAAAACGGGAGCTAGGGAAGATAAGGCTGAGAGGACCGCATCCGGCCAGGATACGCTATTCTTGAAAAGAATGTAACAGATAAACCACAAGGACAGAGTCAGCAATTAGGCTTAACCCAGACCAAAGGTGAAAAAGGACAAGAGGAAGACATCGAGCCTTCATCCTACGACCCCCAAAGACCACCACCATGACTCAGTACGCATGTGGAAAGGGGCTGGGCTGGGGGTGGAGAATATGATGATAATCTCTCGGAAGTAATTGTAATATCCCTCCTATTCGTGGCATATGTATGACTTGTCTCTATAAATATTCTTAACCTCTACCTCACGGTGTGCAAGCTAGGAGGGGTTACCCCGTTTGCACCCAGCATGTGTGCGCAGTGCTGATTAAACCACACCTGCTTTATAACTACTTTGTGGTTATGGAGTTTGATTTCCACAAGTCAGAGGAAGACACTCACTTGCTCCATCTCTGATGAATGAGCTGGATTCGGACCTGAAGAGGATGTCTGTGTGGTTCAAGATGAATTCCACAACAGCTGACTGGATCTGCACCTCCACGAATGCAGCTCTTCTGCTGATGCAGGCAGACTCACTCTGCTTTGGTCTGAAGAAAAGGCAGAAGAAGTAAAGCTGCTAACAGACAGAAGACTGGGAAGATGCATATCCCCTGGTTAAGGCTTTGGCACATGCCAGCTATTGTGCCTCACTGCACAAGCAGACAAGACTTTTGGGACAGTTAAAAGATTAAATATCATCTCAGTTTTACACAAATGATCATACTGACGGCAGTGATTTATACCCAGACTTCGGCTTTAGCCTACAGCTCTGATAAAACAGGCAAAAGAAACCCTGGGTCAAAAAGAAAAACAAGTGTGCAGCAGGCCCAGATTCAGCTAAATATATCGCATACACTCAACAGGGAGCTTACTTCTTTCCAGAAACAGTGAGTGGCAGCAGTTCAAAGTGGCACTGTACAAAGCTCAACATAAAAGCTTCTAAACAATTTTCCCCCTAGCAGCACCTGGTCCTGCTCAGCAGGAACCCCAATATTCACAACAACAAACTCAAATGAGATCTTTTGCGTGCTTGTGAGTGAACTGCCAGAGAGGAGAAAATAGCTTTCCCTCATTAACTGCACACGGGGAGTTATGACTCAGACTTCTCACGCTGGTAACAAAGCAGTCCAGAAATCAATACAATAGAGGCCAGGGTGATTTTTTTCCTTCTTTTAAAGCACAAACATTAAAATTATGCCATTAATTTCAGAATACCCTGTTAGTTACATTCAAAACAAATTTTAGGAGTCATTTATCCAGGATCATTTCTGTAAGTCTGAATTTTTGCCATCAAAAGCTGTCAAATTAGACCCTGGAGAGAGTGGGAAATCAGTGATGCTGCTGAACAGACTTTCCTGGATGATCAAGGACACACCAGTCTCATCTAACCAAGACCATGGAAATCATGATCTAGAAATTGTGCTGGTGTGGTTGAGGGAGAACAGTTCATGTTCCTCCCCTACTATGTGCAACTCATTAAAAGTTTTAGAGCAGAAGAGCACATTTGATGGAGAAAAAGGTAAGATTGTTTTGTTTTTTGTTTTTTTTTTTTTTTCTGGAGATCTTGTTTTGAAATGGAAAAAAAAAAGTGCTCTGTCCTGAAGGAGAACTTCCTGTACTGAACAACCTGTGTTTCTATAGAACAGCAACAAGCCTGAGGCACCACTGCTGACTGCACGCTGCCTGCACACAGCTGCCCCACAGTGCAGCGCAGGCCTCTGAACACTGAGAACATGGCACACGCTCCATTCCGCTCCTACTGGCAGCTGTGTCAGACACAGCACTATGGCAAGAGTTTCTGGATGTTTGACATGAGGCCGGACAGGCAGTACATCCCCTGCACCACACCATGCTGCTCAATGAATCCAGCGCAGCTCTTGAGGGGACTAAGGAACAAGCGCCAGCGGTTAGCTGAGCTTGTTATTCAAGTCCTGGTTCAGGCTGTGCTCTTCTCACATCCCATCAACTAAGCCCAGCTGGGCTACTGCTTAGTTCTTCCTCAGAGGAGAAAGCTGTCAGAGATGTCACTGCAGGAGCTGGCAAGGAAACTGGACAGAGATGTGTACTTGGCTTTAAGGAAATGCCAGGACCTATGAATCAGCCTGGAGAAAGTAATTCTGGGGAAGCCAGAGACACTGCAAGTCCTATCACAGCTCCCAAGAGAATGGTGGTGTTAAATCTCATGTCCAGAAGAGCTAGGAAACTGATTGAATTCACTCTCTTTGGCGAAAAGGCTTCCTTTGTTTTCAGACTGACATGGAATTGGCTTCCATGGTCTGGTTTAAGCAAATACAAATGTTGGATGGATACTACTTTCAGCACCAGGGAAAGCAGCGTGTTTACAGCTGGTGATTTCCTCCCCAAAGCCTACACAACAAAACACACTCACAGAAACAGTAGATAGACCGTGGTACAACAGAATGGAAAAAAAATGAGCCCAGAATATATAATTAGGTGTCAAGGTAATAGTCAAATCACATCACCAAATGACTCTTTCCAGTTGACTTTAGCCCCACACAGCATCCACTGCCTGAGCTATCTGTTCATCCTTGTAGGTTTAAGGAGGAACACATCATTTTATTTATCACACGGAGATAAAACTTCTCTGAGCACAAAGAAAATTAGGACTAAGCTCTAGGGAAAATCAGCAAATCTGCAGGGCAAGCCCACATCCTTGTGGATTCCTCCACAAACCACCTTTGTGCCGCAGCTCCTATGATGATCAAGATTTATTCGTACATTAGATGCTATTTCTGATCAATTTGCCACGTGACACTGATTCTGAATAGGTCACATGGCAAATCTCCTTCTCTCAAGCAGCAAATGCCATCTGCTAGCCAGTTCTTCTAAGTGCTGCTGAACTGAGATNTTATCACACGGAGATAAAACTTCTCTGAGCACAAAGAAAATTAGGACTAAGCTCTAGGGAAAATCAGCAAATCTGCAGGGCAAGCCCACATCCTTGTGGATTCCTCCACAAACCACCTTTGTGCCGCAGCTCCTATGATGATCAAGATTTATTCGTACATTAGATGCTATTTCTGATCAATTTGCCACGTGACACTGATTCTGAATAGGTCACATGGCAAATCTCCTTCTCTCAAGCAGCAAATGCCATCTGCTAGCCAGTTCTTCTAAGTGCTGCTGAACTGAGATGCTCTGTGCTTCACTGCTTTTCTTTGGGCTTGTAACAAACAGCCAGACACACAGCGAGAGAAGAGCCATTGTAAATGGCTCCCTGGCAGTCAGCAGAAGCACTCTGGAGCACATCTGCTCCACACTCGGGCTTCATCCACAGAATGAACACATCTAATAGAAACTTTCAGCCCATAGTAATGGCTGTGGCCAATGTAATACTACTGATCTAATTGTTATGTTGAACGCATACAACCAGTCTTTTTTGTGCAGCACTTCAATAAACATTTGTACAAGAGTGGGATGCTATCACCTGGGCTCCTGCTCCACCAGTATCTTGTCATTTCTATATCACTTTCCTCCTCTATGTCTCATGCCAATGGATTCTCCTTCTGTCAGAGGTGCAACTGGTGCAGGATGAGTGCTACTTGCTGAGCTCACAGAAAGACAACATTCTGCAGGACCTAAAGCATTTCCTCCATGTTTGTATAGTCCTTCTGGGTACACAGACACACAATATAAACTCATCTAGCTAAGCCATCCAAGTCAGCTGTCTTGGTGTTGTTTTAAAAAAAGGTAAGACTTCTTAGTTGTTGTCCTTCCATATCTCTTACTCTCTCCATCTACTTTTGTCTCAACATAATAATGAATCCCCTCTCACAAACAATAACGAAGTTTATTTCCTCATTAAAAAAATATTTAGTATTTATTCGAAGACTTCAAGAGATTGAGAACTCATCTTCAGCACTCCCACACTGAACCGTGATGCTTGCCTCTTATTAGCATTAGCCTCAATTTATCTTTCAGCCATCAACTCCCATTACACATTTCTCCACTGGTATCAACCTGCCCCTTGCTAGATATGAACCCTCTTTAATCTCCAGGTTCGCAACATAGGAAGAACTCAAGAATGGGCTGTTTCTTACAATCATGGCCAGAGCTAAGAACTTGCTCTACCAGGTCACATCCAAACACTCCTTCACATCCTTCACTCTCACAGGTCACATCCTTCTCCATCTCCTGCTGTTTTGTTTTCTTTGGGTGGGACTTCACAAAGGAATAAAGGAAGGTGATGAGCTTGTCATGTTTCTTTGACACTGCAGAACAAAATGAAGAAATCAATTCATTTCATGTTTGGCGCAGTTGGACAAGGCCAAGCGTAACACATTCTACAGAGCATGTAAGAACTGTAAGAACATTACCAACAATTATCTAAAGAAACGGATTTTCCCAAGTCCATTAATAAACAGAGTTGGCTTTTGTTCTAATTCTTGAGCAGTGCAGAGATAACATGAGAGCTGGAACAAAAGAATTTAACACAAAGAAATATTTATCTGGAAAGCAGCTTGAGGTGGGAATTACAAAAGCACTGTCCATCGATGGGCTGACAGGCAGCATCTGAGCACTACAGTGTTCACCTGTGGCAAAAGGAACAAGGCTGAGCTAGCAAAACCTGTAATCTCGTATGTCGACAAACACAGTACATCTTTGTAAAGCAAACAAAGGCGATGACAGAGCCTTTATTTGAGATATAGGCACTATAGAACAGGATATCAAAGAAAGAGCAACCAACTTATCCCTCCCAGAACAGTTCGGAAAAAAGGGTGAGCTGAGGAATGCAGCCTTCTCTGGTTCAAACTCTTGTGCCAGAAGAAGAAGGGGGGGGGACCCACGCAGACTCAGACTGCATACGCGCTCCTGTAAGCACCGCTGAGATGGGGAGAGAGGAAGGGTGGATCTAGGCTCCCCCTGCTCCAGGCACTCACGAGCTCATGTACTGGTTCAGGCTGTGACCTGGCAATTTCACTGCAATCTTCTATAAGCAAAATAAATGTTTTGTTACTGGTTTTCTTCCTAGTAGCCTCAGGTTAAAATCCCTCCAAAGTTCCAGCTCCATTTTCCTGCACAGTGCTGTGTGGTCTCTGTGTCCCTGTGTTGAAACCACCTAGTCCCACTAAGGAGCACAATCCACACACAAATCAAATTCAGAGCAACCCAGCTTCCTTGTTTCTCTGTTCTAGAGGAAAATCAGACAAGCAAATCACACGTGACAACAAAGAAACTTTCACTTTTGAGGAAAAAAATAGATATATCTTGATCCATTTTCTGTGAAATGCCCTTTCATTCCATATCTACAAAGCAAAAAGTAGAAAACCAAGAAATCAGTACGTGTTGAAACATAGCATAATTGCATATATACATAAATAAATCTTTCACAATCATTACTGAACTCCGCAGTTTTAGTTTGCCAAACTAAATTGCTCTGACTAGTTTTATCAGCCCTCCAGGGAAAAATTCTGTATGAAAATTCAAGGCAGACGCTTGTTTCTCTCATTCTTAAGCCTGCTGCCTGTAGACTTGCTGAAAAGAACACTCATGCTGTGAGAGCTCTCTACAAAGGTTAGCCTTGTTACACATTACATATTATTAACAATGGCTCTACAGCTTGTTAGATGGTGTTTTTCTCCACGATTTCGCTTCAAGACATGGTCACAGGGAATGTCAATAACAACAAAGAAACAAGACATTATTTAAATACTTCATATGTAGAACTTACATTCTACTCTAAAAGCATAGCAAGGCAAAAACTCCTGTCAAGTACACACCTCCCAACCCACTCCCTCTCCAAGTTCAATTTCTCAAGCATCCATGTGCTTCCCAGAGTGCAAGACTGACACTGACAAAAACAGTCAGCAACACAAAGGGAAACACTTCAGAAGAGACGTACAGTGTATGCACCTTCCCATATTACAGAAGAAAGGTCAGACTTTCTTAGTGGGATGGGAACCATAACTTCAGAAGCTTTACTGTGGACAGTGAACTCTTTATTTTTTAGAAATGCAGCCCTCATAATAAATCATTTATATTCATCACTGTGATTAAGTCTAAGCATTAATGTCACTTGACACAAGCAAATCATTAGAAAGTCACTGCCCAGAACGTAATGCACCTACAGAAAAGCAAAAACAGTCTGTTTGAGAGAAGCATCAGTGTAAGTGTACCAAATCCTAGAGATTCTCTACCTTGTGCAGTGCAACATAAAAATACTGATCCATCAAAATAACTAAGGCTCAGACATATTAGTTAGAAAAAAAAGCATATAAATCCAAAGGCTTGGATTAGTTTACCAATCAGTTTAATTTCGAGGTTCCTCTTTTTAGCTTCTCTCATCAGCCACCACTCACAGCCTTGGAAGTCATTCTCATCATTTTCATAGAGCATATGGTGCCATCTAGGAAGGAAACAGACAGGCAATTCACAGTTATCTTCTGCGTCACAAGCTGTTGCACATTATAAAGTTCTCTGCACTGCTCACTGCCACAGTATGCAAGCAGGCACACAACTCCAACAGTTCACACATCCTTTGCTCTGTACTTCAAAGCAAAATGAGTAAGTAGTGAAGGGAACAAGCAAAACTGCCACTTTTCAATATCAGCATATTAACTTAGTGTCAGTGTTTGGGGTTTTTTCCCCACTGATTCTGAATAGGTCACATGGCAAATCTCCTTCTCTCAAGCAGCAAATGCCATCTGCTAGCCAGTTCTTCTAAGTGCTGCTGAACTGAGATNAAAGTTCTCTGCACTGCTCACTGCCACAGTATGCAAGCAGGCACACAACTCCAACAGTTCACACATCCTTTGCTCTGTACTTCAAAGCAAAATGAGTAAGTAGTGAAGGGAACAAGCAAAACTGCCACTTTTCAATATCAGCATATTAACTTAGTGTCAGTGTTTGGGGTTTTTTCCCCACTGATTCTGAATAGGTCACATGGCAAATCTCCTTCTCTCAAGCAGCAAATGCCATCTGCTAGCCAGTTCTTCTAAGTGCTGCTGAACTGAGATGCTCTGTCCCTGCCTTTGGATTTTCTGGACCAGGTGGTGTGGTGGGAGCACTAGCTGGATCCCTGCACTCCCAAGCCATGTCACTGTTCTCTTCCTAGGATGCATATCGCTGCCTCTGGTGCTTGTGTAATTTGATTTTAGTTTGATGTAGAGGGCTTGACTTAGCCAAACTGGCCTCCTACCTTCCCTGCTTGACTTCTTACATATTGGGACTGGGAGTTCTTGGGCCCCAAGAAAAATGTCTCTACATATTTCCTGCCTCTCATTTGGTCCTTTTATCTCTGAAGCAGGAAAATCTTTATTACTGTTATTTTCCCTCTCCACAGTTAAGTATATACAAGCACATACTTTTCTACTCTTCTAAAAAATATATATACGGCTTCACGAAGGGCAGATCTTGCCTGACCAATCTGGTGGCCTTCTGTGATGGAGTGACAGCAATGGTGGACAGAGGAAGGGTTATGGATGTCATCTGCCTGGACTTCTGCAAAGCCTTTGACATGGTCCCTAACCACATCCTTCTCTCTAAATTGGAGAGGTACGGATTTGAAGGATGGACTGTTCTGTGGATTAAGAACTGGTTGGCTGGTCGCAGCCAAAGTGTTGTGATCAATGGTTCTGTGTCAGGGTGGAGGCCTGTCACAAGTGATGTTCCCCAAGGCTCAGTCTTGGGACCAGTGCTCTTCAACATCTTCATCAATGACATAGACAATGGCATTGAGTGCACCCTCAGCAAGTTTGCAGATGACACCAAGCTGAGCAGTGCAGTTGATACATTGGCAGGAAGAGAAGCCACCCAGAGGGACCATGATGGTCTGGATAAGTGGGCCCACATAAACCTAATGAGGTTCAACAAGGCCAAGTGCAAGGTGCTGCACTTGGGCCGGGGCTGTCCCAGGTATTTATAAAGACTGGGGGAAGAACTCCTTGAGAGCAGCCCTGTGAAGAAGGACTTGGGGATCCTGGTAAATGAGAAGCTGGACATGAGCCAGCAGTGTGCGCTTGCAGACCGGAAGGCCAACTATGTTCTAGGCTGCCTTAAAAAAGGGGTGGCCAGCAGAGAGAAGGAGGTGATTGTCCCCCTCTACTCAGCTGTTGTGAGGCCCCATCTGGAGTACTGTGTCCAGGCCTGGGGTCCCCAGCACAAGAAAGATGCAGAGCTCTTACAACAGGTCCAGAGGAGGACCACTAAGATGATCAGAGGGCTGGAGCACCTCTCCTATGAAGAAAGGTTGAGGGAACTGGGCTTGTTTAGCCTGGAGAAGAGAAGGCTCCTGGGAGACCTCATTGCAGCCTTTCAGTACTTGAAGGGAGCATATAAACAGGAGGGGGAAAGGCTGTTTACGAGGGTTGATAGTGACAGGACAAGGGAGAATGGTTTTAAATTAATACAGGGGAGCTTTAGGTTAGATATAAAGAGGAAGTTTTTCACACAAAGGGTGGTGACGCATTGGAACAGGTTGCCCAGAGAGGTTGTGGATGCCCCATCCCTGGAGGCATTCAAGGCCAGGCTGGATGTGGCTCTGGGCAGCCTGGTCTAGTGGTTGGTGACCCTGCACATAGCAGGGGGTTGGAACTAAATGATTGTTATGGTCCTTTTCTACCCAGGCCATTCTATGATTCTACGATATTTCTCCTCTGAACAGCTTGCCAACCACTCTGCCCCAAACTATCATGTGTTGCCATCCATATTCACAATTCATCGTTGCGTGTTGTCGCGTGTCATGAAGTGTTGTCATCCATCGTCGCGTGTCATCCATTGTCACAAGTCAATCCAGTGTATCATGATGTGTTATCTGTTGTCATGAGATAAAATTGTGTCATCTTGTGTCATGACATATCATATCATCATGTCCCTCATCATGAGTTGTAACTACCTGTCATCAAATCATGACATTTTATAAGTCCACCAATCACAAATTATTGTCAAGTGTCATTTTATGTCATGACGTCATCATTTGTCTTTTTTGAGTCATCACTGCATGTCAAGACACATCAAAATGTGTAATCATCCACCAGTGTGACTCAACACCACATGTTGTTGCATGTCATGACGTCATCATCTGTTGTCACAAGTCAATGTTGCATATCATTGTGTATTGTCATACATCATCATCGTCTTGTGTCTTAACATCTCATTGTATGTTGCCGAGTCATTATCATGTGTATTACGATGTGTCTTCCACTATCATCACTAGTTGTCATCACTGTCATTATTGACTTAGTAAATGTCAGTCAGTATGAAATATTTATACTACATGTTCCATGTGTTAAGAATAAATGTACAGTAAATCTTGGTAAGATGTTTGTAAGGGTTTTCTTTATTTGTAGAGCGGGGAGCTGACCTTAGTGCTATCAGGTTCCATAGGTGCAGTGTTGCAGGTCAGCTTTGTTACCACGCAGCAATGAGGCCTCAAAGCTCCAGAACAGCAGCTTGCTTGGCAGCACAACCAGGTGTTGTAGTTTAACCTGGCAGGTGGCTCAGCACTACACAGTCATTCACTCACTCTCCCCCTTCCCTGTGGGATGAGGGAGAGAATTTTAAAAATTTTAAAAATTTAAGAATTTTAAAAATCAAAGTAGAACTCATGGGGTGAGATAAATTTATACGCTAAGTTAGAGAAAAAGGAAAAAATAGATATAAGAAAAATATATATATTCCACTTGATGCTATCTGGTATAGAATATCCCTTTGGCCAGTTCAATTTGTCTGTCCTCATTCTGTTCCCTCCCAGCAACTTGGGCCCCTTGCTGCAGATGCACTTGGCTCTACACAAAACTGCTTAGCAGCAACTATAAATATTGACGTGTTACCAACACTGTTTTTCTCCTAGGACCAAAACATAGCATCACACCAGACACTCTGAAGAAAAGAATTTTGTCTCAGCTGAAACTGTGACAATATCCACCCCTTAATTCCATACCATTTACATCATGCTCACGTTCCACATCTTCTACACATCTAATTACCGTCACCTATCTTGCTTTTTGATGTATATACACACATATTATTCTCATAATTTATCAGCCACTAATGTACATTGTCCACGGTATTCATTTAGTTCATAACTTTGGTCTTCATCTGTTGTAACAGTCCTTCAGTGCAGGAGGGATGATTCACAGTGTCGGGCTGCTGCATGCAGAAGCCAGTTCTGGTTCCAGTGGAGTTCATTCTTCATTAACCTGGGTAATTCCTACTATACTGCTGTTAACAAGACATATAAAGACCACAGTAATGATGACATGCGGTATTATGTAGTAATTTAACATCATATAATTTAGATTACTGGCTGTTCTCACCCAGCATCAAATCACAATGGACACAATGGACATCCCATCCTTCCACACTACCCAACCCATGCCCCCAGGTCCCTGAGCAAAAGCAATTCCATGAACAGGCTTGCCTTTCCCTGAGGCGGGAATGACCCAGACTGTCTAGCCCAGCATGCTCACAAGTCATTTGTCATGTACTACCTTTAATTGTCCATTCCTGATAGCTGTGGGATGCGAGACCCTGTGTGCATGTGCATGAGTGGAGAACTTAGCAACTAACTGTTGCCATTTACTTATACACCACCACCTCAGAATCCACTGTCTGCCCTGTGCAGTCCTGCTTCTTTGGGGAATGATGTCTCTATACCCTTTCCCCTTCCCCTTCCCTTCAAATTTGTCCTGAATCTGTTAATAAAGGAGACAAAGTTCTCTCTACCTTTTTAGTTTATTTTAACCAAAGTTACTGTCGTTTACAGTGAGTTTGGGGACAACAACTTGTCCCCCTTTCCCCACCCTTTTTAGTAAAACTAGAAACAACTTTCTAGACAACAAGTTGATGACCTGCAAAAGCTGGTATTAAATCTCTTGCAAGACACCCCTCCCTGGGGGATGCTGTACAGACCTCTGTGTATAAAGTCATTGCTGTCTCAGCAACCAATCAGCTTAAGATTTATTTTTCCTGTTTTTCTTTTCTTTCTAATGGAGGCATGAAAAACATTCTGGGTTTAGTTGAAGTTCCTGATGAAGAGACACAATTAAGATTTTTCAGTGATGACTTCTGCATACTTGTATTTCAGACAATGTAGCTAAACACTTGATGGGAATTCCTCCATTTTTTCCTTTTTTGGCTTAATGAGTATAATGTATTCAGTATGAATACATATATCATATATATTTCTACTTTATACTATATGTTCCACGTGTTAAGAAAAAAGATACATTTAATCTTCATAAGCCTGAAGCTTTATCCTCAAATGACAATAGCAGCAGGCTAGCTAGAACTGCACTGAGCTTACATAAGCAGTAAGTGTCAGTAAAAGGAGAGGCTTTTCCATAGGCAAAGATCATGTTTGTTCAAAAGACCACCTCTTTTTTTTCTCCCTAGCCCTCTCCTATGAACCTCTCAGTTCCCTCCGCCCTTAGCTGTATTCCTGAAATTCAGATTTCTGGGAGGAATTGTCTGTTTAATCAAACAGACTTTCTCCTGAAATGTTAATGAGCAGGAACTGCAGGAACTTTTCTCCTCAGGCTTGTCTGGGAGAGTCCTCAAAATGGAACTCTTAAGAGGAAAGGAATGATGCTGGTTTTCCTTGGCTTTAAAAAGTACTGAATGGAGAAACAAGCTGTGTGATAAGAATTCTGTTGGCCTTTGCTGATCTGTGACGTACCCGCTAGTTTGAAACCCACTTCTCTGATAACTGAGTTCTGCAGTCCAGGAGCTTTGTTTAATCTGGTTGATCTAAAAAAAAATTGACATTGGAACAGAGAGGACCTCAGCAGTGGGGCTGAAAAAGGTAATGTTAACAGCTTCTGCAGTCTCTGTGTTTGTGTTTCAGTGAATTTAATAAGTGAATGCTCCATTTGGGAGGAAAGGAAGTCACGTGTAGTACTAACTACCCACTGTGGCAGTGTTTTCATGACCAGATGATCTGAGAGAGTAATTCCGCTCCCCCAGAGCTTGAACGTATGCAGACGTGCACCTTTTGTGCTTCTGACATGATTAAAAGAAAAACAGAATCAACGAGAAGTCAGTAATGTGAGAACATGCAACGCTGTTTGTAATTAAGGATTATTCTGAGAGCCACACCTGATTTAAACCTCGACTTGGCTGCACAGAGTGCCAGTCCTCCAAGCTTTGCCCTGATTCGCACCCAGAGCTTGCCCTTGCAGCAGCTCTGGGCCGTCCTTGCTGCCTGCGGCATGGTTACACCAACATCCGGTGGTGAAGGAAAAGCAAAACCTAATGCCTCCACCATCATATGGATAGGACATTCAGGGAACCATGCCGTCTCTTACAAGTCATTAACGCCGTGACGTGCGCTACGAGCAGGCTGCAGCAGTGTGCCGCTGCCTAACGGGCCTGGCACTACTGCGCAGGTTGCGCCCTCCGCGCCAGCCCTGGGTCCTGGCATGAGGAGGCGGCACGGCACCTCACAGGCCTCTCCCTGCGGCCCCGTCCTGCACCTCAAGTGGAGGAACCGCCCTCTGCCACGGCAGCAGCGCGCCGAGCGGATCCTGCCGAATCCGGTACCGTTATTTCCGCACCAACAACGCCCGACGAGAGCAGGGCCTCGGTTAATGGACACAGCGAGACCGCCGAGCCCCTCCCCCGCCCCGTGACGCAACTCACTCCGGAGCTCGGGGCCGCAAGTGACGTCTCCGGAAGTATCCGCGCACGGGGGCGCGCATTGGTTTGCGTCCGGCCGGGTGGTGGCGGGTCGGTGCTGGAGCGGGAGCGGCGCGCTCAGGTGGCGGAGGAAAGTGGGGGGGGGGCTGGGAGGGAGAGGGGGCGGGGGCTGTGCCAGAGACTGCCCCGCCCTCCGCAATGCGCCGCTTCTGCTCGCAGCCCCCGGAAGGACCGAGATGCCCTCCTCCCTGTACCGCGGCCCTGGTTCGCCTCAGGGCGTGTCCCGCCGCTCCCTTCCTGTGAGGAGAAACAGAGCGAACGGTAGCATGGTGGCGCCCGGAGTAGCCCCTGTCTGCTCGAACGAGGAGCGCTGAGGGCTTTCTGAGCGCCTGGAGCGGCTCCCGAGTCTCGTGAGAGCGGTACCAAGAGGTGCCCCGCTCACTGCTCCGTGCCCCCGGGCTCAGGCTGGCAGAGGGTTCCCGTCGGAGCGCTATTAGGAGCGGATGGCCGCGCTGCAGAGGGACGAAGTGCCTCTGCAGGAATGCTGCTGTGTGTGCCCAGCGCCTGCTGCGGGCGGGGCCGTCCGTGTCCTTCCCTCGTATCTGAGTGCAGAACGGTGTGTGAAACACGAAAGAGAACAGAAATGCACCTTTAATTAAGGCTTGGCGTTGTTTTCTACTGGTATACGTTTAAAGCACTTCTGCCTTTTCTGGCCATGAGGTGCTCTTTGAAGCAGTGCTGTGTGGGGCAGAGCCATGCCAGCTGCAGTGCTGTGTTAGCTGCGGTGCTGTAAAGCTCTTTGCTTCCACCCTTCTTGGCACGTTCATGCTAAACTTTTCTCTCCTTTAAAAAAGAAGAAAAAAAAGGTGCTTGGACTATTTTATTTTAACCAAAGTTACTGTCGTTTACAGTGAGTTTGGGGAAAACGATTTTTCCCCCTTTCTCCACCCCTTTCTAGTATGATGAATGAATGAGTTGATGGCCTGCAAACTAAGACACAGTTATTTAATCTCTTGCCAGACATCCCTCCCTGGAAGATGCTGTACAGGTCTCTGTTTAAAGTCTCAGCAGCCAATCAACTTGCAGTTTATTTTTATTTTTATTTCTAATGGAGGTGTGAGAAGTTCTGGGTTCAGCTGAAGTTGCTGATGAAGAAACACAATTGTGATTTTTCAGTGATGACTTCTGCATTGGGACCTCAGAGCCACTGGAGAGGGAACAAAGGGGAAACTGAGGGTGATATTGGGGTCCCAGAGCCTCTTGGACAAGGACCAACGGGATATGGGGGCACAGAAACACCAGGGAGGGAACAAAGAGGAGATGCTGGGTGTACAAAAACCACCAAGGGACATCAGGAGAGCATAGGAGGAATTTTGGGTCCCATTAGAGTGAGATAAAGGAGGCGTCCCATAGAGATTAGGGGCTCTTAGGGGTACTGATTTTTTGAGGGGGTGGTCTTATTGGGGTTGGGAGGGTTGGAGGTCTCCCATTGGGACAGGGGACTCCAAGGGCTCCTATTCTAATTTTTTTTTTTTTTTTTTTTTTTTTTTTTGGAGGGGGTCTTATTGAGGTTGGGAGGTTTGGGGAGTCCCATTGTGATTGGGGATCCCATTGGGTTGTGGGACTTTCTGGGCTCTTTTTATTTATTGAGGGGAGTCCTATAGGGATTGGGAGGGTCTGCGGGTTCCCATAGGTTTTGCCTTTTTTGCAGTGGACTTACTGTATTTGGGAGGGTGTGGGGAGTCCCACTGGCATTGGGGAATTTTGGAGGGGTCACAGGGGTCCCATGGAGATTGAGGGGTCCTGTGGGATGTGAGGGGATCCCCTTGGGGTTGGGGACTCCCTAGGGGTGCTATTTTTTTCGGGGGGTCCCATAGGAGTTGGGGTCCCAGGGTTTGCAGTGACCCCCCCAGACCTGCAGGCTGGAGCTCCTTATCCAACCCTCCCACCTTGCCTGCCTGGCAGCCCCTCAGTGGCCCCTCAGTGGCCCCTCAGTGACTCCAGGAGCCCCTGGCCTGTGGCAGGATGTAACAGGACCACTCCTGGACCACGCTTGTTGGTTTTGGTGGTTGGGGGCTGTCACCTCCCTGCAGGGTCTGGAAGTCTCCAGTCTCCCCCCATTTCAGGAGGGGGGACGTGATGATGCATACAGGAAGTGACAGGGAAATGACTGTGGTGGCCTTGGAGATACCAGGACGCCCATGGGGAGCCCAGAATCCCCTTTTGTTATGATGGCTTTGGAGATCCCAGAACCAACAATGGGGACACCAGGACCCCTCTGTGTGGTTGAGATGGCTTTGGAGACACCAGGAACCCTCATGGGCCCACTGGGAAGCGACATGGAAGGGACACAGCAGAAGTGACATATAGGGACATAGAAGAGATGTGAAAGGGACACAAGGGAAGGTGATACATAGGGACGTGGAGAGGAACAGGTGGATAGACATGAGAAGGGGACACAGGAGGGCATGCGTTTGGATCCTGCTGACATGTTAGGGATAAAGTGACATGGAGCCAGAACCTCGTCACATGATAACATTTTTATAAAACAAAACCATTTTTTTAAAACAAAATAATTTTTATAAAACAAAACTTTATAAAACCATCTTTATCAGGAAGTGGTGGCATCCCTGTCCCTGGGGGTGTTGAGGGGATGCATGGAGGTGACATTAAGGTGACATTTCGTGACAGCCCTCACTCCATTGGTGGTTGGAATGGTGGTCCTGAAGGTCCTGTCTCCTGTCCCCATGATCCCATGGTGTTGTTGGTGCCACCGGTCCCTGATGGACATGTTTGTCTCCTAGCACAGCCCTGGTGGCAGCAGCCCAGGGAGGGCGTTGGTGGCCTCTTGGCAGCGCTGTGTGACCTTGGTGGCCTCAGTGATGCTGGAGGTGGCCAGCAGGCTCCGAACACCCCGTAGTGTCCCCAGGAGGTGCTCCTGGGCCAGGCGGGCACTGGCATCCCAGAGTGCCTCAGCCACCACCACTATCTCTGCTAGCTCCTTGGGGATACCCATATCCCCTTGTGTGGCCCTGGGGACTTCAGGGCCACCATCTCCAGTAGTGACACCCACCATGGCCTTGATGTCCCTGAGGCAATGCTCCACATGAGTGTAGTAGTTGTAGGCCCCCATACAGGCGGCTGCCAACTGCTCCAGGAGCCCATGGGCCACTGCCGCATGTTGTCCCCTCTCTTTGGCTGCTACTGCTGCCACCACCGCCACCGCCACCTCCTCAGTGGCCTTGGAGGCTGCCTGCAGCCCTTCCCTGGCCTCTGCCACCTGCGCATCATGGGCTGCCACCACCTCTGTCACCTGGGCCACCTCTGAGGACAACGGCACCACCCTGGTGGCAGCTATCAATCCTTTGTGTGCTTTGTCCTCCCGTGTCACCGCTTCCACCAAGTGGCCCTTGGTGGTCTCAGTGGTGGCCTTGGCAGTGGCCAGCGTCCCACAGGCATCCTTCAGGCATGCAGCATCCTCCTGCAGCTCGGCCCAGAGGTCCTTCACTGCGGTCACCGCCTTCTGCCACGAGTCAGTGATGGCTGTGGGGGCACTAGGCTGTTCCTTGGATGCCCCCAGGGCATGTCGCAGGAGGGTGGCATCACCATCTGGGTGCACCATGGCTCTTCGCACACCAGAGCTGAAGGTCAGCAGCCTGGCCCGCAGTGAGCCCATGTCCCCTCCCAGGGAGATGTCACCAGGGATGGTCCCCAACTTGCCCAAGGTGGCCACCACAGCCACCAGGGGCTGCAGCAGCTCTGGGGACACCTGCAGATGAGGACACGAGAGGTGGTGGTCCTCCCAAGACCTCTGTATTGTCCCTGCTGTCCCCATCAGGTCCCTACCAGGTCCCCTCTTCCTGATGATAGCTCCAAGCCTTGCCCCCTGGTCTCCATGTCTCCAGGTCATGGCCAGCCACCCCATCGTCTCTGACCCCTCCCCACTATGCTGCCACCATCAACTGCTGTCCCCTCAGTCACCACCCCTGTCTCCCCACCACCTCCTGTCTCCTTGCCCCCATTGCCACTCCCTGTCCCCTGGTCCCCTCTGCCACTCCCGGTCCCCCTGTCCTCCCCTCCTTGCTGTCACCTCCCAGCCTGTCCTCGTGTCCCGTCAGCCACCTCCTGTCCCGTCGCCTTCTTCCACCCCTTGTTCCCTCTGCCACTCCCTGCCCCATGTCCCTTTGTCCCCCCCTTCTGTCACCCCCTGACCCCTTGTCCC